>CM016728.1:15803222-16403222 GCA_005771605.1 Scutellaria baicalensis
AAGACAAGAATTCAAGATTTCAAAACTCAAGAATTTATCTCTCCGAGGTTCGAGGAGTACATTCAAGGCGTTCTTCACGGAGAATTCCAAAATCATTGTTAAAGATCCAGTCAAAGATTCAACTTCAAGATCCGTATCAATTTGAAGAGAAGAATCATAGGAATCCATAGATATTTGCATTCACTTTGTTTTAATTCAAAATATATTTAATTTGCATCATTTTATTTTGTGTTTAGATATTGCAGATACGAAATTTTGTTGCTACAGTGACTTTTATGTTATGAAAGTGTGACCTTTATATATAAATGTTATGCCCTTTATGTTCAACAACTTAAGAAAAAATGAAGATTTTCAGGTTTTTTGCTTAATTATGTTGAGAACTTTATGTTTTATGTTATGACATTTATGTTGTATTCAAAATTTTCAGGTATTTATTCATAAAGGTCACTACATTAATACATAAAGATCACACTTATATAATATAAATGTCACACCCATATAATATAAATGTAACGGCCAGAAGCAGAAAAAAAAATTCAAAAAAACAAAAAAAAAAAAGGTGCGCGGATCCTGGTCAACCTGAACCCAATTCAAATTATATGTGCACTTGGTGCACCGGAGACTAAAACAATCACGTAATATTAGCAAAGCTAATAATAGAAAACTGTGGTAACGTTCAACGAAATTGAAGATCTTGCAACGTGTCACCAAAGTCATAAAAATCTGTATCTGCGTTGAAATTTATCCAAATAATTTTAAAATTCAAAATATAATTACTCTTGTTTGATAAATATTATATTGAAAAAAAATGATAATTTCCTAAATAAGAAAAATAAATGGGAGATTAAAAGGTAATGTTTATTTTTAGAAGAGAAAATGAGAGTTAAAGCATAAAAATAGGAAGACAGTGATTGTGGCCTCACTTCTTCAAAAATTGATTGAACAAAATGGAGGCAATAAATTCGGTATTGCTGATATTAGGTCCACATTTATGAATCTCATTTGTGTATATAATCCATTTCAATTCATTCTTTTCAGATTGCTTCAATCAAAAGATTCTTATCTTCCTTGATCATTTTTCTCTCTGCAATTTTTATTTCGGGTATTTTTCTTCCTGGAACTATATCCATGTTTTGTTTGATTTGATTTTCGTGTTCTCGATATCATAGATGGTTTGTGGATCATGGGGTAATAATGCTTGTGGATTTGATTAGATTTTTGTGGATCATAGATGATGCAAATTGATTTGAGTTTTGAATGCATGTATTATAACTGGTTTTGAGGGATAGGAAATAGGGTTAATTGATTTCCTGTTTATGAATAATTTACATGTTGATTATCTGTAA
The DNA here is from genome assembly GCA_005771605.1 of Scutellaria baicalensis. Classification (NCBI taxonomy): domain Eukaryota; kingdom Viridiplantae; phylum Streptophyta; class Magnoliopsida; order Lamiales; family Lamiaceae; genus Scutellaria; species Scutellaria baicalensis. The sequence continues at coordinate 15,804,569 of CM016728.1, forward strand.
TTGTAACAGCAACAACTAAATCGTATATTAAAGAGATCAGCATTGTGTTTACTTATTGCCACATATTTTTCAGTCCAAAAAAAGTAATACAAGATGGCAGAAGCAGAGGATATTCAGCCACTTGTGTGCGACAATGGGACTGGAATGGTTAAGGTATAGATTGAGATTGTTGAAACCTTAATTTGGCATGGCATGTATTGGTGTTTTTGTTGTCCTAATCTAGCCCACATTTGGGTCTAGGCTGGATTTGCTGGTGATGATGCTCCAAGGGCTGTATTCCCTAGCATTGTGGGTCGTCCACGTCACACTGGTGTTATGGTGGGCATGGGCCAAAAAGATGCATATGTTGGGGATGAGGCTCAGTCGAAAAGAGGTATCTTGACTCTCAAGTACCCTATAGAGCATGGTATTGTCAACAATTGGGATGACATGGAGAAGATCTGGCATCATACATTCTACAATGAGCTTCGTGTTGCCCCTGAGGAGCATCCCGTCCTCCTAACTGAGGCACCTCTCAACCCCAAGGCTAACCGTGAGAAGATGACTCAGATCATGTTTGAGACGTTCAATGCTCCGGCCATGTACGTTGCTATTCAGGCTGTCCTGTCCCTATATGCTAGTGGACGTACAACTGGTATGAATCTTGTTATATATGATGAAATGTGGTAAAATGTATGGTGATGCTAGATTTGGTGATGCTATTGGTTTTCCTACTTAGGTATTGTGTTGGATTCTGGGGATGGTGTCAGTCACACTGTCCCAATCTATGAGGGGTACTCTCTCCCACATGCCATCCTTCGTCTCGACTTGGCTGGTCGTGACCTCACTGACTACCTGATGAAAATCCTGACCGAGCGTGGTTACTCATTCACCACCTCAGCAGAGCGTGAAATTGTGAGGGACATGAAAGAAAAGCTATCTTACATTGCTCTCGACTATGAGCAGGAGCTTGAGATTTCAAGAACCAGCTCTAATGTCGAGAAGAGCTTTGAGTTGCCTGATGGGCAAGTTATTACCATTGGTAATGAGAGATTCCGATGTCCTGAGGTTCTCTTCCAGCCTTCAATGATTGGAATGGAATCATCAGGTATCCATGAGACCACATACAACTCTATCATGAAGTGTGATGTGGACATCAGGAAAGACCTTTACAGCAATATCGTGCTCAGTGGTGGTACTACTATGTTCCCTGGTATTGCTGACAGAATGAGCAAGGAAATCACTGCCCTTGCTCCCAGTAGCATGAAGATCAAGGTCGTTGCTCCTCCTGAGAGGAAATACAGTGTTTGGATTGGAGGCTCCATCTTGGCCTCTCTCAGCACCTTCCAACAGGTTACCATCTTTACTTTAAACTTCCTTTAAACTTCATTTATATCTTCTAACTTAATAATTTTTCCATGCAGATGTGGATCTCAAAATCTGAATACGATGAGTCGGGTCCATCCATTGTGCACAGGAAGTGCTTCTAATATATATATACACACATATAATTGGAGAATGGAGATGAGGAATTTATTTGAGACATTTTAATTAACAATAGGAAAAATATAAATTAGTACACATAAATTTGATATTAAGGACTTTTTTTTCTTTTTGGAATATAGTTTTTGGCAAGTATCCATGTATGTCTATAATATATATATATTTACTACGATAAAAATGTGAATGATTTTTTGTTTACCCGTTTCTCATCATGTTCAAGTTAATTGTTCCTTATATAATTCAATTCAAATTCAATGGACTCTAATATAAAAATATAATCATCCAGAGAAATTAATTGACTTTCATGTGTAAATGTATGTAATCTAAAATTAGTGTATATATATATATATATTTATAATAAAACTTTTTTAACTTATAAAACCTCATTATGGATTTTCAAAATTATATTATTGTGTTAATATTTGAATATATTATTTATGTTATAATTATTTATTTTATGATGTAGGTTCCTAAACAATGTATCATCCTAACATAAAAACCAAACAATTAACAAAATGCAGTACTTACTTTGCAACATTTTCCTTTTCAATTTCCAATAAACAACAGAGCAACACAACACTTGAAAACTAGGAAATGCAGAAAGATTAGATATGAACAATACATTTTAATAGTACAAAACACATTCACAAATAGCGATCACATTTCCTTGCGTTTCTTGAACCAAGGCACCCAAACCGACGTCGTTTTCTGGTACTCCCTATACGCCTCAGCTCTGTACTCCTGTTTCAGCATCCGCTCCTCGACCAGAACAGTCACGTAGGCCAAACACAGGCTGTTAACCAACGCGCCGATGAAGCACCATCCACCGTCCAAATTCCACCCGAACACCGCCACTCCCCACCACCACAACTGCTCGCCGAAGTAGTTTGGGTGGCGCGAGTACCGCCATAGGCCTTCTTCGAGTGTCGGCACCGGTGCTTGGCCCAGCTTTTTCAAAACATACGAGTTCAAAACTAAAAGGTTGATATTCTCCTACCCAACACAAATCAGTAGTAACATAGAAGAACCACAGATTTCTTCTGCATACAAAATTCATAGCAGTATCTCATAAATCATTAGCATTTCAAGTACAAGACTCCCTTTCTAGTAAGCCACATAAGACATACTAAAATAAGAGTTCAAAACTAGAGGCTCCATGAATGATTATTCAAAAACTAAACAAACATCAAAAGTTTAAGGCAATACCAAACCAAAGAGAATCCGAATTTTCATACCATGGGAAAAAAAGGCAGGGCAGCAGTGTGGCTACTCATTCAATGCTTTCTTAGCAGCATCTTGTTCAGCTTTCATCTTCCTATCCCTTTGACAGCTCATTTCTGTACTTCGCCAACTTCTCTCTCCATGGATACTGGTATTCTCCAACTGCTTTTGCAACTGATTTTACAGCTTTTCCAGCCATTCCTGAGTCCATATTTTCCAAGAATTACACACAAACCATCTCAAGAGAGTAAAATGAAGATAAAAAAAGAAACAAAGAGTTGACAGCTAGTCCCAGAAAGAGGGCTTCTTGGGAAATGCTCCAGCGGTTCAATTTATGTTGTTTTTTCTTTCAGACATTTTCGCAAGCAAGTTAACTACAAACCTTCGCGACAAGGTAGATCACTCAATATTCTCCATTTCAATCAAGCGCCATATAAATAGCTCCTTCGTGTATAATTCAATCAAGTTTTTCATATAAACAATTAAACAACCCACCACAACCTTCCTCCACCAGGAAATTTAAAATTAAAAAAGGACTTTCAGGCTAGCTCCTTCGTGTATAATTCAATCAAGTTTTTCATATAAACAATTAAACAACCCACCACAACCTTCCTCCACCAGGAAATTTAAAATTAAAAAAGGACTTTCAGGCAAATAAAAAAAGGTGGGCTTACCTTCATCAAATTCCTTCTTGCAGATGAATTTCGTTTTTCTAATTTCTTGTTTATTGTTTCAGGTAAAGCTCATCTGCAAGAAGGAATTTCTTGTTTATTGTTTCTTGTTTATTGTTCAACAAGGACGGAGGTCAGAGTTATTTTGATTCGTCATTCTTGTTTATTGCAGATGAGCTTTAGTGTTACTTTCAGGTGAAATTTTATTGTCAAACAAGGAAATTTCGTGTTTATTGTTTCTTGACAAATTTAATCTCTCTTCTTCGTTTTCGTTCTTGGGGTAAACAATAGAATTTGTCAAGAACACAGAAAAACAATAAACTTACCTTCAATTTCGTTCAGGGTTCGCTGTCGATTCTTGCTCCCATTTCTGTGTATTAATTGGATTTGTCAAATGGGCTTTCTATATAATAAAAATGGGCTTATAAAGAAATAAGCCCATGAAGCAAATTTTGGGTTGATTATTTTATCCAAACCCCTATACAAATATTACCCCATATCCAACTGGAACCCAACTCATTATTTATTTTATTAGATTTTATTAAAGTATGTAACAAACCCAACTCATTATTTATTTTACGAGATTTTATTGAAGTATGTAGGTTCCCTTAATCTCTATTTTCTTGGTTTTTTGCAATTTAATGTAATCAAAACAGAGTGAATTTCGCCCTTTTACATTAATAGTTAGAGTGACACTTATGTGCCGAGGGGCATGGTGCCCCCAAATTAATCATCATATGATGTTAAATATATACTCTACAGGTATCATGTATATACTCTTCAGGTATCACATGTATACTCTTATATACATATGATATCTGGAGGGTATATTTATAACATCAAGAAATACAACACCTATAGAATATATATATAATACCTGAATAACATTTATATAACACTTAAATATGTGTCATATGTACCTCATGGATATATAAGTTTTTGCCTAATAGTTAACCACAAAACAGGATTGTTTTCATTGTTTGACAAAGTCTTTAAAGTGTGTTGTTGATCTTTTCGTTCATTTATTATTAGTTTGCAAGATTTAAGATGATGACCAAGAACTTTGCGCATTAAATTTTGGGAAGAATCAAAATAACTTTGACCCCCAAAATAGGTGCAATTCTATAAATTAATAAATTAATTTAATTCTTTGAATATTTTTGTTACATTAATTAATTTAATTCTTTAAATATTTTTGCTACATTACAATGTATTTATTACCTCCTTCCCGGTTGAACTTGCCTAATTTGACCGGAAACTAGAGGTTAAGAAAAAAAAAACTTTTTTTAAGATAATTGGGTGACATTTTTGTAATAATGGTGAAATATAGATAATTGTAAGGGTGAAATATGAGGATATGAGTGTTTGACTTTTATAATATTTTAAGGGTGAAATATGGGGTGACATTTTTGTAATAATGGTGAAATATAGATAATTGAGTGACATTTTTGTAATAAGGGTGAAATATGAGGATATGAGTGTTTGACTTTTATAACATTTTAAGGGTGAAATATGAGGATACAATGTTTGACTTACATTTTAAGATTGCTTTTCGATTGAACTTAATTTGACGGAGGTTAAGCAAACATTTTAAGCTTTTCGGTTGAACTTGCCTAATTTGACGGAGGTTAAGCAGTTGACTATTGTTTTTTGTTTTTTAAGATAATTGGGTAACATTTTTATAATAAACTTTGTAATAAGGGTAAAATATCTTTTTAAAATAATTGGGTGATATTTTTATAATAGAGTGGATGACATTTTTGTAATAGAGGTAAAATATGGTAGATGAGTGTTTAACATTTTAAGATTGTTTTTAGATTGCTTTTTTGCTTTTCATTAACATTTTTATAATAAAGATGAAATATGGAGATATTAATATTTAACTTTTGTTTGTTGCTATTTATGAACTTGTCAGTTCAGTTGGGACAAACTAAAATGACAAGTTGAACGGTACGAAGGGGTCCCAACTAAAATGACAAGTTGAATGTTACGGAGGGAGTAATAATTTAATCCAGGACAACTTGTATACAACCAAGAAACCTTATACTTCAACAGAATCCCTACAATATGAAAATCAAATCATTATCATTGTTACATTTCTAGGTTAGTGCTTAATAACCACTTCGAAACAAAATACTATGGGTTTTCATTAATTTATCTTGAATTTAATAAAACATAAAATTTCCCATAAATAATTTTTTATGTTATGCATAATGAATCATCCATTGAATGTATTTTGAAAAACATGCATCATTTTTTAAAACAAGCACACGGATGATCATTATAAAAAAAACAAGAGTTTTCAAAAAAACACCACAAAAGACAACAACACTCTTCACAACATCAAGGGCAAGCTTTCAGCAGAAACATAGTCACATAGACAATCAAACCAAAAAAGACAGCCACCACAAGCATACATAAGCCCGATTTCCATGCACATCGGATGACAAAATAATCTTACACCAGAACAATTCAATCGAACATAAAACTTCGTCTCAAGAATCCTATAATTAGACTTCAGATGTGCATACTATGATATGCCCCACATATACGAAGCAAAATCAGAAACCAAGCCAAATTAGTACAAAGAATATTCAAAAATGAGTGAGCACATTCTGAGAAGCAAGTATTATAACCAAAATCATGCAGAGCTCCACCCTCATAATGCCCGAGAAAAGTTCACCTTAAAACGTTTCTCCAGGATGCATCCAAAAATCATCAAGTAGTGAAAGTATTAAAATCGGCAAGATTGGTGAGATAAAACGGTTAGCTCTTCTGCACTTCCTTCTCTCGTGTATTTGATAAGAAGTTACATGTACTTTGTAATCACTCTCCTCCTGCATCCGAAAACTTGGTTAATGTAACGAAAATCCCTCGTAAGAACCAACAAAATTAACTGGAATAAAACAAAACATTAGTTAAGGATAAATAACCAACTAACCTGGATCGTGCAAAACTTTGAGATGTCACTAGCTGGTTGGCTGGACTCCTGCAGTATCATCTCCATTAGCCAATGCTGCCAGGCTGTCTGAATCCTCTTGCAACTGACCTTCACTCAAGTGACCTATTGTTGCACCAAGGATGCCATTTGGATTAGTTGCCACATCATCCAATGACGACTGCTGTAAGGAGGCTGCAAGTACGTTTTCGGGAGCTGATGTTGAGGAACGAGAGCCCATATCAGAATTAACCGAATCAGATGAGAGTAGCCATCTATTCCACTCATTACGCCTCCTCACCTTGTCAGCCTGCAAAAGGATAAAACGTGATACAAATATGATGTCATGTACTCTTTTAATCAAGAATACATAATAGAAAATAAAATACACTGAATGAAGATTGTTACCGCATGGCATTTTCCAATTACTTAAAGTTAATAATTACTTAAATTAATATCAAAGAAATGAAATGAAAAGCTAACCTGTACTTCCACAACTGTAGAGTATCTCAATGACTCCAAAATCACTTGGATATCATTTGTCAATCGCTGAACCTGAAAAGGCAGGTAACATTGGTTTGTGCATTAGAAATCACTATACAAACATAAAATGCAGAGTCACTACATAACTGGGTGTCAGTAAATACAAATCTGACAATGAGTTGCAAAAACATACACCATCTCTAGTTTCACATTCAAGCTTCGGTTTTTTTTTTTTTCTCCCAATCTATCCTTTCCAGTTTCACATTCAAACTTCGGTTTTTTTTTCCCCTCCCAATCTATCCTTGTAAAAGTAAGACACAGTATATATCACATATTTCAAAACATTTTTCTCCCATATCATGGTTCATACATTTTCTGAGATACCCTTAAACAATCAAAACACATCCACATATGACAATGTTTATCAAAAATTTCAGAAGTCAAAGATCAATAGCTTGGATGATAAATATATAGAACCAAAAAATCGATAATGATATCGTATGTATCGTAAGCAATAAGTACATTCAGAGTAATCAAACAGAACTGACGATGAAATATCAAATGTAAGCACAGTTAAATATGTGCACTGCCCAACATGAAAGACTAATAATATCTATTGACATGCAGGTCAAATTACATACACCATACAAGCACATATGTAACCATAACTTACTTGTCGAAAGGTGGCTATCAAAGCAATGGGCACCCAGCCTTGCTCATCCATCTTAGACCTCAAAAAGCTATCTTTCACCAAATTAGCATCACTATGAAAAGATTAAACTTGCTTCAGCATAAATCGTCCCAGAGAAGCATAAGAAAAGTGAAATGATCACATGCAAGTTAAAAACTTAGAATAACTCCTAATGCACATTACCTGAAGTAGAAGTCTATTTGCTTAACAATCCTGCCTGTCAAAGAAACCTCGTTAGCAGGAGGAAATAGCATAGGTGCTGGCGGTGGAACAATTGGCATCGCCCTAAAAGACTCTGGCGCCATGGGTGGAACATAGATAAAAGGAGATGGCATATCTGGGATTCCAAAACTGTTAGAAAGCCAGAAATAGTTAAATAGTTAAAAAACTCAGTATGCTCACCAAATCCCATTTGTCCAGGAAAAACTCTCATAGGTGGAGGTGCCATAAAAGGGGCACCAGGCGGCATTGGAGGTGGCATATATCCCATGGGAGGAGGTACATATTGAGGAGGATGGGGAACTTCTCTGCGATCTTGATCGCGCCGTCCGCCACCACCACCATGATTATTGTGGTATGATCCATCCCCACGAGAACGGCCACCATAACCACCCCGTCTATTATTCCTCTGAGAAGAATGTTCATTCCCAGTATGTGAGGAGGCCCCCACTCCAGTTCCCATAGGTCGTGCACCTCTTACAGAGTTATCAAGAATCATTCCGTATGGTACTTCAAAAACTGGAAATGGTGGAGGCATCGGGATTGATGGCTGATTAAAAGTATTTTGAGGTGATGGACCACTCCCCGAGGAACCACCTCCTCCATTGCCTCCACGATTCCTCTGCCTTGGCCTACCACCCGGCACTGGATTGTTTCCAGTAGCATTACCATGAGAGCTGTGATTAACTGGTCGCTGGGGAGGTTGCGATATTAGAGGAGCCTATCAAACCAAAGAAAGCAAACATATTACAGATTATCAATCCAAAGAAAGCAATATTAGTACATTCATGATTAAAAAAACCATTTGAATAGAAGGTTTAGAATATAAATAAAACTGATAAAGTTCACTTATAAGACAATTCCAGACACAAGAAACAGACGTTTCATTATCTGGTTTATGTCACATAGAACAATATTCATAGTTAATATCAAACCTTTTCCACGAATTAATAACAATGCAGCAACAAATCACATGAAAATATAAAATCTTTATTTCAAAAATCATACAAGTAAACGAGATCGGTAATCTTTACCTGTGGTGTGCCTGATCCATCAGAAATGGGTCTAGTATTATCTGACGGTGATCTCGTTGTAATTGGCCGTGTTGTTTCAGAGAGAGCAGGCCAGGAGGCCGTCCCACCCACAATAACAGAGGCGGTCTCAACGATGCCGTTTACGGGTCTATTCCAAGCCGGCCTCCTTGACTGACCGGCATTGCCATCACCATTAACGTCAGACCTTTCGGGCTGTGGTTCCAAATCTAAACTCTCAATTAGGGAGTTATCAGATGCTGACTCCACCAGCGGCGAAAAAGATGACCCAGGAGCAGCGGCGGCGGTCGGAGAGATGGTTTGCTCTGAATCACCTCGTACCACGGAAGCCCATGGCGAAGGAAGACTCCTCCGTCGAGGATGGGGACTACCGCCGCCATTAGAGACAGGGTCAGCCGTGGGTGGCGAGCTATCCCTCACCATTCTAAACAAGAACAAAAATTCCTAAAACAGACAAAAACACCAAAACAGAGAAAAACAATAATGGATCAATAGTTTATTTTCGTTCCAGCACCAGAAATATGGAGAAGAAAATAAAGGAATTTTTTTGGAAGAAGAATAAGAAATGTGGAGAGTGGTGATCGGAGAAAAGATTAGGGTTTCGGCCGCCAACAACAGCGATCAAAACTTTTCTCTCTCTAAAAGAGCATAAGTTAGTGTGTTTTGTGAAGCTGACCAATTTTTTTTGTTTTTATTGCCAGAGATTTAATACATTTATAACAACTAATTTTAATTGTGTTTTTTCTTATTTTATAAACAAATTATAAGGCTATTACATATTAATATTTTAAAATAAGATTAAAAAATTCTTTTTTAGTTTTCTTATTTTATAAATAAATTAGAAGATTATACCTTTTACATGTTAATATTTTAAAATAAGATTTACAATTTTTATTAGATAGGACTGATTTGGTATATTTATTTTAGAATATAGGACTAATCACATTAAAATTAAATTTTAAATTATATTTTTCAGGAAGAAATAAAAAGTTTAAATATTAAATATACAAATTCAAATGGATTTTATTTTTGGTTTGTTGAGAAAAATAAATTTGAACTACATATTTCTTTTGCATATTATTATATATATGTTGGGCCTTTCATATGGACTAATATATTTTAGCCTAAATGAGTTGGACTTTCTACATGGGTTGGGCTTTAAAATTGTTTAGAAAGTCCATTACTCTTCATTCTTTTTCTAAGATTTCAGTCTACTTTTGATTATTTGAAAACTTGAATCATCAATAAAGCCCATTATAAGTAAATTTTTTTATAAATATTTAAATAATTCTATTTTTATAAATATTTAAATAATAATTCTATTTATTGTTAGGAGAGGATCTAAGTTTTTTTCTAAAAATAATAATAATAATTGTATTTCTTCACCTTGCTGATGCCATCGTAATCTCGTCTCGTCTCATTACTCGTAGGGTTCTATTATTTAAAAGTTGTTTTTTTATAAATGATAATTGTATTTATTGTTATGAGAGGATAATAATAATTGTATTATGGTTAGGGAAGAAGTATTAGGGTTATTGGCCTTAAATCTCAATTTTTATTTTATCTATAATGTTATTTACCCATCTTTATGTCATCTAATTACAATCTCTTTATTTATGATCCATTATTATCTCATCTAATTAAAATTTCTCTATCTCTCTTTGGTATTTTTTTATTTATGATCCATTATTATCTCATCTAATTAAAATCTATCTATCTCTCTGTATTTATGAGAGAAATTGTTTGGTGGTATTTTCATGGAATCTTTCTATTTATAAGAAATTGAATACATCTTCTAACAACACTCCTACTGTTATAGATTTACATTTCCACCCCTCTTGTAATAGAATCTAGAAATTATCTAGAATTTTCTAAGAACTTCTCTAACTCTATGCAATATTTTTAAAGACATCTTAACTTACGTAAATACATCTATTCTTTTAAATTATCTTTTTTTCTAAAAAATGAGTGAAACATGTATGAGCTTTCACCTCCCTAGCAATAGAATCTAGAACTATCTAGAAATTTTGTAAGAATTTCTCTAACTCTATACAATTTTTTCAAAGACATCTCAAGATATATCTATTCTTGAAAAGTTTTTTCTAGTAAATGATTAAAACAACAAGTATATGCGTTTATCCAATTATGTAAAAATAGCTTAATAGTGGACCCCTCGATAAAATTTCTGGTTTGGTTACTGAGTTGGTGATGTGGTTAACAAATATAAAAAAGTTATTTTGGCCAAGTTGACACTTAAGAGCCAAATAATTACATGATACACCAAACATGAAAAATTCAAGATGATTTTTCTTGTATGCATGTCAAGATGATTTTGTACTTATCCGGTAAGATCTCTTTTGGATCAAAACCGTTCATGAAAAATTCAAAAGAAACAAGATTGTACATATAACACCACATGTGACTGTGACTGTGTCATGAAATCCGAAAAACCCTCATATTTCTTCATCATATATATATATATATATATATATATATATAAAATGTTGATTGATAATATTAGTATACTATAAATGACGTGGCTTTATAAAATGATCAAAAAACAAAAAGAAAAATGATAATAGAGAATAGAGGAGTTGGTTGTATTTTACAGGCAGATAAAATCAAACGTGGAAGGAAAGTTATATTGTAATTAGGGCTACTCTAATTGGTTGAGGTGATGTTGTGTTGTACTTGCCAACTATCCTACTATCTTTTAAGTCTAATAAATCCTTGTAATTATAAATACACCTTCTTTATTTGGGAATCAAGTTATAATTTTTCTCCAATTTTATTTTCTTGTAATTATTACTTTGATATATAAGGGGAAAATGATGTGGTCTAAGATCAAATTTCTTTTATCAAATGAAGGTACCATCCTATGATTCAATTTTTATTCAATCATTTTCATAATTGATTTCTCTCTTAATAATTTGTGCTTTTCTTAAGCATTACATTCTTTATTTTTCCTAGACTTTGTATACATAGGTGCTAATTACAAATTTTATTTTTCCTAGACTTTATTTTCTTAATACTTTTTATTCTTACATAGGTGCTATATGTATATTTTTGTATATGTTGAACACTTTAACTACAAATTGATTGCTTTTCTTGGTCTACTTTTCATTAAGTTAGGGTTCTTCCTATTTAGTTCAAATCTCTTTGGATATTTGAAAATTAGTTGAGTTACTTGTGCATATTTTTCAATTTCAAGTCAAAAATATTGAAGGATAAGATCTGATCGAACTAAAATTGAAAAAAAATATGTTTTACATTCTTGCATATTAGTTTAATGTGAAGTTAATTATGTGATTTTGGTTGGGTTTTTAGGTAAACATGGTAAAGAAGAAGTTAGATCATTTTCAAAAATTCACACGTACATATATGTGGTCGCAAAAGAGATATCAAAGCAAGTTATAGAGATATATACAAGACAATTGATATCACTCAATTAAGAAAACAAGACTCTATGTAATGTCAAGTTAAGGCTCAAATACTCACTCAGCCTTGTTTCCATACTCCTCAAGACACACAATAATTTCTTGCTCAAAAATATTTACCAAAAATTCAGAAAATCCCAACTCAATCAAGTAATAAATCGTCAAGCTCATTCAACTCAATTCATTTTTTCAAAGATCGAGAATTTATATCACATTCTTCCACAACATCACAAGATCATCATCCATCCTAAAAAAAAAAAAAAAATCTTATCTATAAAACAAATTTAAAAAAATATTGAAAAAAAAATCTACCTAAAAAGCAATAAACGTGCTAAAGCAATAAAATCATAAATGCAACTAATGCAATGCAAAAATTCATTGTCATTTTTTTTTATCTCAAAACCGTCCCCCACAAACTTATTTGTCATCAATTCCAAGGAGGTCAATTAATAAAATAAAAAGAAAATGCAATGGAAAATTCATAGACTTTTTTCTTCATTTTCTTCCAATTCGGTTGCATCTCAATCAGTGCGAAATTTGACGTCTTCATCCCATCACACAATTTTGCACCATTCAACAATTTTTCCAATGCACCTGCAAAACCATATCAAATGCAACTAATACATCGAAAATATCTAAATCACTATAGAAACATAAATGAACATGCTTAAATGAACATATAAACGTACACAAAAATATAGTAAAATCGACACTTATCAATCTGCTCCCTTGTCTGAACTTGTCTGGTCTCCAAACAATGGGTTGAGCCTCAAATGTGCCAATTCTACCGTAGCAGATAAGAACCCGTCTCTTGTATGGAACGTTGGAACGAGCAACACTGATGAGCCAATAGTCGAAAGCTCTTATAGTGCTCGATTATCATCCACAGGTGTAAAGGGGGAGTGCTTGGATGAGAGTGAGATCAATGTAACTAAAAAGATGAAGAGCCAAGCCCCTGATAGCTCTTTCATGAAGTGGATATGGTGAAGGGCCCCTCGGATTGACCCAAGCAAGATTCTTCGTCCCTCGTTATGGCCCTTCATGAGGATTTTATGTCCATGAAAGGGCAAGAACCTTGTCCAAAATCATGTTAGATCACTTGTTACTTTTGTGGTGGTTGCCATGATCAGCAGTGTCCAAATGCAAGAAAGTCTGAGCTTGATCATCTTGTGGTGAACAAGAGTGGTTCTTTTGGCAAGGTACAAGAATCATGCATGTTAAACAGGGTGTTATGGGCTGAAATATTGGGCCCGGATTTATATGAGCTAAGGTATTGGGCCCGATCTAATTCCCTAATACTAGGCCCATTTAATAAAGCCCAAATGAATGATATTGGGCTTAAAGCCCAATATCATATAATAGATATAAAGATATTATATAAAAAAAGCCCAAAAGGGAAAAGAAGAGAAAAATGACAAGTATAAATGGAACAAGAATAATGAAAGGAGAGGCATTCAGAAATAAAAACAAGAAAACACAAAAGAAAACTATCTCTCTGTTGACATAAACTATCGGACCTTTACACAGGGGATGCTAAATATGTGGATCAGTGTGGAGTAAAGAAGAAGAGTATAATGGTGGATGTTGGTGGGATCAAATCTTGTGTTCCTAGTCAGCATGTTTCCAATCAGGATTTTCTTGAGGTTAATTCCTTGTTTACTTCCATTTTCCCATGATTTTAACTTCAATTTTGGATACACATCATAATAATTATGAATTTAAATCGTTTGTATTCGTTTTCAGGATCAAATCGAGGTGTGGTATCGCAGAATCGTGGATTGTGGTCGCACGATTCCTTCGTTAGATGAGCTCACCTTGAAGTTTGGCAAAGAGATTAGGTTTCTAGTTAGAATTTTCATCCTGTAATTTAGGTCTTATTCACTTTTTTACTACCAATTTTATGTATTCCAGTTTTTGTTCTTTAACTATCACTTTTTTTCTTCCCAATTTTGATCCGACTTTACTTTGGTTTTTTATTATGCGGACACATAATGCAGGTGTGGATTCTCAATTCTGATGTTTACGTAGGTAGAAATTTATATTTCGAACAAAATCATGTCAAAATTGAAAAAAATTAGATAATTAAAATTAAAATACCTAAAATTTATTATAAAGAAAAACTGAATAAAATCTAACTTACCACTTTTAAAAATAAAAGATTTTGTGAAGTTATGTTTATGCCGAATGATTAGTTTTTTTGTGATGTGTTGTGTTGAAGATTTATATCTACCTTGTTTTGATCCAAAAAATATTTAGCTCGTATTATTTCCATATTATTAATTTAAGAGGATACAAATAAAAGGGACATTTTATTTTTACATTAATATACATAATTTATCAACTTAAATTTGTTTTATAATTCAAATTATTATTAGTTTCTAAAATTGTTTGACTTGTTGGATAGATTTATCCATTCTAATTGTCACATTGTCGATCAAACAAAATTAAATAAAATAAAAATAACGAAAAGTGAAAACAATGATGCCATTTCGTGGAAAAAATTGCATTTAAATTTTATTTGGGTTATAAAAACGATGAAACAAAATATCGTTTTCTTAAAAAATGATAATATGACATTCGATATGGACAAATTCACAGTTACATCCACAAATTTCCATAAAGAAATCAAGGGTAACCCAAATTCCAGAGTAATTTTAAATACATAACTATTTTGATAAATTTGAAAATCGAGGTTGAAATTAGAATTCTTTTTTTTTTTTTTTTTGGTGATGATTTTAATTAGGTATTTAAATTATAGAAAATGGCTTTTTAAAGTCCAATAAGTATGGGCCATGGGCCTAATTGGAGATAAACCCTTCACATCTATACTATGAAAGAGAAATAGTTAGAGATTATTATAAAAATGTCATTTTCTCTTCAAAGGTGTCACATTAATAACTTTTTTTCTTTTTTCTTATTTTGCATTTTTTATTATTTAATAATTTAATCCATGTTTTAAATATTTTTAATAATACAAATATATTATTTTAATAATTTTTTCTTTTTTTATTTTTCAATATTATTATTTTTTATTGTATATAAATTTAATTTTAATATAAATATTATATTAGTTTATACTTATCTTTTTATCTTAATTTAATTAATTTTTATTGAATAATTTCTTAAATACCAACAACAGATATTGTCCAAACAATAATTATAATAACAAATATCAATTTATTTAGGGATAATTGATATCATATTTAATACAAATTAATTAATAAATGTAACACCATTAAAGATGTGTGTACATACATATATGTATATATATAATATAATATGTATTTAGTGTGAAATTATATGTCATCCTAAATATTTTTAAATTAATATTTGTATTTTATATATGTAATATCATTCAAAACTTTATCCTTTATCGATATATTTTAATGATGAATATAAAAGGCTAAGATATTGTTAATATCATTCAATTCATTTTAAATAAAATGTTGGAAATATAAAATTGATTGTGTTTGCATCAAGTTCATACGTAAAATTTCTAATTTTATTGTGTATTGTTTATATATATATATATATATATATATATACTCACACACATATTTAATTTAAGTAATTGACTTTGATTTTTAATTCATAATTTATTTTTATTATTTTTAATATATATAATTTAAGTGATTGATGATATTAGTTTGTAACACAGGTGACAAAAAAAATGTCTCAATTAGAAATATAGTGCATAAAGAAGTGTTCCAAAACTTATAAATTTTGCAAGTAAAATTTCCAATTTTTATTTGTAAATCATGATTGATACTTTTATTTTTAATATCAATAAGTTGTTGTGAATTGAATTATTTTAAGTAAATTTTAAATTTTTTTAGTTATTAAATATTATATTATCTTATATATATTAAAATTATTTATATTATATGATCAAATACTACAGAGGAAGACGGCGCATCGGTATATACATCGTCTCGATACTCCTCCTCTACATCATTTCACCACTCACCTCATAAACCCTAGCCGCGTTGCCTCACTCTAGCACAGCGCCTCATCCCCACCGGAAAACATGGTAACGCCTATTCATCCGCCCTAATCCATGTGTTTTAGTGGTTGTGTGTGTGTATTTCTCGCCGTAATTGTGTGTGTGTTATGCAGGCAGACCTCGATCCAGAGGTGGCGACGGGACAGCCGAAGAAGAGGACGTTCAAGAAGTTCAGCTACAGAGGCGTTGATCTCGATGCTCTCCTCGACATGTCTACTGATGAGCTTGTCAAGCTCTTCAATGCCCGTCCCAGAAGAAGGTCTCATTCTTATTGTATTTGGATATGCTTTTGACATTTATAAGTTTAAGATTTCGTGGTGTATATTCTGAGTTATCAATCGATCACATATAATTGAATTGATTGAATTGCGAGGTGCAATAATTATGCCGGCTTTAGAATTATTTTAGGTTGGGTTTGATTGATGGATTTGAGCTCTCTGATGAATGCGCTCATGTTGTTTGTACAGGTTCCATGTTATTTTAGATGGAATTGACTGTTGTTTTGAGTTAATTATTGAGCTGTTTGGGTCAGATCCATTTATTAAGTCGACATTCTGAGGTTTTTTTTGATTTTATGCTATTTATGATCTACATTCCATAATGTGGATTTTGTAAAGGCTTATCTGCTTAATGCTCTGAGCCTTCTGAATTTTGACATTGTTTCATTTCTTCATTACATTTGCTGAATAATTTCTCAGTTTCCAAGCTAAACTGTTTCATCAATGTTTATATAGTGTATTTTGGTGAGTTCTTATGTGAGATTATCTGCTACTTGTGGTCTTTGTGCTTAACTGTTTATTTAATAATGTATATATTTCTTGCTTGGGACAATATGGGCAGGTTCCAGAGAGGTTTGAAGAGGAAGCCAATGGCTTTGATCAAGAAGTTGAGGAAGGCCGTAAGTGATGAATTTGAAATTCTGCTTTGTTGATTGAATTGATTTTCACAATCAATAGCTGCACCACTCTTTTCATATTGACATGGTTTTTTACCATATTCTAGCAGTCCATCCATCCTGTTTGAAATAAGTAAAGTTGCATTCTTCCTTTATGAATTTCATAGTTTCATTTCATTGTATGTATGTTTTTGTTAATGGGGTTTCGTTTCATCGTATGTTTTGTAAATGGTGTTTTATGTGACAAATTTTGCAGAAACGTGATGCCCCTTCTGGTGAGAAGCCCGCTCTTGTCAGAACTCACCTGCGAAACATGGTCATCGTCCCTGAGATGATCGGGAGTGTGCTCGGAGTCTACAATGGCAAGACCTTCAACCCTGTTGAAGTGAAGCCCGAGATGATTGGGCACTATCTGGCTGAATTCTCAATTTCATACAAGCCAGTGAAGCATGGAAGGCCTGGTATTGGTGCCACCCACTCGTCTAGGTTCATTCCTCTTAAGTAAGAAGTAAGAAATTTTGTAAAAAATTAGATATATGATTTTGGATGAGATATATCTAATTTCTTAGTTATTCCAAAAAATTCAATTCTAAAGCATTGAATTTTTAGTCAAAGAATTTTTTTGCTTGATGCAGGCTTTAGAAATTATTTTAGGTGCAATAATGATATATCTAATTTCTTAGTTATTCCAAAAAATTATTTTCAAGATGATTTTGTACTTGTCCAATAAGATCTGGGTTGGATCAAAACCGTTCATGAAAAATCCAAAAGAAACAAGATTGTACATACAAACACCACATGTTACTTTAACCGTATAATTGAAATCCGAAAAACCCTCGTATTTCTTCATCACATGTATATATATTTATATATGTATAATGTTGATTGATAATATTAATTGATAATATTAGTATACTATAAATGACGTGGCTTGATAAAATGTATCAAAAAAATAAAATAAAAATGATAATAGAGAATAGAGGAGCTGGTTGTATTTTACACGGAGATAAAATCAAACGTGGAAGGAAAGTTATATTGTAATTAGGGCTACTCTAATTGGTTGAGGTGATGTTGTGTTGTACTACTTGCCAACTATCTTACTTTCTTTCTAAGTCTAATGAATCCTTGCAATTATAAATACACCTTCTTTCTTCGGGAATCAAGTTTTAATTTTTCTCCAATTTCATTTTCTTGTAACTATTACTTTGATATATATATGGGGAAAATGTTGTGGTCTAAGATCAAATTTCTTTTATCGAATGAAGGTACCATCCTATCATTCAATATTTAATGATCAGTTTCATAATTGATTTCTCTTAATAATTTGTGCTTTTCTTAAGCATTACATTCTTTATTTTTCCTAGACTTTGATCTTCATAGGTGCTATATATATGTATATTTTTGTATATGTTGAACACTTTAACTACAAATCGATTGCTTTTCTTGGTCTATTTTTCATTAATTTAGGGTTCTTCCTATTTTGTCCAAATCGATCTCTTTGGATATTTGAAAATTAATTGAGTTACTTGAGCAAATTTTTCGATATTTCGATATCTGATCGGACTAAAATTGAAAAAAAAAATTCCGTTTTACATTCTTTCATGTTAGTTTAATGTGAAGTTATTTATGTGATTTTTGGTTGGTTTTTTTAGGTAAACATGGAAAAGAAGAGATGGATAGGTTAATGAGGAAGCCAAATGTGAATGAAGAATACAAGCAAGCCTTTAGGACAAAGTCTTACATAGAAATATGCGATAAAGTTAAGAACCATCTTGTAAGAACATCTCTTTATGAATCACAATCAGGCGGCGGCGCCGCCTCATCACCGCCTCCACCACGCCCTTTTTCTCCACCCCATCTTTTCGAGTACCTACTCGATCCCCATCATGATCAAGAAACCTTAATCACTTCCATTTCCAACACTTCAAAATCCCACCAATTTCTTGCCAACTATTTCGAGATCAGCCTTGAAGCATGCAGAATCTGCGAAACCCTCCTCACAAACATCCATCTACTACGCAGTAATCACCGTAGGATCAGGAAAGTGCTAAAGCTGATCATACGATCACCAACCAACTCAAGTGATCATCACTACTTGTACAAGAAACTTGCTTCATTCGCCTCGCAGAGAGACCTCTTTTCGACGACCAAATTCCAAGAGCTACACCAAACCCACATGCTTTTTTTCCAAGATTTAACATCGAAATATAGGAAGATGAATAGGAGAAGAAAGATGATCAAGCTGATCAAAAGAGGCATAGCTAGTTTCCTAGTCATGGGATGTGGGGCTTTGGTCATTGTTCTATTGATCTTGACAATGCATTGCGTGGTGGGATTGGTGGCAGCACCTGGACTAGTCACGTGTTGCTTAATGGCCAAGAAAATGAGACGAAAATGCTACGAGAAATCGCTCGAGAAGCTCATTGTGAAGCTTGATATAGCAGCCAAAGGGGTGTTTATAATGATCAATGATTTTGGTACAATGAGTAGGATTGTGAAGAGGTTGCAAGATGAGATGGAGAGGAGAATATATTTGGCAGATATTTGTGTTGGAAAAGGGAAGAATGAGATGTTGATGAATGTGGTGAAGGAATTTCAAATGCATGAATCTTGGATTATGGAAGAGTTGGAGGACCTTGAGAAGCAAATATGCTTGTGTTTTCTTGACATTAATCGATCGAGGAGGCTACTTGTAAAAGAAATGACCAAGTCTTAAGTTCATGTTAATCTGTAAAAAGTTGTTGAAGATCAAGTTTCTTTTATTATAAGGCAATTGAGTTTTAGTTTCAATGTCTTGCAAATTTGTATATCATCATGTGTATATGAAACGTATACTTGTGTAATAGAACACGTTTGAGATATGTTTTGCAATGAAGACTAGATTAATTGCTAGCTTTAGTTGTTGTGTTGTTAATTTCTTTGAAATATGCTTATCCAAGGAATTAAATAGATTTTTGTTTGATTGTGCTTTAATTCTAGATTCTATTTCAAGATACACAACCATAGAAATTGAATTAGGTAGATAAAATTAAATACAATATTTAATTAATTATGATAAAGAAACAAAATATGTCTTATTTGTGATCTGTCCAAATTCGGGAAATAATTGAACGAACTTCAAGAATACATATAATTATGTATATTGGAATTGACAAATTAAAAAAAATCACAAATTTAATTAATTGTGAAGTGATTCACGTTTTTTTTTTCCTAATCCAATTTTAGACTTATATCTAAATATCACAAAATTAGCCAAATTAAACCTGAAAACGTGTCAAGGGAAAAAAAGAAAAAAGAAAAAAAAACCTTGATGTCGGTGGGCTAGCTCATAATTATTAGTATTAATCCAATCATCAATAATTTATATATAGTAATATAAGGTGAAAATGTTGAAACTAACTATTACACAATTAATTAGTAGTTGTAATTATATGAACACGGAACACCACAAATTGCAGAGTAGGATATATATACACGAATAAATAATAATAACACTTGAATTAATTAAATCGTAAATCAATAATTGTGATCCTCAGTTTCATTTTTACAATTCATTTTATCAGCACATATCACATTTATGGTGATAACACCTGTAACTATATATATACTGATAAAATAAAATACGAAATGGAAAACCACGAAAACATCCCGACGAACTCTTAAAACCAACACAAACAATAAAGTAATTAAAAAAGGGGAGCAATCAACACACACACAATGCCTAGTGATTAACAACTCTGCAATTCAATCTAATTTCAGATCCAGCACCATCATTGATGGTGCTCATCTTGATCATAGACTTGGCAAAAGCCCGAAAAAACTCATCTTGAGAGGCTGCAAATTTGTGGACCAAAGCGTTGGTGGTGGAAGAGGAGAGAAGGGCTTGATCAGATGAGAAGATGCTCTTTCCTTGAAGAAGCAATTTGTAGTAAGCATTGTCGAATAGGGTTGGTGTTGAATCCAAGTTGGCTCCAGCATTCTTGACCTTGTTATGCAATGGGCACACTTGCCTTAGCCTGGCTGCAAATGAAGGGTTCAATGAAGGGTCAATGTCGTTTTTCTTGTTGAAGTTGTGGATCCTGTTCTGGAAGGAGAAACAGTGGGAAAAACCTAGTGTGTGCCCTCCTGCATAGCCATGCAAAGATTATAGCACCTAGAGAGAGAGAGAGAGAGAGAGAGAGAGAGAGAGAGAGAGTTAGTTAGCACCTGAGAGTGCTACTAAATCATCAATGGAGAGGCCTCTTTGAGAGAAGCTTTGTTGCAATTGTGATATATTGAATGTGGGAAAAGGTAGTTTTAGTGAGTCATTGGCTTTGGAAATTCTTCCATCTTTTCTGCCTTTTGGGACTTCCCAAGTGGGACCTCCGGACTAATATCAAGAATTTAGACCAATTAAACCACTAATACATATGCACGTACAAATTATATGAAGCACTAACGAACAAAATATGAAATGAAACATCAATTTATGACAGGACAGTTAAAATATAACTAAAATCATAGTGTGAATTACCTTTTATCGTACACGAAGATGATGATGATACCATAATATATGTATACGACGTTATTGACAAAACGAAACACAAGACATAACCATATATATAAGAAAACAAGTTTCTATATATACCCACTCCAAAATTCAAGATCTTCCAAATTTGACTGGTCTCTATATGGACAATCTTAGAACTTGAAACCATGAATTCATCTTGAACCTTAAGACAGACTAATCTTGAAGTTCAAAAAAGATGAGAAGCCCAAGTGAATAAAAATGTCAACGACTTGTAAATTTCTTATGGTTTATGTAAAAAAAAGAAAAACATTTTACTACACAAAATGAAATTAAATTTCTCTCTAGGATTATATGGTTGTTAAAAACTAAGTAGCACTTCACTTACAAGTGCAACAGAATCTCTTGCAGCAAGGGCTAAAATGTCAGCACAAGAGACCACACCAGGGCATTTTTTCTCCACTTCTTTCTTTGCCAAATCAATCACATAAAATGCATGCAATGAAATATTTGGAGGTCCATCTTTTTCAGCCTTGTTCTTTCCACTTGAATTCAAAAGCACTGAACCATCACACCCCTTCAAAATACTCAAAATTATTATCAACCAATGTCACAAAACTACATATATTCTACAAGAAAATTAGAAAAACAAGAATTACATGCATATCTACCTTGATGAAGCAATCATGGAAGTGCATCCTAAGTAGAGCTGCAGGAACTGTTTTGTCATTCATCATGGCTTTATGCACTGTTTCTGTGATCAACGACTCGGCCTCAGGGCACGTTTGGTGATAGTAATTTGCACTTAGAGCATTTGAAGAGATCAAAATAGATGGAGAAAGTAAGATAGTGAACAAGGAAAGAAAGATAGCTGCCATTGTGTGGTATATACACTTTGATTAGCCTCTTCCTTGCCTTGGATGGTTTAACAACATCTCGTTTACCGATATTTATAGGGGGATTAGGCCGCCGGAAGTGGTGGAGGTGGTGGGTGGTGGGGTGGAGTGGTTGGTGGAGGAGAATGTTAATTTGGTGAGCTAATAACAACTATGGGTTTTGTTATAAGATTCTGCATGCTAAACAACAAGGAGTAGATGAATATTTTCTTATTCCCTTCTTCGCAATTCATTTTGTTTAAACTTGACAAATTATTCCCTTTAGTTGTGATTGGGACCAAGGTTTTGGATTAATATGAAGTGATCACAATAATTAATGAATAATTTTTTCATAAACTAATTGTAGAAGAAGACTAGAGTGTGACTAAAAGAGTAATTTTCTAGCTCCTATCTCAAACAATTGGGATCCTATGCTAATTTTGGTAGTGTTATGTGTTTTATCTCATTTGTACACATCATTATATAGTAATGACGTCACAAATATATCTATTACCTATATAAAAGTATGGATATTTCTTACAAAATATGAATTGCCTAATATATCCTTAATAAAGATTTTATTTAAGGTTATAATAGTAATTTAAGATTTTCATATTTAAATAATTCTACAAAAGAATTCTAAACCAAAATCATATAGAGTTCTATTATGAGTAGGACTCTAATTTACTATACATTTTTTTGAATTTAATTTAATTTAATATAGATTGTATATCCATATAAAAAATTATTACCTTCGTCCCTGCTATCTTTGCCTACTTTCCGTTTTTGGACGTCCCAGCTAACTTTGCCAACCCAAAAATGGCAAAGAAAAATTTACTCCCTTACCCTTCAATTTCTTTTATTTTACAACTTTTGCACTCAAAAAGCACACATTAATTACAAAATTGCCACTCAAAAACATTAAAATAACACATCACATCAAAGTCAACAGTTTTTTCTTAAACTCCGTGCGGTCAAACTGTGGCAAAGATAAGGGGGACGGAGGGAGCATTATTTAATGTTAATAGTATTATAATTTTTTGATTTAAATAATTCATCATCCACATGCGACGCATGTGCTAATACTCGTATTATATATAATCATATATAATATCTAGATTTTTTGAACAATTGTTTATTAGTTAGTTACTTTGTTGTTTTAGGATTTCATCGTAGTATATTGAAAAGGGAAATATGAAGCTATGAATGATTACATATCTTATTACTTTATATATAATTGAAATTCTAAAACAGCAACTAAATAAATATTTCCAACCAATCCACAAAGATCAAATAATTGTCCCTTTTCTCAATTGCAAAACATGTTCTCTTTTTTTTGGCGGGCTGCTTTTGGTGGTAAGTTAGCACGCCACGGCCTGTAAAAGCCCAAAGCCCAAACTGGAAGGCCCATATTAGCCTTAGAATTGCAATGGGCTAGAAAATGTCTGCCCAAAAGCCCAATTAGATGGGACAACATCTGAAAAGGTTTTGGTAATACCATCAGTTGTGGTGACCATGAAAGAGAGAGATTGGCCATTTAATTTAGAACTGGATTGCCAATTAGCACCCCAATTTCTGGCCATAGGAATCCACCCTGTTTTTGAGCCCTTGATTTGAACAGATCCAACGGATCCAGCGTTTCCCACATTGCTAATCAAAACTAGCCCAAAATAGTCTCTCCCATTGATGGTAAACCTAACCCCACCATGCTTCTTGCAAGGTACCCTACATTGTCATAAACATGAATTAATGGTAATGATTTAGGTATTGCAAGATATATTTTTTTAGTAATGATGTCATTTTATACATGACGTGTATTCAAGAATGATATGAAACCGAGGTTTCGGGGGTGTAATTAGTAAGATGGTTTAGGTAAAGGACCTTTGGTATAGCACAGGAACAATGCCACCTCTATAGATACCGATTTTCTCCCAAGCCGGCTGAGCCATGTCGAAATGCGCACGAGGGGGGTTGCACCACCCGCCACGGTCGCTCGGAAGATCGAGATTTGGTGGGCAGAAATTTGTGGCAGTGATAGTGACGGAAACACCCTTCTTGCACCATGGAGGGTCAGCATTGTAATTACACATAATCTTGTAGCATTGCCCACATGACCCTCCATTGTTGAACAATACAGTGCTCAATGCTGCTGTTCTTGTCCCATACCCTGCTGAATACAAGTTCCCATATCCACAAGCACCCCCTAATCCAAACCAAATAATAAAACGAATTAAATACTCGAGTCTAAATAAATCGTCCTTACATTATTTTAGACAGTGTTATAAAGACTTCCTTAAAAGTTAGACCCTAATCTGTTAACCGGCCCATTTAGGGCAACATAGTTGCTAGACCAGTAGCCCAGACTCTCGTCTAGCAACTTCTAAAATATAGGTTCTAGAATGTTCATCGATCAATCACACAGAGTGAAAATTGGGAAAATAGACAAACCCATTGTGCCAGAAGCATCACTGCCTCCATAGAAGGTTGCATGAGCATCAGTCCATCCAGAAGCTGTGAAAGCATTAGCATTAACAATGAAACAAAATAGCCCAATTATGACCACTAAAGCCTTATTTTGAGACATCTTTTTTTTTTTTAGTGAAGTAGGAAAAGAAAGATTGAATAATAGTGATAAATATTCAAGATTTTATTGCAAGAAATCACAAGATATTGTAGGTGTTATATAGGGGAATAAACAAGAAGCTAGCCTCACATGTGAGACCTGCAAATTAACAGAAAACTCACAGAAATCCTTAAAATAAATAAATTATCTCTGAAAATTCTGAACCGCCTTCAATTACTCCCACTCCTTTATAAATTTGGATACTATAGTTTATCCCGAAATCGTGTTCTATCTTCTATTATATTCGTTGCATTGTTGCCACGTGTATTTGAAAACACCGGATTTTGTGAGTTATATCTAAAGGTGTGATAAAACAAGGTTACTCGATTTAACAACTCCAATTGACTCGACATAAAAATAACTAAATTTCAAAGATTAGATCCGTTCAGACCTTAAAATAGTGGCACAACTTGAGTTTGGATGAGCCAAGAAAACACACACAAGGTTCAATGATCTATAAATAGTAAATATTCAGACAAACAAAGCCTCACATGTGGCTTTCTTGGACCATATATATGCCTATTGTTGCAGATAGGGTCTCATTATTTTCATGTCCAATGCACATGCCTTTTGAGGTGGTGCTTTGTCTCTTTCCCATTATGTAATTTTTTGGACATTTGATGATAAATTTGCTGTTTTTATAGTTAATATATAGTTGTAATCAGTGATGAAATCAGAATTTCAATATAGGAGGTAAGATTGAAACTTGATGGTTAAATAAGATTGATAGAGATAACCTTTGATTTGTTCTAAATTGTTTAGGAAGAAAATGGGAGTTGATGTTTTACAATAACAAAAGATAATGTATTATTCAGAAGGGGGAAAATTAAAACTTAGATAATTTATAAATTCTAAATGAAATATTGAAAAAAAAAATTGGAGGGGAAATTGAATTCATAATCAATATATAATTTTGTTATATTAATGAGGTAAATTTCATAAATATATAAACACACTAATAATCCCTGATAAAATCGTAATTTTGGAGTCATCAATGAATTTTTGGGATGTTTTACATGTATACCCAAAAAAAAAAAAAAACATTCTTAATACATTTTATATTAACTTCAAGAAACACTTAGCTTTCCACAATCAAAATTAGACATTGTCATAAAGGCCCCAAGAGTAAGCCTAGACAGAAATTTCTTCCTAAAAAAGCTCACTGCTTTATTATCACTTTCTTGTATAGAACCAACAATATATGATGTGCTTATGAGACTAAAACATCTCCATCTCCTCTCTTTTGCATACTTCTCCAAACCTCTCCTAATCTTTTCGCCTCGTTCTTCCTCGTCGCAGCTTGATTCTGTCGATAAAAGGGCCTCTCCTAAACATCTTGCAAGCACGATGCTATCTTCTAAAGACGAACACCCTCCTTGACCTACATCCGGTGTCATAGGATGCAGGGCGTCCCCGGCCACACAAACGTTGTCTTTGGCAATGTTTCCGAACAGAACGTTCCATGGCAATCTGAACTTCAACGGGGCGTAAGAGATGCGATCTAGCGTGGTTCTATCCACCATATCCGACACATGTTTTGTCGCATCGCCTATGTTGCTCATCACAAATTGCTTCATTTTTAGAGGGTCGTTCTCATTTTCATCATCTGTATGAAACCAAATAAAATAAATTTAAGTTGTCTCTAAGAAAGAACTTTTCTTCCACGATTGACCTTAGATGAAATTGCTAAAATGCAAGAAATTTCGAGGCTTACATTTAAAGCGCGAAGGAGTGAAAGTACAAAACCAATATACACTCTTGTCGTCACTAGGTGCAAAACCAAAACGTACACCGCCACCAAAGTAAGTGTGGAGCTTCGGCTCGAAAGCATGGCCGTTTGGGAAGTCTACAAAGCCTCGTATCGCTGCTCGACCCGTGTACACTGGATCTTGAAGGCCTAACCATTTTGCAACCTTAGAGTTCACTCCATCACATCCAATCAACACCTTTTTTAGGCAGAAACGCAAAATCAAACTTGTTATTTGAAGTTAATAGGAGTAGAAATGCAATTTATTTGCTCGAAACGTAGACTTTCTTTTTACCTTAGTTCTGAAAATTGAACCATCTGCAAGGTGAACCAACTTGAAATTTCCAGATTGCTCAACAGAAACAATTCTGGAAGAATATCTGATTGTTCCTTGAGGAACTTCTCTCTCTAGAGTTTCCAATAAATCTTTTCTTTTCACACATCGAATTTCAACTTTGCCCCTATATATGAAGTGGATTTCAGTTCAAGCAACATTCAGATAATAATATATGCACTTGTAAATTATAATTTGCATCAGAAATTAGAAATATCTTATCCTGTATTCTATACAATTTTCAATTCCTAGATTGGACAGTGACTCATTTACCACTATACATCATCATTTCAGTTGGAACCCCACATGACTTAGATATATGATTTAAATAAAGGAATCTTTCTATCATAAAAAAAGAAACATAAGGTTGAATCCAACATTAAAGAATGATCAACTCACAGCTTGAGATCTTCCTGAGGAGCTTTCCCTGGAGAAGACATGCTGGAAACCTGAGAACTAGCTTCAAAACTAACATGAAAATCGACAACAATCAAAACCCGGAAAAAAAGAAAAAGAAAAGATGTATTGAAGATGAACCAGTTGATATATAGGCAAATATACCCATGAATTTGGACAGATTTTTCTCTCAAAGAGTCACCAACTCCAACAGCATCGAGTGCCTTCCAAGCATTCGTCCACAACGTAAGTGCAAACCCTGTAACTCTCGGACCATCTGAAGACTCCAAAACCAAACTCCGAACACCCAACCTGCAAAATTATTACATCATATTACGACCAAGCCAGAAACATGGTTTGATTATGCACACAGACATATATAAACATGGAACCTGTGAAGCCCTAAAGCTGTAGCAAGTCCAGCTATGCCACCACCTGCTATCACTATATCTTCTTCATGGATTGTTGGTTCCATTTTTATCCAAGAAAATAGAGATGATTGTTGAAGATAGATAGAGAGAGAGAGAAGTAATGTGTCGCAATATGGTTGATTCAGCTTTTATACTTATTCAGTGGAATAAATCACTTTTTGGTAATGACATATGCAAATACGTACGAATACTTTTACCCAAAAAGATCAACGGATTGCTTTGTACAGCCTCCAAAGTTGAACTTGGGCACCATGTATTATAAACAATTTTTTATTTAAATCTATACTACTTTTAAAAAAGAGGAAATGGCACCACAAAACGTTATTTATTCGTTAGCTAAAAGTGGCTATAACTGGCTCCTCCTTTAGCTCCCCGAGGCTGGGAGAGAGGAAGCTCCCGGACCACATTTTCCAGCCAGATAGAACTACAAGAAAGCTTTCTTTATCTTTTATTGAGATTCATTCTATACTCCACTTATCATAGATCTTCTGTTTCTGTAATCACTAATAAATAGATAGTGAAAACCAAAGCAGATATCAAAGTAGATGCAAAAAAAAGGGAGTGCATTTATGATTTTATGTAAAAAAACCAAGAAGCTTCTTATCCAGACAATACAAATTAAAGAATGTGCTGCCCACTAATCAAGTGCCACTTGATCATCAAAGCAACTAACAAGCTATGAGAAGTAGAATGATAAAAATTGAAAGAGAAAACAAAAAGGCTCACCACTCGTACGCGGCACAAGTTAGTCTACAATGATTACAGGTAATAACATCCTCCTACTGTTAAATTCTAGAAAAATATCTGAGCAAGTACACATAGAATACGAGCAGACATCCATCAATTCATCCAAATTCGTATTGTCCTCACACATTACGAGCACTAAGCTCGGTCTCCACCAGGAGCGTTGATCAGCCCATTAGATCTGAATCCACGGCCCCTACCACGAGGTCCTCCTCTTCCACGACCACGGCCTGCCCCAAATGAAATCCATCAGAATCTATATTATCAGTAATATGAGTCTATGAACTGAACCACAAATACAACAGAATATAAATGAAGTAAAATGCTTCACAACACAACAGGTTAAAGGCCCATTTGGAAGAGCATCAAAGGAAGCTGAGATGTTAGGTCTGTCTCATAGGAAGGAATTGTTTCATTCATGTGTAAAGAACAAATCTATTTCTTTCAAAGATATGCCCAAAAATAGGCTAATAAAATGGTTATTCAAATAAGGAGGTGTACCTCGAGGCGCTTCTTGATTGTAGCCTCCAGCATCATTCTGAACATCGAACTGAGTACTATAGTATCCTCCCCTACCACGGCCACGGAAACTGCGACCTCTACCTCGTCCACCCCTACCCCTGGAGTACCCACCACGATTTCGCTCGTAGCCTCCATCATCAAACTCGCCAGGTGCAAACCCATTCCCTATAAGATTTTAAGCACCCAGATTTGTTTCATTATTGTGGGGGGTGAAAAGAGTGAAATAACTGAAAAAATATCAACCAAGTTAATACCAGGTGGGCCTCTTGGCCTCCCCCTCCCTCTGCTGAATCTGCCTCTTCCTCGGCCAACAGGTGATCCCTCTGCACATAAGATTTTTGTAAAACATATGCTTTTGTAATATTACATAAAAAGAAAATACGGGAATAAAAGAACATGACATCACCTCCATCATAGTCATGCTCTGTTGACAGCTTCACCTGATCAGCTGGTATGGGAGGCTGATACCTATTGCACATAAAATTACAATCAATGTCCGCTTCCATGAAAGCAATGGCAGGACGAATTGTCGATTAAACATAATAGCAAAGATTTGATATTTTCGATAACCATAATTATGAATAAACTAAAAATTTGTCTTCTGCTTAGCAACCGATGAAACATAATTGGAGCCATAAATTTAACATGCTAAACAAGTTGTGCCTTGCATTATTAAAGGACTAACCACGTTTTAACTTAATTTGATTCTTTATTCCATGTTGTATTGCCAAAAGAAAAATAGATTGAAACTGCACAAACAAATTATATCTGCAACTCACCCAATATTTGTCTTGTCCAACTCGCTCTTTGAGAGAGTAATTGTGACCATTGACACTTTCCTTGTAGTCTCCAGACTGCAAAAATTGCAAAACTAGGTTATAAAGAACAGTCATATTATTTTAATATCAAGACAGAAAAGTAATCTTAATCTCCTATCTGCAGTATTTCTGAGTTGATCTCACGTTTGGAGGCCTTCCTCCAGAGGTTCCCATGTGTCAGTTATATCAGTGGATTGGATTGCAGTGATTTGGTGAAGACCAACAATTCTCCTCTGAATTAAGAAAGTGTAACATAACTTCACTGACCACCAGCAATGTAAAACATTTTTTTATCAAAACATTTCAGGAAATAGTAAAATGAAAACCTTGATTAACTCCACAATTGTCACAGTTTTGTTGATGGCTCTGCCCATTGCCTTGAATACTATGACGTCTGAACCCTTTTCCTACAATTATTGCATGTACAGTGGATATATTATATGCAATATGAAAGTACCCAAAGATCATATTAACACAAGCATTACTATGAGGATGACAAAATGGTTAGTTAATGGTCAAATCAACATGAATGGAAAAGTAACAACAATTTGCACGCAGGACAGTTATATTATATACTAAGGCTATCCTGAAAAATTATTTTACTTCTTTACCACCACAAGCATAGCATCGATGATGCAAATTTATTAAATTCTTAAATACCTATAAAATGAAGATCAGCATAAATTTCATGATATCAGAAAGTTTCTAGCAAAGTATCATCATCAAAATGTAGGATCATTCTGAGCAAATAATCCGAGGGGTTTATCATCCTTGCACTCGTATTAGTGAAAAATAATGGACCAAATTAGTTCATTGTGTCATCTAACAAACATAAACTTCATTCTATTTGCAGATTTTATTTGTATTTTTTTTAATCTTTTCCACCCTGTGTAAGAGAGGAGCATGCCTCCGGTGACAGAAACAAGCTTGCCCCCTAACAACTCTGGGTTCATGGTTAACTGGTTGGATTGATTCAAATGGCGGTCCAACCAGTCGCATTAAAATGACCTATATTTTTCCTTAGTTTTACTTTAAAACTATTATGTGTTAATATATTACCTTTTGTACATGATATCAAAATATAATAAAAAGACAATAACTGCAAAATAAATTTTATTATCTAGATCAAAATCAGTTATAAAAAACTCTTCTAGATTTTACTGTTCATTTTAAAAAGACATAATGTAAGATTTTTGGTTTTCCTAGTTCTTTATCTTGACCGGACCAGACCAATGGCCAGTTTCAGTTAAACTGGTCGAACTAGCCCACAAACATTGGATAAAACATCTTACCAGCAATGAATCCTTCAAATTGACAAATATAAACATGTGTGCACTACCTCATCATATGAGTATCAGCGCCTTTACCTTTAATATAAATGATAGAAATTTATATTTATTTTTTTCAGGAAAGAATAAACGGAATGTATATCATTTGAAACGCAGCCGTATAATAAATGACGAACCAACCAATAAAATAGTGAGACAACTGTAAACCAAACAACGGCCAGCTCATTGCTCAATAAGAACCAATAAAACCTCTACAAACAAGGCCATAGGCCGCTACAGCTCCGACGAAACAATCTACCACAATAATTGAACACAACAGACGCTAAAACACATCATTTAAGAAACACATAGATAAACATATATACATACATACACAGACATGTATAATTATATACCTGAAGCAGAGTCATGGCGTAAGTTATGTAGCTTCGCATCCTGCCTTGGCTTGTAATCCGAATTTCATTCTCATCAATTGGCGTCTCCACCCTTGGCTTCTCCACCTTCTGGTATCGATCCATGCTCTATAACCCAAACAAACACAAAAACAAATAATGAAATTGAAAATCTGATTGTATACAAACTAACATAATAAATTAGGTTAACCACCATATAATTAATGAAAATGAAGGCATAGCTAGGGTTTTGGTGGTGAAAATAGCAATTAACAGATCTGCAATTAATTAATAAATCAAAGAAAAATCTGAGACAAAAACAAAACATGAAACGTATGCAGAAAATACCTCGGGGAGAAGTGTAAATGTGTGTATGGAAAGATAAGGTGATGAAATTGCTCCACGAAGGGAAAGCCCTCTTCTCTGGCTCCGTTTTTCCGTTACGCCCTAATCAATTTGCTGCCCACCTCTCACCCATTTATATTGCCGGTCCAAAAGCTCTGCCCTAGTTTCTTTTAGCTGGTCAAACCGGTTGGTTGTTGCTCTTTTATTCATTTTTTCTAAAATTTTATTTTTAGTTTTTGACAAATAAATAAGGGGAGAAAAAGTTTTCTAGTCCTTCCTACTTATAATTTATTCTTTGACTTTCGGTTTTTAAATTTTAGTCTTTTATGTCTTTCTTATTATATTTTTTATTTTAGAGTTGGTCTCTTGTGAATATCCATGCATCCGTGTCGGGGACCACATCTTTTTTTTTTTCACATATAATTTTTGAAAAAAATCACATACCAATAGGTTATGTTAGACATACATTTACATTATGTTAGACATATCTTTAAGCTATGTTAAACATATCAGTTCTACCCAAATTTCATGTCTTGTCTTTTTTTGAATTTTGGCACATACCTATGTTAGACATACTTTTACGTTGTGTTAGACATACCTTTATGTATACTTAGACATACCTTTGTATATGTTAAACATACATTTGTATATAGTTAAACATACATTTATATATGTTAGACATACATTTGTATATAGTTAGACCTACCTACACATAGTTGGTCTAACTATACACAAAGATTGGTTTAACTCTACACAAAGGTTGGTCTATTAGAGCGAATTTTGGGTGAGCTTCAGCACAAGTGTTCAGCACGTGGGAGCGCGTGCAGAAGCGTGGGAGACGCATGGAAGCACGTTTTGGGCGCGTGAATGGGTCAACCCAATTGCACGGATCTCCGTGCAACCGGTGCATAAAAGTTTATGGAAATACCTCCCTTTACAAAATTCATGTGTCCAGGAACTTTTATACCAATTTTTTTAAGAAATAACATTTTTACCCAATTTAGGTAGTGAAATGTCCTTAATACCCTCAACTTAAGTTTGTATTGTTGTTCATTGCAATACATTGTAATTTAGTTCAAATACACAATTTAATACATTGTATTCAGATTAAATAATGTATGAAAGTTCAAAAAGTAATTTGGAACTTCAAAAACACCATAACCCACTTTTTGCAATCACATTTTCATGTTCTCATCTCCTTCGAAGAATCGTTGCAAGGCTTGACCAATTTTCTAATTTTTTCATGATCCTCATCTCCATTGAAACCTTGAAGCACGTGAAAAGCAACTGAAGTTTCATTGCAAATGGTAAGTTTCATTTCTATTTCTATGTTCTGAGTATTTAGTGATGTTTCATTGTAAACTCCTCATGAATTTCATTGTTTAAATTTCTATTTGAAGTTAAGTTGATATACACCATATTTAATAGCACAAACTCTTTTGTTTTAGGTTTCAACATTATCTCCGTATGTTGATTTTGGGTAGTTCAGACTTCTGAGGATGATTCTTCACGATACGGCTCCCTTATGAAGATATGTTGATATGCACAATATTTAATAGAGAGTAAACTCTTTTGTTTTACGTTTTAGCCGTTTCGCCATTGATGTTGGGTAATTCTCATTTATGAGAATGAATGTTCACGATTTGAAATGTAATACTTAATCACGATATGAACTGATAATACGTGTTCATGATATGAAAATTTAATACGTGTTCACGATTGTTATTTTCAATTAATTGCTAGCAATATATATGTCTTTTTTTAATGTAATTAATCCATAAAACAAAGATTTTAACTAAATATTAATTTATTATTATTAATTATATTTTAATGTGAATTGAAATTATTAATATCATAATTAATTAGTCTAATATAACGATTTTGACACTATTAAAAAATGCAACCAATAAATAATTAATTTGAATTGATAATAAATAAATAAAATAGAATAAAAATTAGTGGATAATGAGACTCACATGTAATTATTAAAATGGTTTTCAAAACTTATTCAGCGTGTTAGAGATGAAAACTTCATTTTTTCAGATGAAAACTTCTGATATGGATGTCACAGCGTGTTCACGATATGAGTACTCGTGTTCACGATACGAGTAGTCATCATGTTCATGATATGAGTCATCGTGTTCACAATATGAGTGGTCGTGTTCACGATATGTGTGTATCGTGAACACGATATATCACGATATACTTATATCGTGTTCACGATACACATGAGTCGCCGCCTTAATGAATTATTCCAACGAGTCCAACTCGACTCGAATAATATTACTCGAGTCGAGTTTAAATGTGAACACGATTACTTATATCGTGAACACAACTACTCATATCGTGAACACGACTACTCATATCGTGAACACGCTGTAACATCCATATCGTGAACGTATCGTAAATTTGCAGAACATACAATTATTCACACCAGAAAATTCAGGAGGTTCACTCAACCTTCAAATCATCAAATTCAAAGTCACTCCATAACATTCAACCTTTTTCGATCTCCTTCACTTAACTCGGTTTCCATCTTGATCTGATAACCGCAACAAAATACATCTTCAGATTTACCAGCGAGATCCAAATTTTATTCTAAAATTTTCATTTGTCATTAGTGTTGAAGTGGTAAGGATTGCACATGGTGGAGTTTTTTGTATGAGAGTGTATGATTGAAGTGGTTGCTACAATGGAGTTTTGGTGGATTTTTTTTTTTTTATGTAGATTCATCAAATATATCATATTAGAAGTCTCAAATGTCTCGTAGCAGTTCAGAAGCCAAACTGGAAAGTATTGGTGTGGGAAATGAAATTTGGTGTGGAGGTAAATGATATTTGGTGTGGGGGAAATAAATTTTCAACTTTTCAAAATGGGGGAATTTTGTCTTTGGATTTCATTTTAAATATTGTATTTTGTATTTAGTTAGTATATCTTCACATGTATCTTGTATTTAATATATTTATATTTAATTTTTATTATTTAAATATGTACTTAAGTTGAGGACATCTTAGACATTTCACTACCCAAATTGGATAAAAAAGTTATTTCTTAAAAAAATGGGTAAATTTTTTTTTATCTTATAGATTTGGATAGTTTGGAAATCCACCCTAAAAGTTTTTGCCTTTATTTTATGTTCTTCTACTTTTGATATTTAAGATCTATGTATATCTCATTGAGTTTTTAGTCCTCCATTTTTTTTTTTTACTTTTGCTTTTAGTCATTCATATTTGAAAAATATCATTTTTATCATTAAATTTTTAGTCTTCCATTTTTGAACTTTTACTTTTAATCATTTATGTTTGAAAAATATCATTTTTAGCCCTCCAATCTGTAGTTTACATTTTTTTTTCCTTTTAGTTAGAATTTAATTTTTCCCAAAAAAAAGTAAAATTCTTTATCTAACAAAATTAAATTATTATTAATAATTACAACTCTAGTTTTCATCTTTATTACAAGTGATTTACAGTTTTAAGAATATGAAAAAAGAAATAGCATAAAATATGAAGCAATTAATAATTATTTACATAAATTATATACATTTTGTGGTGAAAATAAATAATATAAAATTAAAAAAATGACATTAATCATATTTCACTAGTTTGAAATTACATCAAATGACATTATTTAAATATGAAGAACTAAAAATCGAAAGCTAAAAGATTGAGGACTACAAATTAAAAAAAGTAAATGAAACAAAACAAAAACGGAGAAAGGGTAAAAACTCGAACCCGCTGCTGGGTTGATCCAAATCCTTACTAAAGTCGCAGCAACGTCAATTATTCATTAGCTGACACGATATCGATTCATTGTTATACTCCAGTTATCAATGATCTTCTGTTTCTGCCTGTCACACCCATGCTTTATATTCCAGTAATAAAAAGACAATGAAACTAAACCAGATATCAAAGTTGATATCAATACTAAGCAAACTATGATATGAATAGAGGAAAATATGCAAAAAAAGGAAGTCCATTTATGATTTAATATGAATAAACCAACAAGCTTCTTATCCAGACAATACAAATTAAAGAATGTGCAGCTCACTAATCAAGTTACACTTGATCTCATCAAAGCAACTAACAAAAATTGAAAGAGAAAACAAAAAGGCTCACCACTCGTACGCGGCACAAGTTAGTCTACAATGATTACAGGTAACAACATCCTTCTATTGTTAAATTCTAGAAAAAAATATCTGAGCAAGTACACACAGAATAGGAGCAGACATCCATCAATTCATCCAAATTCGTATTGTCCTCACACGTGACGAGCACTAAGCCCGGTCTCCACCAGGAGCATTGATCGGCCCGTTAGATCTGAATCCACGTCCCCTACCACGAGGTCCTCCTCTCCCACGACCACGGCCTGCCCCAAATGAAATCCATCAGAATCTATATTATCAGTAATATGAGTCTATGAACTGAACCACAAATACAACAGAATATAAATGAAGTAAAATGCTTTACAACACAACAACAGGCCAAAGTCCTATTTGGAAGAGCATCAAAGGGAGGTGAGGTGTTAGCTCTGTCTCATAGGAAGGAATTGTTTCATTCATGTGTAAAGAATAAATCTATTTCTTTCAAAGAGATGCTCAAAAATAGACAATTAAGATGGTTATTCAAATAAGGAAGAGTACCTCGAGGTGCTTCCTGATTGTAGCCTCCAAACTCATTCTGAGCGTCGAACTGAGTACTATAGTATCCTCCCCTACCACGGCCACGGAAACTGCGACCTCTACCTCGTCCACCCCTACCCCTGGAATACCCACCACGATTTCGCTCGTAGCCTCCATCATCGAACTCCCCAGGTGCAAACCCATTGCCTATTAGATTTTAAGCATCCAAATTTGTTTCATTGTTGTAGGCGGTGAAAAGAGAGAAATAACTAAAAAAAGATCAACCGGGTTAATACCAGGCGGGCCTCTTGGCCTCCCCCTCCCTCTGCTGAATCTGCCTCTTCCTCGTCCAACAGGTGATCCTTCTGCACATAAGGACTTTGTAAAACATATGCTTTTGCGGTATTAATTAAAAAGAAAATACGGAAATAAAAGAACATGACATCACCTCCATCATAATCAGGCTCTGTTGAAACCTTCACCTGATCAGCGGGTATGGGAGGCTGATACCTATTGCACATAAAAATACAATCAATGTTTACAAATGAGAAAACAGAATAACAAAAAAAAGTGACTTCCACTTAGCAACTGATTGAACATAATTGGAGCCATAAATTTAACATCCTAAACAAGTTGTGCCTTGCATGATTAGAAGACAAAACAAGTTTTAACTTAATGTGATTCTGTATTCCAAGTTGTATTCCCAAAAGAAAAATAGATTGAAACTGCACAAACAAATTATATCTGCAACTCACCCAATATTTGTCTTGTCCAACTCGTTCTTTGAGAGAGTAATTGTGACCATTGACACTTTCCTTGTGGTTTCCAGACTGTAAAAATTGCAAAACGAGGTTATAAAGAACAGTCATAATATAGTATATCAAGACAGTAAGTAATCTTAATCTCCTATATGCAGTATGTCTCAGTTGATCTCACGTTTGGAGGCCTTCCTCCAGAGGTTCCCATGTGTCAGTTATATCAGTGGATTGGATTGCAGTGATTTGGTGAAGACCAACAATTCTCCTCTGAATTAAGAAAGTGTAACATAAATTCATTGACCATCAGCAGTATAAAACAATTTTTTTAGCAAAACATTGCAGGAAATAGTAAAATGAAAACCTTGATTAACTCCACAATTGTCACAGTTTTGTTGATGGCTCTGCCCATTGCCTTGAATACAATGACATCTGAACCCTTTTCCTACAATTATTGCATAGTACAGTGGATATATCATATGTAATATCAAAGTAGTGACCCAAAAATCAAATTAATACAAGCATTATATACGAGAGGAGCACGCCTTGGGTGACAGAAACAGGCTTGTCCCCTAACAACTATGGGATCATGGTTTAACTGGTTGGATTGATTCAAATGGCAATCCAACCAGTTGCATAAAAATGACCTATATTTTTCCTTAGTTTTACTTTAACATTATTATGTTTTAATGTACATGATATTAGAATCAAAATCAAAATCAAAATAATAATAAAAAGACTAACTACAATAATAACAAAAAGACTAACTACAAAATAAAATTTGTTTTCTAGTTAAAAAAACATTTATAAAGAAACTTTTTTAGATTTTACTGTTCATTTTACAAAGACAAGATGTAAGATTCCGGTTTTCCTAGTTTTTTTACCTACACCAGACCAGACCAATGGCCAGTTCCAGTTGAACTGCCTTAACCAGCCCATAAACATTGGACAAAACATCTTACCGACAATGAATCCTTCAATTTTCACAAATATAAACATGTGTGCACTACTTCATCTTACGACAATCAACACATTTACCTTCGAAATAAATGCTAGAAAGTTACATTATATTTAAAAAAATGGAATGTATATCATTTGAGTCGCAGGCATATAAATAACGAAACAACCAATAAAATAGTGAGACAGCTGTAATCCAAACAACAGCCAGCTCATTACTCAATATGAACCAGTAAAACTTCTACAAACAAGTCCATAAGCCGCTACAGCTCCGATGAAACAATCTATCGCAATAATCGAACACAACAGACGCTAAAACGCATCACTAAAGAAACACATCGATAAACATATATACATACACAAACATGTATGATTATATACCAGAAGCAGAGTCATGGCGTAAGTGATGTAGCTTCGCATCCTGCCTTGGCTTGTAATCCGAATTTCATTCTCATCAATTGGTGTCTCCACCCTTGGCTTCTCCACCTTCTGGTATCGATCCATGCTCTAAAACCAAACAACCACAAAAATAAATAATGAAATTAAAAATTTGATCGATACAAACTAACACAATAAATTAGGTTAACCACCAACCATAATGAAGGCATAGCTAGGGTTTTGGTGGTAAAAACAGCAATTAACAGATCTGCAAATAACTAATAAATCGAAGAAAAATCTGAAAAAGAAAACATGAAACGTACGTAGAAAATACCTCGAGGAGAAGTGTAAATGTGTATATGGAAAGATAAGGTGATGAAATTGCTCCACGAAGGGAAAGCCCTCTTCTCTGGCTTCGTTTTTACGTTACGCCCTAATCAATTTGCTGCCCACCTCCAACCTATTTATACTGCCGGTCCAAAAGCTCTGCCCTGGTTCTTTTTAGCTGCTCAAACCGGTTAGTTGTTGCTGCTCTTTTTTTTTTTTATATATTTTTTATTTTATTTATTTAGTTTTTAATTTTTGAAGAATAAATAATTCAGAATTTGGGATAAGGTTATTTGCCCAGGTGGTACCCTGCTTGCCTCGTCATCCTCATCCTTCTCATTCAAATTATCGTAAATTCACACGTTTTTTATTTTGCATTTCTTTTGGAACCAAACAATGTGACTTTTTTTATTTTTTTATTTTGCATTTAAGAAAGACTCCAACTTTAATGAATATCTTGAGAAATCTCATGATTTAAACTTTAGATGGATAGTAGATGTTGAACTTTTCCGTGTTCAACCACTTACAAAATATGATGAAATTTAATGCTCTAGCTATTTGTGATGGTAAAACTGAGATTACACTTATGTTGGGTTTAATATTTCTAAGAAAATTAAATAAAAATAGAACATATTGATTATTCTTATCCTCCAAGAACACAACATTTCGTCGAAGAATTCCCCAACAATTAAGAATATGATCGTAATAGTACAAGCTTGGATGACGATAAATATATTTTACAAGTTTGCAAAAAGCTCTCATTTCCTCTACACTAGAAGTTATGTTCTAATAAAGCATGTCATGTAATAGATTCTTCGTCAAACCTCACCTCTAATTTCCAGCACTCAAACTCCATGTATTTGCAAGTTAGATGGATAAGTATACCAAATTTTGAACTTCTCGAGGGCAGAACTGATGCAGACTCCGCGATTTTTACAGTATTAATCCTCTATATCTCATCTCCTGCAAGAGTTTTGTCCGGAATTAGCTTGATTGTTGTGTAACAACGTGAACAAATGAACCAACCTAGCTTCACATATCATGTCAAAGAAAATTAAGACAATGCTCAAGGTTATGATTTATCCTAAAAAGGTTTTGGTAAAGCTTGGAGATTGGAAATACGAGGCAAGCATTCAATTTTGTAAGAACAAAGCCATGAGTCATCACAAAGAAAAGCTCAGAAAGATCATCAAAGTTATAACCTGATTTAGTATCATAGTTGACATGTGTACCAGAGAGATACACTAGTTAGGCTTTGTATTCGCCAACATGCAACCACTTTGTAGATGACCACTTGTTCCCTTTAACAACGGGGCAACCTCCTGGAATCCAAAAAACAGAGCCCCATACATTGGGAACTAAATGTCAAACCAAATCAAGGATATGA
The DNA here is from genome assembly GCA_005771605.1 of Scutellaria baicalensis. Lineage (NCBI taxonomy): Eukaryota > Viridiplantae > Streptophyta > Magnoliopsida > Lamiales > Lamiaceae > Scutellaria > Scutellaria baicalensis. The sequence continues at coordinate 15,845,106 of CM016728.1, forward strand.
AAGAAAGCCAGGGGCTCAAACACAAATATTCTGGCCAAAACTTGGGAAGAACATTCTCTACTTCAAGATTATTCAGCAGAGGACCAGGAGTCTTTCAATACAATGTAGATTTGAGTAAATGCAGCAGAATTTTAGTTGAAAAGAATATGGTATCAGTGAAATTTTAATTTTTCTCATCCCACCTTATATGCTTTATTATTCTTAGGGATGCAGTCCAAGAAGAGAAAAGATCATCGTGATGGAAGCGCGAGCTGAGCACAAATAAAACTCACCATGTAAGCTTGTTGGGTCAAGAGTAGCATCAGGGCGCATACTCCAGAAAAGTAGTGCATCGCCCATTTTCGGTCTCACAGCCAGTCCTCTCTTACCACACTCAGACAAATCATTCCAATCTGCCCTAGAGCTAAAATTACCCTTGGCTGCAGGAAAAATTGTCTCCCCACCTTCTTCAACATCTGACCTGCATCAGGTACCTTGCTGGATATAATAACCATAAATACCAGACATTGCAAAAGCATCAAGGCATTCGTAAGGTACTTACAGATACATAAGTACAGTGGCTATACGTTGACCTCCATTTTTAGTGTTGAACTCATCGAGAAAGTAATCATAGTGAGGCTCATACTTTTGTCCCACTTCATAATGTAAAACTTGTAGACCTTCTCCATGCTCTGTACATTAAATTAAAAGATAATCCAGCTACTATTGGAGGGAGTATCATATAATAGAAAGGAGAGCGCATTTAGAACAACAGTATGAAGAAAAATTCATTCAAGAGGACCCAACAAGAAAACTAGGGCAGCATAGTGTCAATTTTACTTTGGAGCAAAATATTGTTGTAGTATATTATACCAATACTCTTAGTATCTTGCATCATCAACAAGCAAAACTACATCGAACCTCAGGGAAAATCTTGTTTTCTTGTTGAGTAGGGTTTTCTTTTTCAAGACCATTAAAAAAATGTCAATAAACTTAGATGGAATATCAAACTTTTACCACAAACAGATGCTTCTTATAAATTGAGTTGATATCCTCTATATTCTTCCCCTTCTCCATGCAAAATTTCATGCATAACCTCAAAAAAGGACAAGACTCAGCCAGAACAGGAGTATAGATTTCCTGTTTTCTGTGTTAAAGTTCCATACCTACAGGTATGAAAGTGAAGTCTGCTATTCTTTTTTCAATGTCTTTGATGACTTTATCTCGACCTCTCCTCAAGAACATTCCAGAACTTGTACGGACCCTGAAAAAATGGTGTTAATTCTTCAGATTACAAGGTTAAAGATAAAAGCAAACAGAGTTCTGGGGCCAATTCTTGTGCATTCAGATCAAATGCAAAACAAAAACACAATTGGTGGAGATACATCAAGGGAACAAACCTGCTATCTTTACTCTTGCCAGTCTTACTATCAACAACTGTCGATTTTACCATGTGTGGTCTAGCAAGATTTATCAGATACTCACATTCTTCCTTCGACTGCAATAAAGTAGTTTCAGATCCAATGAGACAGAATTATAAAAGAAATATTAGGTATTAGAAAGTGTTATTTTACATATTTTTGCTTAAACCGAGTCACTGTCAACGCACAACTTTTTATCCCAATCTGAGGTCTTATATCATGCATTTCCAAACCAGCATTCATTAAATTCAAACAAGATGACAATAGTAATGAACAATTACAAGCATTAAAGTACATGGTTCCTCAAGATGATCAATCCACCCTCTGCTAAACCGATATGCATGTCCTCTATTGTACATCATTCATAGCTATCCTGAATGCAGATCAAACAAGTTCGGGGACAAGGATGCAGTGTAAGCTATATAAACACAAAACTATAAGAAATGCATCTCTGTCTGTTCTAGCATATAATTCAAGTCACTTGTATCAACAGGAAAGCCACAGCTAATTACTTCTAATACTATAACTCTGATCTTCCAGGCGTCAAATGCATCACTCCCACAATTGCTCGATCAATAGTTAATCAAAAGAACTGAGGAAAAGATGTAATTGCCTTCTGATGAATTTTCTCCATATCAGTTCCCTAAAAGAATTAACCATAAAACAACTAGCAGTTCAGCTCTCATACCCATTTCTCTCTTCTAAAGTTAATCAAGGAAACACAGCAAAAGCAACAGATCCCCAATAACCAAATGACTTATGCACATTCAATCTGAAACACATTCTAATTGTGATCATTATTAAACTTAAACACCCAAAAAGAACACTAAATAAAAAAAAAGCTAAAAATAATCGAAACTCACCAGAAAGTTATGATAGACAAAAGCCCTAGGCTCCCACGACAAAATCTCCGTCCACTGCCCTGTTCTTTCCCCAAGTCCTTCTCCATCACCTTTTTTTCTACATTAAAAATAAAAAAATCAATTAAAAATGTCGAAATCAATAGAATCTTAAAAAAAAAAAAAAAAACCTACAGGTCGAATCTCAATCGCTTCAATCTAAAGCCAGAGGTATCCTCTTCGGAGGCAACGGGGAGAGAGAGGATTCCGAGACCGAGCAGCATCAAGAGCACCACTGTCAGCATTAACAGCATCGACAGCACCAAAACTACCGTAGAGGATCTCTTCCCCTGATGCCGATTTCCCCTCGCTTTCGCCATTAATGCTCCGCAAACTTAAACCAAATTAAAACCCTAATTAACGATAAATAATTTACAGAGTTTTCACACAGTGCTTCAAGAATCGGTGTGAATGAGGAAGGTGAAGCTGAGACGGGATCAAAATACGAAAACGGACTAAACATTTTGACTAATTACGGGCTTTTTATGTGCTTTATAGTCGGTGATCGAGGGGTAATTGTGACAATTTACACGTTAATAAAGCGTGTATACATGTTTCTGTGGGCTGCGCTAAGATTCCTGGGACTAAATCCTACAATTTGTATTGGATCTGTCTTGGCATTTTGGATCTCTTCGAATGAGAGTAGTTTAAAAGATTTTGTTATTTAGTTATTGTAAAGTTTATTAAAAACAACTAAGTGTCCATAAAAGAATGATATATTTTGACTATGAATTTATGTAGATATATTACGTGAATATATTAATATTAATTCATATGCATAAAAGTATTATTTCATTTTACTAAAAGAGGGTGTAAATATATCATTTGTGTCACATAAATGTATGAACAACTAAATGTATTACTCCCTCCGTCCCTGCTAACTTTGTCTACTTTCCATTTTTGTGTGTCTCATCTTATTTTGTCAGTCCAAAAATGACAAAGAAAAATTTACTCTCTTACCTTTATTTTACAACTTTTGCACTCAAAAAACACACATTAATTATAAAATTGTCACTCAAAAACATTAAAATAACGCATCACATCAAAGTTAACAGTTTTTTCTTAGGCTCCGTGCCGGTCAAATGTAGGCAAAGTTAACCGGGACGGAGGTAGTATTCAATTTACTTTAGTGTATTACTTAAACAATGATTTTATTGTCTTAATTAATACAATGCATTAGATGTATCACATAAAAGTTTACTTTTATTGCATAAATGTATGAGTATGTCTCATGTGAGACCGTCTCACGGATCTTCTTGTGTGAGACGGGTCAACCCATAACCTACCCTTAACAATTCATATTGAAATTTGTGAAAATGGATTTAACACATGGATAATAAGGATCCGTTTCACGGAAACTATCTGTGAGACCATCTCACATGAGTTTTTGTGTAAATGTATTGCCTCATTTCATTGAATCTAGAGTGAGAGTATTAAGAATATATTGTAAACATATCAATACATCTATCTAAAATATTGTCTTATTTTTCTTAAAAAATGATTATGTTATTTTACTAAAATATATTAGAGTATTGCATATAAAGGTCTTAGGTGTATGATATAAATGTATCGGTTGTGATGCAATTCACACAAAGGTGTTAATTACTCATTTACATAAAGGTACGTTATTTTATGTAATATAATGCATGACTACTACTATTTATAAAATATTAAGTGGAACATTTTAACTATTGAAATGTATCACTAACATAACTCGAAATATATTACATATTTGTCAAACCATGAAAATGCGTGAGAAAATGTGACTGCATATAGATTAAAAGTGAGTAATGAAAGACCGTAAAAATGGGTCACATCGAGTTGTACGAATCTTCATGTATCAATTTCACAATTCTATACACTAAACTAAACATTATAAAAGAACAACACGCTTTTAAAATCATGCTAAGAAAGTGTGAGATTTGATATTTATGAATCATAAAGGATTTTGCACTCCTAATTACTAGCTAAGAAACAATATTATTCAACATTAACACAAGCTACTAAGGTTAATCGAGTACTTCTATCATAATTTAATAGTGACGGCATATAACTAATATGTCAAACTTTCAAGTTTCAAATTTGGATAAATTCAAATAAATTGCACTATTATATAAATCACATATCCTATTATCTTAGTCGATCCACGTGTTAATCTCAATCCTTAGCCGTCTGATATGACTTTTGTTCACCAACAAAATGCTAATAAGACTAAAATATAATAAATATTGAAAACACAGTAATACAGTACTATTTTATAACCCATGAGCCGCAATCATTATTTAATATATTGTGACACTTTTTCAATGTGAGGTTGTAATACAAGATTACGTTTCTTGATACGTTTCAATTAACAATTTATATATAAATTTATAAAGAAAAATTTTATTTATAGACTAAAATGATTCATCAGACAAAATTTTTGTAAGATCATCCCGTGCAAAGTTTGAATCATATAAACATTGCATATTAATCAAACTAATAACATAAAAACAAACTAAATTTTGGATCCGATTAAAAAAGAAGAGAAATCTTCAAGTGATGTCATACACTTGAATATGCTGATTTTTCTTTTAACGAATACTATGCTGATTAATATTGAATGGATTTCCATAAAGTACATCTAATCATGTTTGATTTAGCCAGGAGATTTGGACCTTTGAATGAAGAATTAATTGGCAGAGAACCAGTATTGTTTAATAGCAGCAGAGTAGGTACACTTGTTAAGATCTTTTTTTTTTTTGACCATTTATACTTTCAATAATCATTTGATGGTGCATATGTCATCTAACTTTATTAAAAAAATACCTCTTCTAAAAATAATTTTAACAATTAACACGATATATTTACCAATCTAGTTAAAATATTGATTTTCATAACTAATTCCCGTATAAGGGTATCTTATTAGTGTGAAATAATATCAACGTATAGCATATCAAAAATTAAAATGCGAAAAATATGATTAATACGATAAATAGTCCATGTCTGACTAAGACAATATGTAAAAGGTTTAATTTTATACGTGAGATGACGTATAAAATATAACTGATAGGACCAAAACACTAAAATATCCAACGTGGGACCCTTTTATTATATATAACAATGATTTCCAATAATATTATCTTTTTAATTTTAAAAAACGAGTTATGCTTATCTACGACGAGCTGATAAGTTGAGTAGCAGGATGTATGATAGGGTCGGAAAATTTATTTATTATTAATCTCTGAGTCAACTATAATTCCATGACCATTCCTAATGTGATATGTTGGAGAAGTAAATATTTTTTACTTAGATATAATTTTATTTAATTAGGAAAGGGTTGTCCCAATTGCATAGAAATTAGAATAAACCTAGGAAGAGATCAACATTGGTACCCCATTCCATTCGAATATTTAATTTTAATGCGAATATTTTTCTTGTAACCATTAAACGCACACATCACACATTCACACGCATCCAACACCCACACACACACACCCACACGTTTGTCTGTGTGTTTTGTTTTTATATATTGCCCACTGAGAACAAAAAAGCAAAAATGATGATTTTGAAAAATTCTCTGCAAGTAGATGGAAAAACCAGCAACAAAGGCGAAGAACAAGTTCTTGAAGCTTCTACCCAGGGCGGCTCAGGCCGCGATTTCGTTCCAGAACCTTCCCTTCAGCCCGCGCCGAGATCACCGGCCCGAAAATGCACACAGGCTCAAGAACTACCACACCAAGGGCTTTTCCGGCCCGATTGTGCCAATGATTCCGGCCGAGGCCCGCCGCAAATCCAGGCACTTCGAAACTCAGGAACCGACCTCACCAAAAGTTTCGTGCATGGGCCAGATCAAGCACAAGAACAAGATATCGAAGAAGAAGCAGGTTTCCCTGCCGAATGAGTTCAGGCCCGATTTCGAGAAAAATAGCAAAGCCCGGCCCGTGTTCCCGGCCCCCGAGCGGAAGAAGAAGCCGCCGTCGGGGATTACGAGGATTTTCAGAAGAAAGGCTCACGCGACGGTCGATCGAGCCGAGCCGGACGGGAGCGCGCCGAGCCTGAGCCAGATGAGGAAGTTCGCGAGCAGCCGCGACACGTTGGCGAATTTCGATTGGAAGACGGCTCAAATCGCGACGGAGGAGGATCGAGGGTTTTACTCCGATGGGGAGAGGGGGTACAGCGACGACGAGGATGACGTCAGCATCGCTTTCTCGGCGCCGATACTGATGAACGGAGCCGGAGGGGTAGTCGGCTTGGATTTGGAGCCGAGAAAGGAGATCAATTTGTGGAAAAGGAGGACCATGGCTCAGCCTAAGCCTCTTCAGCTGAGTTTGGATTGAAAGATTACAAGAAAATATATATTCTAATTTTGTTACATAAGTTATACATATTATTTGTAGATACAAGTAGGATCAATATTTGCTGCAATTCTTTATATTGTTTTTGGGAAGAAGTTGAGATACATGTTTGAATTGGGACAAATTGGGCTCAAAATATGTTTTGTTAAGAACTATGGTCTTGAATATTGATATAATATTTTGGATTTGAATTGTTGATATTGATTGATACCTAACTTTACGTGAATTATGGATGATAAATATTAGAAGAAACATGTAAAGAAAGGAATAAATTCTTGATTGGGAATTATTAGGCATTTAATGAAGTTTGTAGCGGCAATTGTGGATATGGTTCATCTGGGAAATAATCAAATGAAAGTGTGTACTCAATTTCAACATCATCATCATAATGAATACAGCTTATGGTGGGCTATACAATTTTGTGGGCTATACAATTTTGGGTCATCCATGTCCAAAAAAAAAAAAAAAAAAACTTATTCTTATTTTATTATTAGATAAAGTAACACTTCCTTAATTCATCCTCTCCATTTTTGAGCAAAATTACAGATATTACAAAGTTTATAAGCTATGCCATTCCCCCGAGAAGCTAATTTTGAGAGTTCTTCAAATTCACCATGGCCGCGCGGGGCTGGTCTGACTGGACCGCCAGATGACGAGTAATCTGTTTTATAAAGACCAATAAAGCTTGTATAAATTTGTAAGGAGAATACGTAGGATATAGATTTATAAGACAATCTCATTAAAGTTGGAATCATGCAAAATAGAAAATCAAGGATAATAGAGACTTACTTCCACATTTTGTACCCTTTGGAATAGGTTTACCACAATACAAAGCAGTATCCATGACTTGAGCGGAGTTATAAATTCTTTCATTCTTTCTCACAAATAGCTTGCAAAAGAGTGTGCAATATCGGCCTTGTGAGCATGGATACAACATTTTTAATGCTGGCCCCCATGTGAACCCTTTCATATAATAAGAACAATATACAATGAAATTAGTCATGTCCCAACAACCTCGTACACCATCTAGCAACGGAGGATGTTGTGGTTGGGCGTAGCTCGTCCCACATTTCTTGCTCGTTATTGCAACTATATGAAAATAGCTGTAACGAGCAAGACGAAATGGGTACGAGGTATGGGCGCTAATTATTAATTAACCAAAGCTTTATATGAAGTTAATTAGATGAACTGAAATCATGTAGTAATAAAGTATTCTTTCCACTCTATGAGATCTTCTATTACATTTGGTGTTACATTTTCTATTCCAAATTAATCACCACACGCCACGTGTATTCAATGACATCATTAATTAATATGTGGCGTGTTTTAAATGTTATGTAACACGAGATGTTACACCAAATGTAATAGAAGATTCAGACTCATGAAAGTGGTTAACTCATAAGTGGGTTGATGCTAATACTTTTTGCATGAAATTAAATGAATAGAAAGGCTGTATTAAATAATTATTACTTGAAATTAATATATTATTTCTGTAATATTAAAATTTGAAGGTGGTATTAAAAAGACATTATTTCAACGATAAGATAGTAGTTAATTCGATCACATTGAAATCGGGCGACTTTAATTAGTGAGGATTTCTTGATAATTAAAGGCTTTAATTCATGATTGAAGCTATTTCAAAAGTAGTAGTACTGTGGTAAAAATAGAAAGAAAGAAAAAAAAAAGCCAGTACAAGAAAAAATTGTGGATTAAATAAAATTAATTTTATTGAAAAATAATATCCATCACTACATAAATCATATAACTTTTATAAGCCTAATCATATGTCGTAGTTGAAATATATAATTTTGGAATTTTGAATCACCTTTATTTTGGAATATATTGGAATTAATTTCATCGTAACTTCCAAGACGTCTTTAATTTTGTGAGTGTGTCTTATATTAAGTGTTTTCACATGATACCTTATATATGATGGAATTCATACGAATTATAAAACGGCCAACTCATTTACTATGATTAATATTAATCTCAAATAAGATAGCTAGAGGATACAAATATCTCAATTATTTTTTAAATATTTCACATGTATTTGAATGTATATAATTATTAAGGCTGAGTAGAGAATACAAATATCATTACTTTTTCCTTGAAAAAGAATAAAAATAAAAATTAAAAGACTTAAAAGAATTTGCAAAATTTAATGGGATAAAACGCCAAAATCTAGAGGGGTGGGTTAGATTGGTAACTTGTATAGTTCACATCACACTATTTGGCTCTACCCATGAATTATCCAGTAACAGGTCTTTCACAATGAGATCCACCTATACAGTAACGGTATTTAATTTTGAAAGTTTGCCGGGCAGCTGACCCTCGCAGTCCGTTTATTTTATATTAAAATCTAATTTAAATATAAATTACACCATTTATTTTAAGGACATCTCGATAAAATTTATATAAAACTCACAATCAACACTTTATTCAAACAAAGTTTTAACATACAATTTCAATAAACACCACAACACTCAAACCAAATACACTATCAAATGATTCAAATCTAATCCAATATCAGACATTCAAGCGAACATATCAAACACTTAAACTGTTTACCATGAACGAAAACCCACAACAACCGAATAAATTTAACTAACCGAACCAACGAACCCCACCTATCTTAACCGGTTAGTTTATTTAGCATATCACTTGCAAAACCTTGGACAAGAGCAAGATCACCAACATCTGGAAAAGTCTCATATCCAGGCAAAGCTTCAACATTGCCATTGATATCTACTTGAATGGGATACTTTAGAATGTGTCCTTGTAATGGCCTGAACTCATCTGCTGTGTATCTTCTCCAGTTATCCTCTGCAACGCTGTTAACGTACGCCACACAATCCATGCTCTCAGGAGCTTCGAAGCATTTCTCGACGTTTCCAATATGCTCGGCCCATAACGACATTCTATATCCATATACCTGCATTTATCATACATGTTAAGAGTCTCTTATTGTGTTCTAAGTTACGGGACAAAAATTGATTGAGATATAAACCTGGCAGTCGTGCCGGTTTTTGTTCCGCAAGTAATGGGGCTGATAAGCACCCATGGCAATTTCTGTATCTCTTGAACCATCCATGGATCTCTGGTTAATATTTGCAGAACCAAGTATGACATACTCATCATCCACTATCATCCCCTTTGAGTGCACATATATCATAAACCGACCAAATTTTTGCGAATCTGACTCCTACGGAATTAAATCATTTGTATTAATATTTATTTACAAATATCGTATGTGAATATATCAAAGGGAAAATTGTAAATTTAGAACACTATCAGGTCACTCATTAGTAAAAGGTATTAATTTTCGAGCTCTGACGTTTGGACACTAACCTTGCAAATTTGGTCAGTTTCAGAACAAAAAAGTCTGAAATGACAAATTTCAAGCCAAACCACATCAATAAAATCCAAAATCTCATGTGATTCGATTCTAAATTTCATGATTTCAATTTATTTGTCCCAACATGTCTAAATTGAAATGTTAGTGTCGCATTATGAGGAGGTTGAAAGGTTAGTCATTCACCTGTAACTGACCTAAAAATAGTGTTCCAAATTTATAATTTTCCCTCTACCAAATGTGACGATACGTAGGTACACTGACCGGAATTCCATGAGACGAGGTAGGGTCGACAAACTGCTCTCGATTGCCAAGACAATAAAAATTTAGGTAGTGAGTTGGTTGTGCATTCTCAAGCTTACGTGAGATGAGCTCCCGGGCAACAACTTCATACATCATTTGCATTGTTTGTCTCTACACAAGGACAATACAACCTAATTATAAGTGTGAAGACTTCATTCTTTAAGCAGAGCTTCATAATTGATTGAAAAAACGGGCGTCAAATTAAGCAGTGGAGAAGATCATTACCTGCCAGTAAAGTATTTCTTGATTATGAATAGAGGTGGGGTCACCCTCCGGCCACATGGGGATAACAATGTAGACACAAAATCTCTCCTTCGCCCTTATTTTATTCACAATCTTTAGTGCAAGTTCCATAGGGATTAAATTAGTAACACCTAAGTGAGAACAAGTACATGCATGATTTGATTTCAGTTAGATGATGAGAGGAATTGAAAAATATATCATTGTTTTGCTTTACCTTCATTAGCTTTATGATCGGGCCAAGCATAAGATGATCCGATGAAGTACTGATTCTCAATATAAATGAAGCGTTGAGCAGACCTTATTGCTTGGATGTAAGCCCTCTCAATGCTCCTATCTCGTACCACTCTTTTGTCGCACTCAAAGTTCTGCCATGAAATGTAACTTTGTTAGAACTTATTCTTACACTAGAAATTAGAAATAAGATAGAACCATAGTGTTACTTGCTCGTAAGCTGCATTTGCATCCGTCGGAAATCCTTTCAGCGATGCCGAATCTATAGATCGAAAAACCTGATGATGAATCCAAATATTATTACAGATTGAGTAATTTTCCTTATCTATTAATCTTTTTACAAACAGGGGATCGAATCAATCATAACCTGAATATGCCAATCTTCATGATCATCTTGGTTGGAGTGATGATCAGAAGGCTTAGTTATCGAATCGATGTTGTTCAAGTCAAGCAAAACATCATCCTCCCAACCACAAGCAGTTCTTTTAAGCCAGTTTCGAGTACTGTCGGACCATTCGGAGTGTTTCTGCCACCTTTGTTCCAAGTTTGTAAGTACATCATATGCTGCTCCTCCTTCGATTCTGCAATGTAGATCGTGCCATGGCTGTCTCGGGCCATTCTTTCCCGTCTGTCCACAAATATCAATTCGATCTTCAGAAAACAAGAACATGCACTACAAGAAATCGCTGAAAGACAACGCACACAACGCACAAAAGTGCGTTGTCTTTCGGACTCTTTCCCAGAAAAAAAAGCGTTGTCGTATCCACCGTTGTAAAAGACAGGCGCTGAAAGACAACGCACAAAGTGCGTGTGCGTTGTCTTTCCGGGATACGACAACGCTTTTTAAGCGTTGCACTGAGTGTTGTCTTTAAGGTTTCTACATCATATTATGCAATGCTTTTTTAGCGTTGTCTTTTGTAGCGTTGGCGTTCTTAAATTACAACATTGTCGTTCTTTTATAGAATGTGAGATCAATTCTTGCTTACATGATCTAATAACGATGGATTATGAGAATCATCCTTGAAAACAGTGTCGAGATCACGAAATAATCGATGCTCAGGTGTGTCGTAGCGTCCCTCGAAGAGGTCGAAACCACCAATAAACGCCGTTAGCTTCCGCTTATCCCCGTCGCCTTGTGTGTCCACGATCACACATTTTTGGTGCTGAGTATACAATACTCGACAGGCCTAATAAAGTACGATATTATACAATTATTAAGTGAAATACGTGTTTCTATCCAAAAATTTTTTTAAACGCGCGCTTTCAACCGATTTCCTTGCATTGGATTCAGCGCTAGACAAATCAGGGCGTAACTTTTTTCTTTTCTCTCTTGTTTTAGTTTAGTTATATCACAATGAATATATCAAATATTTATGAGAACACGTCAAATAAAATAGTGCAAAATTTGACAAAATAAGCATTAAATACCTGTTCCACGAAATTGCTCAAACCAGTGTTGGTGTAACACCCAGCCAAGAGACACCTAACAGATGAATGCTTGAAATACCTTCGAGTTTCTTCATCATGAGTTTTCATCACTCCTTCCTACGTATAAAATGAAGCCAAACATCAAGAATTAATGCAACGTTAATTAATTATTCAAAACCCAATTCATATTTTCTTACTTTGCCAAACAAGAACCTGTGTGAAGTCAAATCATCCCATATTAAGAGCACCACTCTCACATTTTCTTTAGACTTTGCTTTCAGCAATTCCCCCAAACTCAAGTTCCCCTTTTTGGGCAACTCCCTCGTACTCTCTCGTACCAACTTAATCTTGTGGTTAAAAGCCCAGCCCACAATGTACACCAATTGTTGTGCTCCCAATATTGCATGGCATATATCTTCCCAACACTTTTGGTGCTCAAAATTTAGCCCTTCATCCAGTTTGATTTCAGGCAGCATTCCATCCATTACATGTGCATCTTGATATAGTCTCAGCTTTCCTCCACGTCGGATCGGGAAATAGCTTTCTTTGACGTGGTAATTCTCCGAAATGCCCCTCTGGTAGATAGGATTGACCTGGCAAGGAATGAAGCTCATCTGCAGTTTTACTGCACTCTCAGCCATTGCATGTGCACCTGTCACTGGAAACCATTGCTCTATCAGCTGCCCTGTGGAAACATTCTCTATCGCCACCGTGGCAACTCCGACAGATTTGTCCGCGAGGATATTTTTGTCATTTACACGCAGCTCCATCTGGGATAAAATGCATGTCACAATTGAGTTATATATAAAGAAATTAAGTAAACCTACTCCCTTAAGAAATAATCAATGAGTATATAAGTTTCTCAAATAAATGAGTTATTAGTTGACCCGTCAAACGAGGAGGAGGCGAAACAAATTCATGATTTGGAAATAAAATTACTCTTTTTTTTTTTTGCTTTTCCTTGGGTGTAGACTCTTCTGATAGAGACCGATCTGGAAGCTCATTATCTTCGAGAAGTTAGATCACAGTGACAAACAACAATTTTACTAAATGGTTCCATGAGAAGACAACGGTTAGTGTCGTTGTCATAAATGACTTTTTACAACACTACCAAAACACATCAGATATTTTACTGTTGCCTATAATCTGTTGTCTATAATATCGATTAATGTTTTTACAACACTACCAAAACACATCAGATAATTAGTGTTAACTTCATGATCTTAGATCACGGTACTACTTACCATTGATATCTATAAATAAAATGTGGGAAAACTTAGGCCTCGAAAGTAATTAGGTTCGATTTAGATAAGAGATCTGGACTTTTAAAAGAAAAAAAAGACACAAATTTAAAAATTAAATACGAAATCCATCAAAAATAATATATAACTAACCAAGATGTAAGATAAAATAGATGAGAGGATAAGCATTTACTGCAAATTTCAAGGAGAGATGATAGAGATAGACGGTGAAATAACTAAAAGGGATCATTCAAAACATTTAGAAAAAAAATGTATTTTTTCTCCTAATAAAATGGGCAAAAACTTATTTAGTTATAAATATTAAATAAAAACACATTTCCACTTTTCTTTTTATCTTATTAAAATATGTTATTTAGTACTTAGCACAATACGAATCTTGACTCCTATGTATGAGATGAAAAACATGATCAATCACAATCACGAGAAAAATTCAATTTTAGTCCATTTAAAAAGTTACTGTCCAATTTTCGTCCACCATGTGAAGGAAGCGGTTTTCATTTTTAGTCCAATTAAGTAAAAAATTGTCACTATTTGGTCAAATTTTCACCAGAATACCACTTTCACTGGCAATTGTAGTACAATCGCCCCCAATTTTAATATTAAGTTCACCTTTATAATTGAATCAAAAACAATAATTAAAAAATCAAAAAGAAAAAAGAAAAAAATAATAAAATCGAAAAGGTTGTCAACGGTGACGGCAAGGCGGTGGAGTTCACCGTTGAGGTTGGAAACGACGGTCGCACCAAGACTGCCAACGTGACCGGACCTGATGGTGCTTTTGTCCAAGGAAGCACCTGTGGATCTTCTTATGGCAGAAGCAGGGGCGGCGGAGGTGGTGGCGGCAGGGGCAGCCGCCGCGGTTATGCTGGCGGAGGCTGGAGTTGTAGGGGGTGTTGAAGTTGCAAGGGGGGAGGGGGCGGGGGCAGGGGAGCTGGAGAAGCAGCTTATTTTTTTAATTATTTTTAATTTAATCTATATATATAAAAAGAAGAGCTTCAATAAAAATAGCAATAACTAATTTTCCCTCCCAAATTGACATACTATAAATGGAAGAAAGTAGTTACATGAAATTAAATAAATCAAAAATAAAAAGATTTATACTTTTAAGGGTTGTGGGATCCACTGGGTTTGGGCTATACCTATATGTACGTAGGTTATGAAGTATATTTTATCTTTTTTCTCTATTTCATATACATTATAGTTTTTAAATTAATTATTTTTTATTTTAAATTTTGTTTTATATTATGAAAAATATAAATTTATATTTACATTTTGGTGCAAAATTGTATTTAACAAGATTACAAATACAAAGATAAATGACTAAATTAAACTATAGATTAGGTAATTTAATAAAATAAAATAAAATAGAAAGTCTTAGAATTTTTGAGAAATAAATAACAATGAAAAACATTTTGGTATAATTGTTTGATATATTTGCTAATACCGGTGGTTTGAATATTGAACTAGCTACGTTATTTAAATACATATCAAGATCTTTTAGTTACTTGATGAGATTTATATCTTTTCTTTAAAGATATCTATAATTATGAATGCAAAAGAATTATTTACTAACACATTTGTTAATAAGTAGAATCAAACAATATAATAATATATTAATCATGATACTTATATCTATATTAATCTGTAACATGCACATCATATTTTTATGAAGTAACATATTTTTTAGATATCAATTATCGTTTATAATAAATGTTCTTCAGTACTAAATTTGATTCAATTTATTTTAATTTATAATATTAATGGGTACGTGTACAAAATGGTATTTATTTAACAACCTCATATTTCAAATATAGAATTCCAAATTCATTGTTAAACATATATATATATACACACATTTATATATTATTGTTTGCATTTTAAAATTATAATATTATTTAAGATGTAGTACATTACATTATAAAGAATTAAATTCTTATTAATTTATAATTTAGGTTCACATAATATTATTATATTATAGTATTAGAAATTTTAAAATTAATCAATCGTATATTACAAACCGTGCATCGCACGGGTATACTACTAGTTTTATTAATTCTCTTAAACATGTCACTTGTGATAATATGTGTCACATAAGCGTGAGTGGGGCGAAAATTAAAATTGGAGACGATTGTATTACAATCGCCGGCTAAAGTGGTATTCCGGCGAAAAATGGACCAAATAGTGACAATTTTTTGCTTAATTGGACTAGAAATGAAAACCGCTTCCATGGTGAACTAAAATTGGGCAGTGGCTTTTTAAATGAACTAAAATTGAATTTTTCCCTCCCAATCACAGTAACTATAAACTTCAAATACGACAAAAAAAACGGCATGATCAACTATGAAGTGTTAACCACAACTAACAATTTTTTTTCTCCATATAGAATTGTAGTTAATTTGCCACACCATAAAACTCAAAAATCAAAACTAAAGAGAAATTCCACAAAAAGAAAGGAAAAAAGAAAAACTAAACCTTAGAAATGGGGTGAGCCAAAGGGATCTTGAAACCTTGGTCCCAAACAGGATTTTCGGAAGTGGATACAATCCGAGTTTCGGCAACACGGGCCCCGGCAATGTAAACGGTGACGTAGATGCCCCTCGAACTCTTCTGATCGTCGGCCTTGGTGTTGTCGGCCTTGGTGTTGTCGTCGGAGGCGGACCAATGAAAACGTCCGTGGAGACTTATCCAAGAGGCCCTCGGGAGACTTCGTGCTTGCATGATCTTCAACTGCAAATCTCCATGCAAGAACATTGTTAACCCTAGCTAGCTTGTGAAATGGATATGTAGTTTGTATGCTATTGATCGCATTATATAGATGATCTATGTATTGAACTAGGAAGTGTGTATATGGATGAGAATAAGTCTAGTTCTTCGAAGTCAATTAGTCTTTGAAAGGGTCAAGCTAAACTAATAAGGTGTTTGAAGATCTTTAAGTTCTCATATTCTAGTTGTCCCCATGAGAACAACCTTTGGTCCACGACTATCACCCTACATAGTTTAGATTGTAATTATATAATGTTATTTACAATATTAGAAATGGGAAAAACTCTTTTTTTAGTCTCGTTAAAAGGCTACTGTCCAATTTTGATCCTGTTAAAAACCCAAAATCAAATTTAGTCCACTTAAGTCAATTTTTGTCTAATTTCAGTCATTTCGCCACCGGAAAATCAATTTTCCGACAACTTTCCGGTGAGTGCAATGCACTCGCCCCCAATCCTACAATTCCGACAGACATCCTGCTGAAGTGTAATTTTTTAGCCCATGTGACATTGTTTTTTACATTAAAATATAACACAATAATGCCACATAATTAATGATACAAATAAAATAAAAGAAAGAAAATCAAATATTAAATCCTCAAACACAATGAAGAAGAATAAAAAAATAAAAAATAAAAATCTTCATCTCCATCATCTTCATCATCAAAGGGTTTTTGTTAGATCCCTTTTTCTTAGATCCCCTTCGAATCATCATCATCTCCATACAAGAAAAGGACAAATTAAATTCTAAAATGATTAAACCAATTAAATGAAAACACAAAATCAAACCAACAGACAGGAGATGTTGATGATTGGGGACGCAGGTCTTCGAATGCTCTACGAGGACATCCCACATCTTATTTGACATTCCGCTTCCTAAAATCTGAAGAAATTGCAGATAATACATTGTGAACATGCTGCTATACTGAAATGAAGGAAATGGACAGGGAAGAAGATGGAAGTAATTATCTCACAGTTCGAAGTTTCTGTGGGTCCCTCACTACAAATCGCAAGAAATCTTCCACTGTTCGTATTCCAGCTTTATTGAGCCTCTTATGAAATGATCCATCTTTACCAATCTTTTCCAATCTCCAAACTTCATCAGTAGGTGCAGGGGGGAGATGATGATGATTTTGGTAAATCATGATGATGATGATGAAAAACACAAAATCCTAATTTTTCAAATCCACTCCCGATCGAAGAACCCCCAAAATCCTCTGGGAAAAACAGGAGCAGGAAGAGGGAAATCTTCTATAGCCACGCGAGGAAGAGTGTGAAAGGGAATGACTAAAACCACTAGCACTAGCTGTAATGGGCAAAGCTGTGGAGAAGTGAAGTTGCGAGCGCGGCAGGCACGACGGGTGTTGGCGAACGTGATTGGAGCGGAGGATGCGGCGGCCGGTGGAAGCGGGTTCGGAGGATGCGGGGGGCGCGGCGGGGGATCCAAGAAAAGGGGATCTAACAAAAACCCTTGATGATGAAGATGAAGATGATGATCTAAGAAAAAAGGGATCTAACAAAACCCCTTTCATGATGAAGATGATGGAGATGAAGAATTTTTTTTTGGCAATTCTATACACACCCAATCAAATACTAAACACACCACATCTATACATACATTCTTTTTTTTATTATTTTAAGAATGTGTGTATAGATGGAGTGTGTTTAGTATTGATGGGGTGTGTATATAATTATCCTTTTTTTTAATTCTTCTTCACTGTGTTTTAGGATTTAATTTTTGATTTTCTTGTTTTTTATTTTATTTTATTTGTATCATTAATTATGTGGCATTATTGTGTTATATTTTAATGTAAAAAACAATGCCACATGGGCTAAAAAATTACACGTTAGCAGGATGTCGCCAGAATTGTAGCACTCATCGGAAAGTTGTCGGAAAATCGATTTTCCGATGGTGAAAGGACTGAAATTGGACAAAAATTGACTTAAGTGGACTAATTTTGATTTTGGGTTTTTAACGGGACCAAAATTGGACAATAGCCTATTAACGGGACTAAAAAAGAGTTTTTCCCTATTAGAAATTCTAAAAAATAAGTAAATCCTTGTTCAAACTGTCAGTTTAATTCCAGTTTAAAACATACGTAATAAACCTAAACCGAATGAAGCGTATGAATGTGGTTCATGATTTCGGTTTGAAGTGAAAACTAAGTCAATAGTGAAGTGAAAACTAAGTCAATAGTTAACCGAATAGTTAATCATTTCGATTTCTTAAATTTTGATTTTTGGAAAATCGATCTGAACCATTTGACCATCTATATCCATGTACACACACTCACATTTGTGGCGTGTGTAAGTTAATTTAATTTGCTATCTATATATATATATTACTTATATAAAAAGTATGAATATTTCTTACAAAATTTGGATTGTCATGGACATTTCTTACAAAACATGAATTGCCTTATATATCATTATTAAAGATTTTATTGAAGGTTATAATAGTATTTTATGGTTTTCATATTTGAATAAATTTACATTAGAATTTAAATCAAAATCATATAAAATTCTATTATGAGTAGAACTTTATTATATATTAGGACTCTAATTTAATATAATTTTTTATGTGTATTAGTTTGCAAACCATTCACATTATATATTTACGAGTATCAGTACGTGCGTCGCACATGGAGGAATTTTTTATCAATCAAACATATTATATTACTATTAATCTTAAATAATAATTTTTATAAGGATATGCTACAATATATTTTAAATTACATTAAATTTGAAAATAATCTATCGTAGATTAGAGTCCTATTTATAGTAGAACTCTATATTATTATGGTTTAGAATTCTAATGTAAAATTATTTAAATATGAAAATCATAAATTACTATTATAAACTTAAAAAAGTCTTTAATAAAATTATTTTGTAAGAAATATTCATACTGTAAAATTATTTAAATATGAAAATCATAAATTACTATTATAACCTTAAATAAAAAATTAATGATATATAGACAATCCATATTTTGTAAATAAAAAATATTCATACTTTTATATAAGTGATAGATATAGAAGAAAGTCAGGAAGTGTACAGAAGAGAGAAGGTGAAGTTCTTGCAACTCATGAGCTTATAAATTGCCTCTGAAAGAGTGATTAATAGGTTGTCCCCATGGCCATGGGCCATGAGACAAACCTATGTTAACAACGACGACGCCGCCCCGTACACAAACGACGACGGTCTCCTTTGTTCAATTTTCATTCAACGCATTAAATTGATGAAAGTAAATGATATGAAGCTACATGAGAGCCATTGAATTCACTAGTTGGCCCCTCAAGTCTTAAATTTTTTTTAAATGGTATAGCATTTTGTGTATATTCGACAAAAAAATCACATTTTAAAGGTGCTATAATATTAATAAGAAATGTTTCTATAAAATGATTAAAATATATATAAATTTCCTAATTATATAAGAAAAGTTAATAGTGGGTTCCGTGGATGAAATTTCTGACTTCTTCAGTGATTGGAAGGGAATATATATTCTTCCATCTATGGTTAAACGATAATTACTTTGTATATTGCACTTGACTTTCTTTTCGCAATTTATATATTTAGAAATTCAACCCTATCAAAATATATGAAGTTATTTACTAATGCCCTCAATGTACATTTTTGTACTCATTTTCTTCCAACTTCCAAGTTATTACAACATATATGCCCTTGTGTACATTTTTATTATCTCGTAATAAAAATGTTTCAACTAAATTATTATTTTGTTTTGAAATTTAATATATTAAATGTAGCATCATTTATTTTGGGTGCACTCTATCTATACAAAGTTTTAATATACCATTTCAATTAATATCACAACACTCAACTCAAACACAATATCAAATGTTCAATATAAAACATATCAAATACTTAAATTGATGACATGAACGACGAAAATCCACAACAGTCCAATTAACTTGACCGAACCGACTAACTCCACCGACCTTAAGTGGTCAGTTTATTCAGCAAATCATCACTTGCAAAACCTTGGACATCACCACCAACATCTGGGAAAGTCTCAAATCCAGGCAAAGCTTCTACATCGCCATGGATGTCTACTTGAATGGGATACTTTAGAATGTGTCCTTGTAATGGCCTAAACTCATCTGTTGTGTATCTTCTCCAGTTATCCTCTGCAACGCTGTTAACGTACGCCACACAATCCATACTCTCAGGAGCTTCGAAGCATTTCTCGACGCTTCCAATATGCTCCGCCCATAGCGACATTCTATATCCATATACCTGCATTTATCATAAATGATAAGAGTCTCTTATTGTGACGTTCTAAGTTACGGGACTAAAATTGAGATAAAAACCTGGCTGGCATGCCGGTTTTTATTCCGCAAGTAATGGGGCTGATAAGCACCCATGGCAATTTCTGTATCTCTTGCACCAGACATGGATCTCTGGTTAATATTTGCAGAGCCAAGAATGACATACTCATCATCCACTATCATCCCCTTTGAATGCACATATATCATAAACCGGCCAAATTTTTGCGAATCTGTCTCCTGCTCGATTAATTTATTCATATTAATATTTATTTGCAAATACCACTTAAAATATTACTGTCAATTTTACGTCTATTTATTTTTAGGGTTTCACATCTAATCCAATTAAAATCAAAATCGACCAATTTTGGTCCTTTAGCCACCGGAGATCGATTTTCTGGCTAAGTTCAGCTGACGTGGTTTATCAAAGCGCACGTGGCAACTGATGTGGCATATAGAAGCACACGTGGTAGCTGACGTGGCTCATCGGAGCACACGTGGTAGCTGATGTGGCTTATCGGAAATTCAAAATTGAGGGCGATTGAGACGCAGTCGCCGCCCCCAATTGACCAAAATTTGTCGATTTTGTATTTAATTGGACTAAATGTGAAACCCTAAAAATAAATGGATTTAAAATGGATAATAACGTTTTAAGTGGACATAAAATGAAGAATTGTAAATTTAGACGATTATTAGGTGATTGTCAATAAAAGGGTATTAAATTTTCGATCTTCCACATTGGGATACTTGCTAACTTACTTAATTTGATCAGTTTTAGAATAAAAAAGCCTGAAATGACAGACTTCGAGCCAAGTCACATCAGAAAAACCCAAATCTCATGCGATTAATTTGATTCGAAATTTCATGATTTCAAATCTTTTGTCCTAAAATCGTCTAAATTGAAGCATTAGTATCAAATTGAAGCATTAGTATCACAATATGAGGAGGCTGAAAGAGTTTGAATCTTCTATTACATTTGGTGTAACATCTTATGTTACATAACATTTAATACACGTCATGTATTAATTAATGATGTTATTGAATACATGTGGCGTGTGGTGATTAATTTGGAATAGAAGATGTAACACCAAGTGTAATAGAAGATCTCAATCCAGGCTGAAATTATGATTAGTCCTTCACTTATGATTGAATTTGAATGTAATATTCTAAATTTATAATTTTCCCTCTACCAGATACGTAGATATACTAACCGGAATCCCATAAGACGAGGTCGGGCCCACAATTTGCTCTCGGTTGCCAAGGCAATAAAAATTAAGGTAGTCCGTTGGTCGTGCATTTACAAGCTCGGAGGAGTTGAGCTCTCGAGCAACAACTTCATACATCATTTGCATTGTTTGTCTCTACACAAAGTCAATACTACTTCATTATGCAAATAACTAATTGCAGCTAATTAGATGATCAAATTATTATAATTTCTTTCAAAAATGGACATCAAATTAAACAATAGAGGAGATCACTAGATTGCTGTTTACCTGCCAGTAAAGAATTTCTTGAGTAGTGGTAGAATTGGTGCGACCCTCTGGCCACATGGGGATAACAATGTAGACACAAAATCTCTCCTTGGCCCTTATTTTATTCACAATCTTTAATGCAAGTTCCATAGGGATTATATTAGTGACACCTAAGAAAAAATCGAGTACATGATTCAATCTAACTTAGATGGTGAGAGGAAAAAATCTAAAGAAAAAAAAAGTGTATATGAATAAGTAATTAGTTAGTCTTATTCTTGGTGTATCTTATTTTACATTCACCAAGAAAATTGGATTGAAATTGAAACATCTGATGATACTCGTAGTTTTCCTCTACCTCCAGATTTTTCTTGATCGGGCCAGGCAAAGGATGATCCGATGAAGTACTGATTCTCGATATAAATGAAGCGTTGAGCAGACCTTATGGCTTGAATGTAAGCCCTCTCGATGCTCCTGTCGAGTACTACTTTTTTACCGCATTCCAGGTGCTACGATAAATGAAAGTTCGTAAGAACTTATTCTCACATCGGTTAAAAAAATTAAGATAGAATTGTGGAGTTACTTTTTCGTAAGCTGCATTTGCATCGGTTGGAAATCCGTTCAGCGACGTAGAATCTATAGATCGAAAAACCTGATAAATCCAAATAATAATACAGATTAAGTAAGTAAGTTTCCTTATCTATTCTGTTTCACAAACAGGGGAATGAATCATTATAACCTGAATATGCCAATTTTCATGATCATGTTGGTTGGAGTGATGATCAGAAGGCTTAGTTATCGAATCGATGTTGTTCAAGTCAAGCAAAACATCATCCTCCCAACCACAAGCAGTTCTTTTAAGCCAGTTTCGAGTACTGTCGGACCATTCGGACTGTTTCTGCCACCGTTGCTCAAAGTTTGTAAGTACATCATAAGCTGCTCCTCCTTCGATTCTGCAATGTAGGTCGTGCCACGGTTGTCTCGGGCCCTTCTCTCCCGTCTGTCGACAATTATCAATTCGATCTTCGAGTCAGAAAATTAACAAGAACATAAATGGCTTTACAATGTGAGATCAGTTCTTGCTAGCTTACATGATCTAATGATAGATTATGAGAATCATTCTTGAAAACAGTGTCGAGATCACGAAATAATCGATGCTCAGGTGTGTCGTAGCGTCCCTCGAAGAGGTCGAAACCACCAATAAACGCCGTTAGCTTCCGCTTATCCCCGTCGCCTTGTGTGTCCACGATCACACATTTTTGGTGCTGAGCATACAGTACTCGATGGGCCTAATTATAAAGTACAAGAACATATAATTATTAAGTGGAAATAAGTCTTTCTATCCAAACTTTTTTTTTTTTTCTAAGTGCTTTCGATCTATGTCTTTTTTAAGGACAATACGTTGAATGATTGGGCTAAACCATCTCAACCATTCTCCTAATTATATTGGATTCAACATAGACACATCATGGAGTAAAATTGTTTCAGTGCATAAAAGGGATGAATGTCGTTTTTCTATTAAAATAATGCTAAGTTTATGAAAGAAACATGTAATACCTGTTCCACGAAATTGCTCAAACCAGTGTTGGTGTAACGCCCGGCCAAGAGACACCTAACAGATGAATGCTTGAAATATCTTCGAGTTTCTTCATCATGAGTTTTCATCACTCCTTCCTACGTAGAAAATGAAGCCAAACATCAAGAATTAATGCAACATTAATTAATTATGCAAAACCCAATTCATATTTTCTTAATTACTTTGCGAAACAAGAGTTTGTGTGAAGTCTTATCATCCCAGATTAAGAGCACCACTCTCACATCTTCCCTAGACTTTGCTTTCAGCAATTCCCCCAAACTCAAACTCCCCTTTTCGGGCAACTCCCTCGTACCCTCTCGTACCAACTTAATCTCGTGGTTAAAAGCCCAGCCCACAATGTACACCAAATGTTGTGCTCCCAATATTGCATGGCATATATCTTCCCAACACTTTTGGTGCTCAAAATTTAGCCCTTCATCCAGTTTGATTTCAGGCAGCATTCCATCCATTACATGTGCATCTTGATATAGTCTCAGCTTTCCTCCACGTCGGACTGGGAAATAGCTTTCTTTGACGTGGTAATTCTCCGAAATGCCCCTCTGGTAGATGGGATTGACCTGGCAAGGAATGAAGCTCATCTGCAGTTTTATTGCACTCTCATCCTTTGCATGTGCTCCTGTCACTGGAAACCATTGCTCTATCAGCTGCCCTGTGGAAACATTCTCTATCGCCACCGTGGCAACTCCGACAGCTTTGGCCGCGAGGATATTTTTGTCTTTTATACGCAGCTTCATCTGGGATAAAATGCATGTCACAATTGAGTTACATATAAAGAAATTAAGTAAGCCTACTACCTTAGGAAATAATCAATGAGTATCTAAGTTTCTCAAATAAATGAGTTATGAGTTGACCTGTCAAACCGTAAAAACTACTTTAATAACTATCCCTACAGTAGCAGCAGGCGAAACAAATTCATGATTTGGAAATAAAATTACTCTTTTTTTTGCTTTTCCTTGCGGGTAGACTCTTCTTGTAGAGACCGATCTGGTAATGACAGACACCAATCTTACTAAATGGTTCCAAGTGAAGACAACGGTTAGGGTCGTTGTCCATAATTGACCTTTTACAACGCTACCAAAACACATAATATATTTTACTGTTGCTTATAATCTATTGCCTATAATGTTTATTAATGTTTACTTAACTTCATGATCTTAGATAACGGTATTACTTACCATTGATCAATCACAATCACACTAAATATAAGCTTCAAATACAACCAAAAAAATAAAAAACAGCATGATCAACTATAAAACTCAAAAATCAAAACTAAAGAGAAATTCCCCAAAAAAAGAAAAAAAAAAAGAAAAACTAAACCTTAGAAATGGGGTGAGCCAAAGGGATCTTGAAACCTTGGTCCCAAACAGGATTTTTGGAAGTGGATACAATCCGAGTTTCGGCAACACGGGCCCCGGCAATGTAAACGGTGACGTAGATGCCCCTCGAACTCTTCTTGTCGGAAGTAGATGACAGCTGATCGTCGGAGGCGGACCGATGAAAACGTCCGTGGAGACTTTTCCGAGAGGCCCTAGGGAGACTTCGTGCTTGCATGATCTTCAACTGCAAATCTCCATGCAAGAACATTGTGAACCCTAGCTAGCTTGTGAAATGGATATATAGATTGTATGCTATTGATCACATTAAATAGATGATCTATATGTATTGAACTAGGAAGTGTATATATGGATGAGATTAAGTCTAGTTCTTGGAAGTCAATTAGTCTTTGTAGTCTTTGAAGGAGTCAAGCTAAACTAATAAGGTGAAGATTCTGTAAGTTCTCATATTCTAGTTGTCCCCTCGAGAACAACCTTTGGGTCCACAACTATCACCCTACATAGTTTACATTGTGATAATGTAATATTATATGAAATGTTATAAATCCTATAAGATAAAGTAAAAATTCGTGTTCAAACCGTGAGTTTCCAGTTTAAAACATATGCAATGAACCTAAACCAAATGGATTGTATGAATGTGGTTCATGATTTCGGTTTGATGTTAAAACCGAGTCAACAGTTAACCGAACAGTTAACCCTTTCGATTTTTGGAAAATCTGACTTTGTGGTGTGTGTGAATTAATTTTGCTATATATATATATATATATATATATATATTACCTATATAAAAGTATGAATGTTTCTTACAAAATATGGATTGCCTAATATGCCCTTATTAAAGATTATGTTCTAAGGGTATAATAGTAATTTTGGATTTTCATATTGACTTAATTTTATATTAAAATTCAATTATATAAAATTCTATTATGAGTAGGACTCTAATTTGATATAGATTTGATTTTCATATTTACATAATTTTATATAAAAATTAAATTATAAAGAATCCTATTATGAATATGACTCTTTTTTGATATAGAATTTATATCCTTATAAAATATTTTATTATTTAATATTATAATATTAATTTTAAATCCATCTATATCGCAACTACATCTTCTCCTTTTAAAAAAATTATTTGATATGATTTAGAATTAGAACTTTCAAATATTCTTAGCTTTAATTTTATTTTCCTTTATTTATTTACTTTAATGTTTTTATTCTACAAAAGAGGCGAATATCCACCTCTTATTGTCACCTTTGATTCGTGTTTATTCATGAGAGATAGAAATGGACTCGAGAGGAAAATAGACCTAATTCTATGGTCCCAAATATACCAAATCCCTATAATTTCTCCTCAAATCTAAAACTCCTTAACTCTTATTCGGTTCGATTTTTACAGATGTCATGACACTAAACAATAAGGAGGAGTAGAAATAGAAAAAAGTGAAACAAAAGATCACAAAAGTGGCCCAATATTAGCCCACCATTTATAAACCATTACAATATTAAATAATAATATATAAATCATATGTTTATATATTTTTGTGTTTAGTACATGTATGATCTTCTATTACTATTACGTTGCATCTTAGCCTCTAATTAGTATATGTGTATGAATAGAGCTCACCACCCTCTTATTCTAAGTAACACAATAATGCAGATTAATTACTTGTGAAGTATTCATACCTTTTAAATTAATAATACGGTCAACGGTTAACAGATTTACCATTCATTAAAGGAAAAGGATATTAATTCTTTTCTTATTCCTAATCAAATTATATTAGTTTGTTTATAAATATTTGAGTTGTTCTACTTTCCATCTTCACCAGATATTATTAGTTTTATTCATTAATTCAAAAATATGCTTACTACAAAAGTATATCAACAAAGGAGAAATGCGGCAATGAAAAGGAAATATTTCGATTTGAACCCTGTTCAAAAACAGGAATATATAGATAAAAAGAAGAAAAGCAAGCAAACGTCTCAAAGCAATAGTGAGTTATGATTATATGTGTTGTTTTATGCTAAACATTGATGTATTCATTGTATTTTTTTCACTAACTTTTATAATATTTTTTGCATTATTTTAGGTTTCTCAATTCTTGAATCTGTTTCTAAAATACACGAATTAAAAAAAGCGTCTGATTGCATTTATTGTGGAGCTTTGAGATTTGAATACGAGCCGCCTACATTTTGTTGTGATAATGGTAAATTAAACTTGCAACTACTGAAGTTCCAAATGAATTATGGGATATGTTTACTTCTGAGTCAGAAGAGGCGTTAGAATTTCGGAAAAACATACGATCCTATAATTCAATATTTTTTTTCACTACTTTTGGTGTAAAATTGGATAAAGAACTTGCTTCGGCAAGACATGGAATCTTCACTTTCCGAGCACAAGGAATGGTGTATCATGATCTCCCAAGTTTGACTTCTACTGAAAATAGTCCCGGACCTTTCCAGTTGTATTTTTTTGAAACACAGAATGAAGTTCAAAGCAGAATGAATACGGTAACAACAACTATGTCTGAAGTTGTAGTGCAAAAACTTTTACACATTTTGGAGGGAAATCCATATGCAAATTTTTTTCGAAGATTGAAAGAGTACCCCACTATGGACAATGTACAACTTCATATTTCAAAAGATGTGAAATTAGATCAAAGAGTGTACAATTGTCCAACAGCAGATCAAGTGGCAGCAATATGGGTTGAAGGAAACAATAATAACATAGACATAATTGTTGTTATCGTATTCATTCTGCTTTGAACTTCATTTTGTGTTTCAAAAAAAATACAACTGGAAAGGTCCGGGACTATTTTCAGTAGAAGTCAAACATGGGAGATCATGATACACCATTCCTTGTCCTCGAAAAGTGAAGATTCCATGTCTTGCCGAAGCAAGTTCTTTATCCAATTTTACACCAAAAGTAGTGAAAGAAAATATTGAATTATAGGAACGTATGTTTTTCCGAAATTCTAACGCCTCTTCTGACTCAGAAGTAAACATATCCCATAATTTATTTGGAACTTCAGTAGTTGCAAGTTTAATTTTACCATTATCACAGCAAATTGTAGGTGGCTCGTATATTTTAATTTTGCAAATCTCAAAAATCCACAATAAATGCAATCAGACACTTTTTTTAATTCGTGTATTTTAGAAACAGATTCAAGAATTGAGAAACCTAAAATAATGCAAAAAATATTATAAAAGTTAGTGAAGAAAAATACAATGAATAAATCAATGCCTAGCATTAACCAGCACATATAGTCATAATTTACTATCTCTTTGAGACGTTTGCTTGCTTTTCTTCTTTTTATCTATATATTCCTGGTTTAAATTTGACATGGCTAATAAAATTATTGTATTTATATATTTTTAATGGATTAAAAGGACCAATTATTTTCAGACGCCCATGTGTTATCTCGATGTTATATAAAAATAGTATTATTGATATGGACACTTATTTACTTAAAACTTCTCCACAAATTCATATCTAATAATGACAAAATTGTTGCAATATAGAGACACCACCACTATATATACACAACTCATTCTTAGTCCCTGTTCTACAGACATGTAGATAATTAAACACGCAAATTAATCATGTCCTCTCAATTTTTTGAGTAATCAACATCAAATATTTAGGAGTAAGTATCTTGTGAATCAGGTGAGATCCATGCACCCGGGTCGGATCCGGGTTAGGGGGACCGCACTCTTTTTTTTTTTTTTTCGCTCATGATTTTTGAAAAAAATCACATACCAATAATATATGTTAGATATACATTTACGTTATGTTAGATATACCTTTAAGCTATGTTAAACATACCAGTTCTGCCCAAATTCCATGCCTTGTCTTTTTTTGGCTTGATTTTTGAATTTTGGCACATACCACTACGTTATGTTAGACATACATTTACGTTGTGTTAGACATACATTTATGTATACTTAAACATACCATTGTATATGTTAGACATACCTTTATATATAGTTAAACGTACTGTTATATATGTTAGACATACCTTTGTATATAGGTAGACCTACCTACACATGGTTGGTCTAACTATACACAAATGTTGGTTTAACTATACACAAAGGTTGGTCTATTGGAGCGAATATTGGGTAAGCTTCAGCACAAGTGTTCAGCGCGTGGGAGCGCGTGCATGCCCGTGGGAGGCGCGTGAATGGGTCAACCCGGTTGCACGGATCCCCGTGCATAAATTTTTTTGCCAATATTTAGATATATGTACAAATGAATGGCAATTATTGGCCTATTCATTTTCATTTAATTAATATATTACACTGCCCATTTCTTTCATATTCCCTTTCTTATTTCCTCAAATTAAAAACTACAAGGTCCAATAGTCTTAACTACTTTTAATGTACTCTTACATGAAATTCTACAAATCTATTACTGCAAATGAAATCCCATATAACACTCATAAATACATACGTGAGCAAGACTCATGTATTACATACAATCACACACTTCTTTTAATTCATATATTTTAGAAACAAATTTAAGAATTGAGAAATCTAAAATAATGCAAAATATTATAAAAGTTAGTGAAGAAAAATACAATGAATACATCAAGCATAAAACATAAATAAATAACTCACTGTCGCTTTGAGACGTTTGCTTGCTTTTCTTCTTTTTTATCTATATACTCCTGTTTTTGAACAGTGTTCAAATCGGAATACTTCCTTTTCTTTGCCGCATTTCTCCATTGTTGATATACTTCTGACGCAGTAAACATATTTATGAATTAACGAATAAAACTAATAATATCTGGTGAAGATTGGAAAGTAGAACAACTCAAATATTATAAACAAACTAATATAATTTGATTAGGAATAAGAAAATTAAGAATTAATTTCCTAATTGGATTAGGAATAAGAAAAGAATTAATATCCTTTTCCTTTAATGAATGGTAAATCTGTTAACCGTATTATTAATTTAAAAGATATGAATACTTCACATGTAATTAATGTGCATTAATATTGTGTTCCTTAGAATAAGAGAAAACACAAAAAGGAGCGTAGGGATAATAAAAAAATCAACAATAAAAGCATTAAAGTAAATAAATAAAGGAAAATAAAATTAAAGCTAAGAAGATTTGAAAGTTCTGATTCTAAATCATATCAAATAATTTTTTTAAAAGTAGAAGATGTAGTTGCGATATAGATGGATTTAAAATTATTATTATAATATTAAATAATAAAATATTTTATGATAGTAATATTGCTAAAATGATTATATCAGGTTTCACCGGCCAATTAAAAGGTTGGTGGGATAATTATTTATCCCAAGCTCAGAAAAATAGTATTCTTAACTCTATAAAAATTGAAAATGATATTCAAACAGAAAATGTTGTCTACATTTTAGTTATGACTATTATTGAACATTTTACTGGAAAATTCACAGATAATAGTGAAAATATCAGAACTCTTCTTAGCAATCTAAGATGCAGAAAGCTAATAGATTTTCGTTGGTATAAAGATACTTTTTTATCTAGAGTTTTTGAATTACATGATTGCAATGCTATTCATTGGAAAGCCAAATTTATTGATGGTTTACCTAACTTCTTTGCTGAAAGAGTTAAAAATATCATTAGAAAAAATAATATTAATATTCCTTATGAGGAATATACATATGGCAGTTTAATTAGTAGCTGTATTCAAGAAGGTTTAAATCTTTGTAATGATTTAAATCTCAAAAAACAAATTAAGTTACAAGGTAAAAATGAAAGAAAACAATTAGGTTATTTCTGTGATCAATTTGGGATGGATATTCCTAATAAAGAAAAAATTGAAAAAATCCATAGAAGAAAATATTCTAAGGAAAAAATAGAAAAACCTTATAAAAAGAAACGTCATTATGATAAAAGACGTAAAGAAACCTTTTATAAAGGAAACTCTTCTTCTAAAAGAAGAAAAGAAGGTCATTGTTATAAATGTGGAAAACCAGGTCATTATGCAAATGATTGCTGGACTAAAAAGAAAATAAATGAATTACAAATTGATAATGATATTAAACAAGCTCTTTTAACTATTATGATTAATTCTGAATCAGAAAATGATGAAAAACCTGTATCAGATAAAGATATAGATAATGAAAGCTTTGCTTCAACCTCTTCTGAAAAAGAAGAATGTAGATATGATAATTGCTTACAAGGAAATTCTTGTGTTAATCATATCAGTAATACTGATGATAAGGGAGATGATTATTATCAACTTCTATCTCAATTTCAAGATACAAAGATTAATGTTTTAGATAATAATTCTTTTATAGAATTACTTAAAAACATTAAGGATTCAGATTTAAGATCTAAAATAATAGATCATATGGAAGATATACCTTCAACTAGCTATGAAAGAAAAGAGGTTATTACACCTAATAGAACATACTCTATGCAAGAAGTCAATAGACTTCTAAAACAAAAATATGGAGATCAAAATCCCATTACGATTAATGATCTACATAAGGAAGTAGATAATTTAAAAAAAGAAGTAAAAATTTTACAGAATAATAATATTGAATTACATAAAAGAATATCTATTATAGAAAAAGGGAAAAATCATGCTGATGATAACAATGAATCTTTTTTATCTTTAATAAATAAAGATAAAAGTCCTGAAGGATTTATAAAAGTAATGAATATAGTTACTTCACAAAAATGGTATGTGAAAATAACTCTTTTAATTGATAAAAGTTATAAAAAAGATTTTATTGCTATGATTGATAGTGGTGCTGATCTTAATGTTATACAAGAAGGGTTAATACTTTCAAGATATTTTCATAAAACTTCACATTCTCTTTCTCATGCTGGAGGAGGATCTCTGGATATAAATTATAAACTTCCAGATACTCTTATATGCAAAGATGGAAATTGCATTCCTACTAGCTTTCTTCTAGCTAAAGACATATTAAGTCAATTAATTCTTGGTTTACCATTTATTTATGAAATATATCCTTTAATAAAAGTGGATGGTAAAGGTTTGACTGGAACCTTTAATAAAAAACCAATATTCTTTGAATTTATAAATAAACCAGTTAGAAAAGTTCTTAGTGAAATAAAAGAACAAATGGATAGAAAATTATTTCATATAAATTCTTTAAAAGAAGAAATTAATCTTCTTACTATAAATGATAAATTAAAAAACCCTAAATTACAGGAAAAAATAACACTTATTTATAATAAGTTTTCTCTTGACATATGTAATGATCATCCAAATGCTTTTTGGGATAGAAAAAAATATGTTATTACTCTTCCTTATGAAGAATCTTTTAATGAAAAAGATATACCTACAAAGTCTAGACTATTGAAGATATATGCATGCATGTGTGCATGCTTGGCATGAAGAAGAAGCAGCCTTAGATATTTTTGTTTGTTAGATCTTTTGGTTGTTAGTTAGTTAGTTTGTCACATCATCTTCTAGAAGAGTGGCAGTTTATTTTTACTAAGCTTAGCTACCAAGCAATCGTCTATATATAGATACATGTATGCAGTTCAAAATCAATGAAATCAGCTTACATTTTTCTTCATCTTCTCAAATGAAATCTTAGGATTTGCTGAGTTTTAGCATGGTATCTTAGAGCCATTGCTGCTTCTTCGATTGTTTGCCATGGCGGATTTATCTCTACCGCATTTTCCTACTCTTACTCTTCGATTGGATCGGTTGAATTTTACGTATTGGCGTTCTCAAATCTTAGCTACTGTTACAGCTCATGGTTTTGATTCGTTTTTACTTGGAGATGAATCGTGTATTCCACCTGAATTTGTTGACAATGGTGATGGTGTTCAACGTCGGGGACTGGAATTCACTACCTGGATCCGAAAGGATCAGCTTCTTAAGAGTTGGATCTTGAGTTCTATTTCTGACTCCATGCTCGGTTTTGTTAGCCGATTTACTCACTCGTTTGAAATCTGGAGAGCTTTGGATCAATTATTCCGATCTCAGTCCAAAGCACGAGCTATGCATCTTCGTTTTCAGCTTCAAACATTCAAAAAGGGTGATATGCCTGTTGCTGATTTTATCATGCACATGCAATCGCTTGCAGATCAACTTCGTGCTGCCGGTCAATCGCTATCGGATGACGATTTAATATTGTATGTTCTTGGTGGATTAGGAACTGATTTTGAGAATGTGGTTGTCAATCTTACCACACGAAGTGATGAACTCTCATTATCCGAGGTTCAATTTGTGCTACAAACACATGAAATGAGACTTACTCAGCAAAGTTCTATTGCTTCTCAGTTAGTTGGTGTTGCTCCATCTGCTAGTTATGGTGCTTTGCGCGGTTCTTATGCTCGCGGCAGAGGAGGTTTCTCCAATCGTGGTAGAGGAGGTCGTGTTAATGGTCGTTTTTCTTGGGGGAGTCGAGTGGTTTGCCAAATCTGTGGAAAATCGAACCATGTAGCCATCAAATGCTTCAAGCGATTCGATGTCTCATTCACTGGTCTGGAGGATTTAGCTCAGGTCGCTCATGCCAATCTTCTGAGTACTACTGATACTTCTCCTCAGGCTTTTAATTCTAGTTCTCCACTTGTTCCTCCTCACTCCACTCCATCTCATTCATCGAACTGGATTGTTGATAGTGGAGCTACTCACCATGTTACTTCAGCCTTGGAAACACTTCATATGCATTCTCCTTATCAAGGTAAGCAAAGGCTAGTAGTTGGTGATGGTTCTTCCATTCCTATATCTCAAACTGGATCTACACGTTTTTCTTCCCTTCTTCTTACTTCTTCTTTTTCCCTTCAAAATGTCCTTTATGTTCCTGACATTACAAATAATTTGCTGAGCATTTCTCAATTTTTGCATGATAATTCCGTGTATATTGAGTTTCACTCCTCTTGTTGCTATGTGAAGGACCTTCGATCTCATCAAATTCTGTTGAAGGGAGCACTTAAAGATGGACTCTATCAGCTGAACATCTCTCATCTTCCATCTTCTAATTCTGCCATAAATAATTCGTATCCCATTTCGTTTTCTACTTCATGTAATGTTGCCAATGTTCATGCCTTATGGCATCACCGTTTAGGTCATCCATGTAATAAGACACTTTCTCATATTTTGAAATCAATAAAAGTGCCGTGCTCTTCCATTTCTGATTTTTGTGAGGATTGCAAGCTAGGAAAGCTTCATCAATCTCATTTTCCTTCAATTCATCACACTACTTCTACTCCTCTTGAACTTGTGCATTGTGATGTTTGGGGACCAGCTTCTATTTCTACTAAAGAGGGTTATAAATACTATGTTCTTTTTGTAGATGATTACACAAGGTATTCTTGGATTTATCCCATGTATGCCAAATCTGATGTTGCCATTTTGTTTAAGAAATTTTTGCCTTTAGTTGAAAGACTTTTTGGTACAAAACTTAAGGCAATTCAATGTGACATGGGAGGTGAGTTTAGGGTGTTATCTTCTTATCTTCAAACTTTAGGCATTGTTCTTAGATTCTCTTGTGCTCATACTCACCAACAAAATGGTCTTGTTGAAAGGAAACATCAACATGTTGCTGAAATAGGTCTTTCTCTTCTTAGCAAAGCTTCCATTCCTCTCAATTATTGGTGGGATGCCTTCCATACAGCTGTGTTTCTCATAAATCGCCTTCCTACTCCTATTCTAAAAGGTCAGTGTCCTTACTCCATTATTTTTCATAAGCCTCCGGATTACAATTTCCTTAAGTCTTTTGGTTGTGCATGTTTTCCTTACCTTCGTCCTTACAACACTCATAAGCTTAATTTTCGAAGTCACAAATGTGTTTTCTTGGGATATAGTCATGATCACAAAGGTTACAAATGTCTTCATCCAAGTGGAAGAGTCTATGTTGCCAAGTCAGTAGCATTTCATGAACATGAATTTCCCTTTCTTGATCTTTTTCCCTCCTCATCCTCTCGGCCTTCATCTATCTCTCATACTTCATCTACACTTCCTATTCTTCCTGTGTCATTACCTAACATTCCTCCTATTACTTCATCAAGCTCCTCAGCCCCTCCATCTGAAAGTGCTCCTTCATCCGATTCCCTTTCATCATCTATTCTTCTTCCTTCTTCTCATGAACTTGCACCTCTTTCTTCTTCCATTCATCCCATGACTACTAGATCAAAGAGTGGCATTTTCAAGCCACGGCTTTTCTCTTCTTGTCTCACTAACACCGAGCCTACATCCGTTACTCAAGCTTTAGCTTGCCCACATTGGAAGAATGCTATGGAAGATGAATTCAAGGCCTTGATATCAAATAATACATGGTCCTTAGTTCCTTACAATCCTGACATCACTCCTATCACTAACAAGTGGATTTTTCGAATTAAAAGGAATCCTGATGGAAGTATTAGCAAGTATAAGGCAAGGTTGGTGGCTAGAGGCTTTGAGCAACATGCTGGGGTTAACTATTTTGATACATACAGTCCTGTAATCAAACCACTCACCATTCGACTTATGTTCTCCTTGGCAGTCACTCGGGGTTGGCCGATCCAACAAGTTGGTATAAATAATGCATTTCTCAAAGGTGATCTAAATGAAGTGGTTTATATGTATCAGCCTGAAGGGTTTCTAGATACTACTCATCCTACTCATGTTTGCAAGCTTGTCAAGGCTTTATATGGCCTCAAACAAGCTCCAAAGGCATGGTATGAGAAGTTGAAGTCTTATTTGATCTCTCTTGGTTTTCAGCATTCTGCCTTTGATCATTCCTTATTCTACTCTCACTTACATGGCAAGGTCATCTATATCTTGGTTTATGTAGATGATATATTAATAACTGGTGATGATTCTTGCATGATCTCAAACCTTATTCAGTCATTACACTCGAAGTTCTCTCTCAAACACCTTGGTGAGGTCAATTATTTTCTTGGAACGGAAGCACATAGATCGGCTGAAGGTATACATCTCTCTCAAGCAAAGTATATACGAGACATTATACATCAAGCTGGTTTGGCAAATTGCAAACCGAGTCCTACGCCATATCTCTCGGGTCAAAAGCTCACACTCAATGATGGTCCTCTTTTTGATCAACCTTCTCTTTATAGAAGTATAGTTTGCAGCTTGCAGTACTTGACATTGACGCGCCCAGATATTGCTTTCATGGTCAACAAACTCAGCCAATATCTTCATCAACCTTCTACCAAGCATTGGACAGCATGCAAGCGTGTACTTCGGTTTTTGCAAGGAACTCAAACCTCGGGTTTATTATTCAAACCGATCTCCAGGATGGTTCTTCAAGGGTTTGCCGATGCCGATTTCGCAAGCAACGCCGATGATCGCAGAAGTACTAGTGGGTATTGTATTTTTCTTGGTTCAAACCCTATTACTTGGAGCAGCAAGAAGCAACACGTCGTCGCTCGAAGCAGTACGGAGGCCAAGTATCGATCTCTAGCACTTGCCACCACTGATATTATTTGGCTCAAGGGGTTATTCGTCGAACTTGGCATTCCTTTGGCTCATCCTCCTGTTCTTTGGTGTGATAATGATGGAGCTATTAAGCTTGCTTTCAACCCTGCATTTCACTCCCGCACCAAACATATTGAGATTGACGTGCACTTCATACGGGAAAAAGTTAAGAATAAAGATCTTGACATTCGATTTGTTCCGTCTGAAAATCAGGTGGCCGATCTTCTCACCAAAGGGCTCTCCACTGGTCGTTTCTCGTCTCTCGGTTCTCAGCTTGTCGTCTCGCGTGATCCTGGTTAGGAGCATATTGAAGATATATGCATGCATGTGTGCATGCGTGGCATGAAGAAGAAGCAGCCTTAGATATTTTTGTTTGTTAGATCTTTTGGTTGTTAGTTAGTTAGTTTGCCACATCATCTTCTAGAAGAGTGGCAGTTTATTTTTACTAAGCTTAGCTACCAAGCAATCGTCTCTATATAGATACATGTATGCAGTTCAAAATCAATGAAATCAGCTTACAGTTTTCTTCATCTTCTCAAATGAAATCTTAGGATTTGCTGAGTTTTAGCATAGACCTTGTCAAATGAATGCTGAATATCTAGAGCTTTGTAAAAATGAGATCAAATCCCTTCTTAAAAAGGGTTTAATAACACCTTCACAATCGTCCTGGTCTTGTACGACTTTTTATGTTAATAAACATTCTGAACAAGAAAGGGGTGTTCCCAGACTTGTTATTAACTATAAACCTCTTAATAAGGTTTTAAAATGGATAAGGCATCCTATACCAAATAAAAAAGATCTTATTAATAGACTCTTTGGAGCCTTAATATTTTCAAAATTTGATTTAAAGTCAGGATACTGGCAAATGGAAATAGAAAGATCTGATAGATATAAAACTGCTTTTAATGTTCCTATCGGACATTATGAATGGACTGTTTTACCTTTTGGTTTAAAAAATGCTCCATCAGAATTTCAACAAATTATGAATGATATTTTCATTCCCTTTAGTAACTTTATAATTGTTTATATAGATGATATTCTTGTTTTCTCTAAAGATATTGAAACTCATTTCAAACATTTAGAGATTTTTAAACAATTAATTATTAAAAATGGTCTTGTTATATCCAAACAAAAAATGAGTCTCTTTCAGACTAATATCAGATTTCTAGGTCATAATATTGACAATGGGAAAATAATTCCAATTCAAAGAAGTATGGAATTTGGAAATAAATTTCCAGATATTATAACTGATAAAACTCAATTACAGAGATTTTTAGGAAGCCTAAATTATATTGCTCCCTTTATTGAAAATATTTCAAAAATAACAGCTATTTTATATGATAGGCTTAAAAAAGATCCATCTCCTTGGACAGATGAACATACTAATACTGTGAAAATAATAAAAGAAAAGGTTAAGAATATTCCTTGCCTTGCTTTAGCCAATCCAAAATGGGATAAAATTGTTGAAACAGATGCTTCAGAGATTGGTTTTGGAGGAATATTAAAACAAATAAATCCTCTAAATAAACAAGAAATTCTTGTTAGATTTTATTTTGGAAAATGGAATCCAGCCCAGAAAAATTATGCTACTATTGCAAAAGAAATTCTTTCAATTGTAAAATGTATTATAAAATTTCAAGATGATTTATATAATCAAACTTTTGTTGTTAAAACAGATTGTCAAGCAGCAAAAGGAATATTTAAAAAAGATTTTAAACATGATGTATCTAAACAAATGTTTGCTAGATGGCAGACTTATTTAGCCCCTTTTGATTTTAATATTGTATATAAAAAAGGAGAAGATAATCATCTTCCTGATTATTTGACTAGAGAATTTCTTTCATGATTGCAGGAATGTCTGTTAGAGGCCCAGGTGGCCGTGGAGATTCTTTCTCTTATAGAGGAAGAGGAAACAGAGGAGGAAGATTTCCTCAAAGGGGGGGGGGGGGGAAACCCCATATTATTTTCACACAGTGGAAAAAATCTCTTAAACCAGAATATTTCTGGAATTTCAAAAGAGAATGTTCTTGATAAGACACATCCTTTATACAAGGATTTCCAAAAATTCTTGGAAAAAAGAAATGAGGATGATATTCCTGAAAGTTCTGATTCACCAGCATCATATGCTAAGGTTACAAATGAGGAAAGAAGTGAGTCAATCATGTTTATCAAACATGATTATAAAGAGTTGATTCTTCTTATAGAAGATAAAGATACTCAATGGGTTGATAACCCTTGGAATATTTTGGAAAAATATCTTCCAAATACTTTTTGCACAAATGCTTCTTATAAATCGAGAGGATTTTATGAAAATATTCTTCTTTCCCTTAAAAGTGTGGATATTGAACACACCAATACTAGAAGCTTCCAAAATGATTATGCTTATTCAAAGTTTATAATTAAACAGATTATATCTGTGGAAGAATGGGGAATTTCTCCATCAAATGAGAAGGAGGTTTTAAATCCGATTAATAATGTCAGATTTAAATATAATTATTGGGATTATATTGCAAGCTTTGATAAAGCTCTTTTCTTTGAAAACAAAAAGAAAAAACACACATGGTTAATAAAAATTTGTGGGAATTGTTTCCATAAACATATACCAAATTGGTTTTATTCTTGGTGGGAGAAATATGGTCCTCAGGTAGAAATTCTACCAGAAAAAATAAAAGAAATTATGGAAGATTGGACAATTTCTGCTCCAATTGTGGAGAAAGCTTCAATTACGGGACAGACTTTATGCTGGTTCTTTATGGAATCGAGTATTCCATGGATATGGAAATGGAGTCCAGAATTTGGATATACAGACAAGGGAATTCCTTGCCTTTGGAGGACAAGTTACTCAAAATTCTGGGATAAATTATCCAGAATTGATTTAGAAACTGGAATTAGTGGTCTTCAAGAAACAATTGATCATCTTGAAGAAATCATTAAGCTTAATAAGCTTAAAAAAGAAGAAGATAAGAAGATCAATAAATTTCAAAGTCCTTATCAAAAGATTTTACAAAAATATTCTGGTTCTCTTTCAAAAGAGAAAATTCTTGAAATATACATTGCAGAAATGAAGCAAGATTTGCTTAGTCAACCAGAATTTTGTGGAGAAAAATCAGATTTATCTATGGGGTCTGATAGCAATAGTTCAATGAACTTACAGGATGCTCAAGATCCTAATGAGAAAATTATCAGAGAATTCTATCCAGAACAATATCCTGAAGATGCTCAGGAAAGAGGCCATGAACACAGAAAATTTTGTTCGAGATGTTTTTGCTTCTATCAATGGAGCATAAATAGAGAAGAAATGATTTCTCAAGGTGATAAAATATTATTTGAAATTCTATTAAATGTTAAAAGATGGACTCCAGACGAAGAAGTAAATAGACTTCTATTAAGCAGAAAGATCAAGAAGAAGGAGATAAAGAAGAATATTTCAAAACATGATGAAAAACTATACAGGTGTATGGAGAAATATTCTCTGACCAATGAATGCTTTTCAGAAGAGTATCAGATCAGATACATCATGGATATACATGAGGAAGAGTACCCTTTTGTCCATAGTCGACATGATTAGATAAAGATTTTATCTTTTTTGACACTTGTCAAAATTAACAGTATATACACTGTTTACTTTTTATAAAAGATTTGAAATCCGGGGTTTCATGTCCGGCTCTTTCATCTATATATAGGGCTTTTCTTTCATTTGTTAGGTACGCTTGAGCTTTGCTCGCCCCCTTCTCTTCTCTCTCTACCACTCTTGTAAACTTTTCCCTTTAAGCCTATTAAGTGCTCTTCTTTTCTTATATTGCTGGTGTTCTTCAATATTTGAAGGTTGTTTAAATTTCTGTTTTAAATTTCTGTTCATATGATCGCCTCCTATATGGAAGGCTAAGTTATATATGTTAGATCATAGTTGATTCTTGTAAACATGGTTCAAATGTTTTAAGAAGAAGGAAAATCATGAATTAAGGAAAGGTTGGATGAACTCAGTCAGGTTTGAGTTTTAGTACTGAGGTGTTCGAAAGTTCCTAATGTCCAGCCCATTTTTGCCGCTTAAGCCAAGGAAGGCGTTCAGGCATGTTAAGGGTTTGGAGGGGAAATTTCAATCACTAATGTCTATATCTCAGTAAAATCCTTTGACTTGGAGTTTTCGTAAAAGATCCTTACGCCTTAATTCATGACCTCTCCTGGGTTAGAAAAATGGTATCATTAAATAATAAAATATTTTATATGGATATAAATTCTATATAAAAAAGAGTCATATTCATAATAGGATTCTTTATAATTTAATTTTATATAAAATTATGTAAATATGAAAATCCTAAATTATTATTATAACTTTAAATAATAAACTTTTAATAAGGGCATATTAGACTATCCATATTTTGTACTATTATAATATTAAATAATAAAATATTATATAAGGATATAAAATCTATATCAAATTAGAGTCCTACTAATAATAGAATTATATATAATTTAATTTTAATATAAAATTAAGTCAATATAAAAATCATAAATTACTATTATACCCTTACAATATAATCTTTAATAAGGGCATATTAGACAATCCATATTTTGTAAAAAATATCCATACTTTTATATAGGTAATAGATATATAGTTGCAATTTGGCAAAAACTTGTGTGCACCGGGGGCACGGATGACCCGGCGCGTGGGTCGCCTCCACGCACGCCCACGCGCTCCCCTAACTTAGCTGGTGTGCGTCCACACACACCTTACCTAGTTGATGATTCAGTGATGGGTATTACATGTATACCCTATAGGTATTACACTTATATTTCTTGAGATTTAATGATAGATATTATGTGTTTACTCTATAGGTATTACATGTATACTCTATAGGTATTACAAACTTACTCAATTAAGGTATTGATTTTTTGTTCTATAGGTATTACATCTATACTGTTCTATTTTTTGTTCTATACTCTTAAGGTATTATATGTATACTCTTAAGGTATCATGTGTTCATTCAATAAAGGTATGAATTATTTGTTTTTACTTTTGTGTAGGTATCACAGGTTTACTCTATAGGTATCACATGTATACTCTATAGGTATTACAAACTAACTCAATTAAGGTATGAATTATTTGTTTAAATTTTTGTTCTATAGGTATCACATGTGTACTCTATAGTTATTACATATTTACTCTATAGGTATTACATTACTGTATGGTGAGTTTAATATTTCTAAACAATAAAAAGACGATTTATATCATATTCTTCCTTTTTTTTCTGTAAATTGCAGAATTCATATGAATTATTATCACATAAACATTGTGCAAATAAACCCTAGAGCAAATCCATACAATTAATTATCCTTTGTAAAATTAGAGGAGGAGGAGGAGGAGCAGAAGAAGAGGGGGAAGAAGAAGAAGAAGAGGAAGAGGAAGAGGATCGGATGAGGAGGAGAAGAAGAAGAAGAAGAAGAAGAAGAAGACGATCGGATGAGAAAGAGAAGAAGAAGAGGATCAGTTGAGAAGGAGAAGAAGATGGAAAAAATAGAGAAAAAATACATATATAATCCGGGTCGGGTTGGGGGATACCCAAGTCCTACTCTTGCAATATATAAATTCTGGTATCCTACAGTTGAGAATAATTATTGGGATGTATTGGATCCGTCCAAGAATACAAAAAATAAGTAAATTGCGAAGTGATTGATCTTTTTGACCCGTGTCATAACCTCTAGGTTTAGGCCCATATTGGGTAAACAGGCACAAATGATGTAGTAATTTAGTTTTAGATCCATATTGGGTAATTTGGTTTGTTGATATAAAAGACAATATTTAAAAAATGAATGTATTTTAAATCAATTTAAAGATGAGTGTATTCAT
Organism: Scutellaria baicalensis; assembly: GCA_005771605.1. Lineage (NCBI taxonomy): Eukaryota > Viridiplantae > Streptophyta > Magnoliopsida > Lamiales > Lamiaceae > Scutellaria > Scutellaria baicalensis. The sequence continues at coordinate 15,887,245 of CM016728.1, forward strand.
TAAAATTTACTCATTTAATACCTCAAACCTCAATTGCTGTATAAATTCATCACAGATAAATTTAACATTATAAATTTCAAATTCTAATAGAAAATTGAAAAAAATAAAATTTTGAGAAGGAAGATTGGAAAACTGGTATATTGTTGTCAAAAACAGATATTACCCATATATGACCAAAACTGAAATTATCAAATAAACATTTGATGCAGACAAAATTTTAACAGACACACACATGATAATTATGCCAACACTTACACCAAAAGCAATAGTTAGATCCGAACAAAGTTTTGATGCACAAACTCATGAAAAATTATCACCATGTTCGAATCAAATGTATCAGATATTTAACAAATTTAATCTCGACAATGAACCCAACCAACTTAACTAACTCACCGAACCAAACGTGCCATTACTTTATTAAGGATTGGTTTTGCCGAACCTTGGACAAGACCACCAACATCCGGAAAAGTCTCAAATCCGGGCAAATTTTCAACATTGCCATTGATGTCTACTTGAATGGGATACTTTAGAATGTGTCCTTGTAATGGCCTGAACTCATCTGCTGTGTATCTTGTCCAGTTATCCTCTGCAACGCTGTTAACGTACGCCACACAATCCATGCTCTCAGGAGCTTCGAAGCATTTCTCGACGCTTCCAATATGCTCTGCCCATAACGACATTCTATATCCATATACCTGCATTTATCATACATGTTAAGAGTCTCTTACCTTGTTCTAAGTTACAGGACGAAAATTGAGATATAAACCTGGCAGCTGTGCCGGTTTTTGTTCCGTACGTAATGGGGCTGATAGGCACCCATGACTATCTCTGTGTCTCTCGAACCAGTCATAGATCTCTCGTTAATGTTTGCTGAACCAAGTATGACGTACTCATCATCAACTATCATCCCCTTCGAATGCACATAAATCATAAACCGGCCAAATTTTTGCGAATCTGAATCCTGTTATATTAAATTCAGTATATATAATTTGCAAAGATGTTAGAATAGTATATCAAAAGTGAGATTATATGTATGTACTGACTGGAATTTTGTTAGCTCTGGAACTTTTTAGGCCTCGTATCCACCTGGCCGGAAAAATCCCATGTTCGATTGAGGTTGGACTTGTGCTCACAGGTTGCTCTCGATTGCCAAGGCAATAAAAATTAAGGTAGTCCGTTGGTCGTGCATTTACAAGCTCGGAGGAGTTGAGCTCTCGAGCAACAACTTCATACATCATTCGCATTGTTTGTCTCTACACAAGGTCAGTGCAACCTAGTTAAGTGTGAGGAATTCATTCTTTGAGCAGAGCGTCGTAATTGATTGAAAAAACGGGCATCAAAGCAGGGGAGAAGATCATTACCTGCCAGTAAATTATTTCTTGATTAGGAATAGAGGTGGGGTCACCCTCCGGCCACATGGGGATAACAATGTAGACACAAAATCTCTCCTTCGCCCTTATTTTATTCACAATCTTTAGTGCAAGTTCCATAGGGATTAAATTAGTAACACCTAAGTGAGAACAAGTACATGATTTGAATTATCAGTTAGATGATGAGAGAGGAATTGAAAAGTATATACAATTATGTGACATTATCTGATCTCATTGTTTTCCTTTACCTTCATTGTCTTTATGACCGGGCCAAGCATAAGATGATCCGATGAAGTACTGATTCTCAATATAAATGAAGCGTTGAGCAGACCTTATTGCTTGGATGTAAGCCCTCTCGATGCTCCTATCTCGTACCTCTCTTTTGTCGCACTCTAAGTTCTGCCATAAAAAGTAAGTTTGTTAGGACGGGTGGATTTGAGGAGAAATTTGAAATTCATGGCAGCAAATTCACGGTAGTGTTTGGATGTATATGCATCATTTTCATTTTAAACTAATTTTGGAGTCATTTTCAAATTTTGAAATTCAAATCAGACTAAAAATTAGAAACAAGATAGAACCGTAGTGTTACTTGTTCGTAGATCGCATCTGCATCTTTAGGAAATCCTTTCAGCGATCCCGAATCTATAGATCGAAAAACCTGGTATATCAAAACAATCAATTATACAGAACTATAGGTCTCAATCCACACATAGATCTCATATAAAAACCTGAATATGCCAAATTTCAGGATCATTTTTGTCGGAGACTAATGTCGAAGGAAGATCAAGATTTGGGAGATTTGGGATGTCGTCCTTGAAGTCAATTACATCATCATCTTTCCAACTGCACACCCTTGCTTTAAACAACGGCCGGCTTCCAGTTTTAGACAATTCAGTACTGTTTTTTAGACACCTTTGCTCGAAGTTTTTTAGTACATCATAAGCTGCTGCTCCTTCAATTTTACAATGTAGATCATGCCATGGTTGTCTCGGGCCCTTAACTTTTGTCTGTTGACAAAAGTATCTATTCGAATCAGAGAACAATCAAAAACAGAGAAATGGCTTAGCCAGAGAACAATCAATGGGTCGTTTTCTTACATGATCAAGTGTTGGATTATGATAGTCATTCTTGAAAACAGTATTCAGATCACGAAACAATCGATGCTCAGGTGTATCATAGCGTCCCTCACAGAGGTCGAGACCACCAATAAACGCCGTTAGCTTCCGCTTATTCCCATCCCACCCTTGTGTGTCCACAATCACACATTTTTGGTGCTGAGTGTACAATACTCGAGGGGCCTAGTAGAGTACATACACCATCCATCACACTGTTATTTTATCATCATATAGATGTGTTTTTCTACCAAATATCCATAACAAGACCTGTTTCTTGTCCAATTTTTTCCAAATAAATGCCTTGATCACCTCGTATAGTGATCAAGTATACTTGTCATTTGGACTCTGATTTGAGTTTTTGTCATCAAGTGAGTAGTCCTTTGTTTATATAGATAGAAAGAAGATCAGACGGCCCTAAAATAATTGAGAGAGTACGTACCTGTTCCGTGAAATTGGCATATGTGAACTTAGGGACGAGGCCACATCTAACAAATGAGTTCTTGAAAAAACTTTGAGTTTCTTTATCATGAGTTTTCATCACTCCTCCATTATCTTTCCAAACTAAGAGCACCACTTTCACATCCTCCATAGACTTTGCTATCAGCAATTCACCCAAACTCAAATTCCCCTTTTTGGGCAATGGCCTAGGCTCTCTTATCAGCTTCACCTTATGATTAACAGACCAGCCCACAATGTACACCAAATGCTGTGCCTCTGTTATAGCATGACATATATCCTCCCAACACTTTTGGTGCTCATACTTGATCCCTTCATCCAGTTTGATTTCAGGCAGTGTTCCATCATCCATTACATGTGCATCTTGATATAGGCTCAGCTTTCCTCCATGTCGGACTGGGAAATAGCTCTCTCTTACTTGGTAATCTTCCGAAATGCCCCTCTTGTAGATGGGGTTGTTCTCGCAAGGAATGAAGCTCATCTGCAGTTTTATTGCACTCTCAGGCTTTGCATGTGCTCCTGTCACTGGAAACCAGTCCTCTATCAGCTCCCTTGTACGGTCAATCTCTATCACCACCTTGGCATATCCAATGATTTTGGGTTTGAAGAAGAAGTTCTTGTCTTTCAAACGCAACTCCATCTATGTACGTGTGGAATTAAGTGTAATAAACATTAGTGGGGTCTTAGGGCTTCTGCATTAGCATTTTAAACTAGCGTTCTTAAATGTTATACTATTATATTTTCAGTGATGTTTTCTACAGTGTTATACTGCAAGAATGTCATTTTGGAGAGAGAAAGAAATAGCATTTTTATAAAAATGGAATTAATGGGCGTGGATGTCCTTATTTACTCATATTATACTTCAGAGAATGAAAAGTATCATTCTATTAAATATATACATGTTTTCAACTAAAGTCAAATGTTAAATGACATAAATATAAGTTGAGTTTTTCAAAAAAAGAAGAAAAAAAGTAGATCCCAAATATAATTATCTTTGAGAAGTTAGATCTTGAAGACCATTTTAATTTGCTAGGAAATTACGTGGGCTGAGTTGATCTTGAGATTTTGGATGCCATTGAGATTTAAAAAATACTCACAATCGAGGTCTAACTTTTCGGTGGTACCATTTGAAATTGAAAATATCTTATATTCGACATTGGAAAAAAAAACACAGAATTCGGAAATTAAATAGAAAATCAATCGAAAGACATTATAGACATAATTGGGTTGGAGTTAAATTCAATTTTAGTTCATTTAAAAAGTCATTATCCAATTTTCGTCCACCATGGAAGCCGTTCCCAATTTTAGTCAAATTAAGCCAAAAATTGTCACTATTTGGTCAATTTTGTCACTATTTCGTCCACCATGGAAGCGATTTTCAATTTTAGTCCAATTAAGTCAAAAATGGACCAAATAGTGACGATTTTCGGCTTAATTGGACTAAAATAGAAAACCGCTTTCATAGTGGACGAAAATTGGACAGTGGCTTTTTAAATGGACTAAAATTGAATTTTCCCCATTGGGTTGTAGGAGAAGATAGATGAGAGAAATAATTGAGATGTGAGGATGAAAATGAGAGAAATTAAAGATTCATTTTCCATAAATTTCAAAGAGAAATGATAGAGATGTGGATGAGATCATAACTAAAATGAAAGTCCAAACATTTATAAAAAGTTAGAAAACATGTTGTTTATCGATTAAAAACCCTGTTTTCTTAGAAAATAGATAACAACTTGTTTTCTTTCAAAAATGAAAAACAAAAAGGCACCAAACCTCAGAATCGGGGTGAGCTAATGGGATCTTGAAACCTTGGTTCCAAATAGGGTTTTGGGAGGAGGACACAAACTGGGTTCGGGCGATCCGGGCCCCGGCAATGTAAACGGTGACGTACATGCCCTGCGATCTCCTCTTGTCGGAAACGGACAACAGATGATCGTCAAAACTGCCGGAGGCCGACCGATGAAAACCTCCAGAGGGGAGATTTTGTGCTTGCATGATGTTCAACTGCAAATCTCCATGCAAGTACATTGTGAACCCTAGCTTCTTAAAATGATTAATAGCTATATATTCACATTATATATATGATCTAGATATAGAACAAGGCAGTGTGTACATGGAAGAGATGAAGTCAAGTTCTTGCAAGCCTATTAGCTTCATTGGAATCAAGAGTCAACTTAATTAGTAATTAACTAATTGAAAATTGTTTGAATTATTATAATCTAGCTGTATAAACGACCTAACCACAACTTGCCATTATAATATGTATAATTATTTATTTTTTCATGAGTGTTTAGGAGTAATCCAAGGTTTAAGATTGTTAATCATCAACCTCCAATCTACAACTCATCATCTGCTAATGATTAACGTTATAGGAGACAAAATGAATCTTATAGTAAAGAAATAGAAGAAAGAAAAAACAAAAACAAAGTAGGTGTTAAGGTGATCATTTTCTGAACTTTAATTAATTGGACCAAAAAACTTGGTCAATGTACATGATAAATTTAATTATCTCTAAAATTAATTCGATTTACTTTCATAATATAAATATTACAAATATGTGAATATATATATATATATATATATAATTTCTCATGCAAAGATCAAAGGAAAAGAAAAGGAGAAAAACCACCCCCAAAGTTCTTGCAAAATTAAAAAGATAGCTTTAACTCAACTAATAAGTAAATAAATTGAACTTAATTAAACCTAACAACTAATAAACAAGAAATATTTTTCTTCCTAAAATAACGCATGCTAGTTAACATGTGATTTGTATCAAATTTCATAATATATACGAAAGAAACATGCAATGCAATAGTGTAAGACTAGCAGCTGGGATAGCTAAAAAATGGTGATCATTTATAAAATATAACATTAAAATAAGAGTTGATTGTTATGTTGGAACCATTACAAAGACTTTTGCCCATGACTTTGGCAATTATAACATGCCCCATTAACCAATAGATTACGAAAATAGACCCATAATTTAACTAGCTAGAGAAAATTATAAGATTATTTGTCTCTAGCTAAAGTCCCAAGAGAGGGAAATTAAACTAACATATATGTGGCAATTATTAAATTAATTAATGCTGGATTTTATAAAATTATATGATTAATTAATGCTCTCATTAACCATGCATTCCCTAAATTTAAGTTCCACTGTGGCGCCATTGAGAGCAACAATATCACAGCATTCACATCGATCCATCTGAGAAGAAAACCATAAATAAGTTAATAAAAGCAATCATAATAACTTCACATTTTGTAGATGTTATATATTTTTACGTCCAAATTTTAATTTATTACACCTTCCCACACGTTGTGTAAGTTTTATGGAAATTAAAAATTCATTTTTCGTCATATCGTAACACAAACTAGTTTTACATAATTAAAAAAATCAGATTTAGTCATATAATTAAAATAAATAAATTAAACCAATTTCATTCCAATTTTCCATCTAAATCAGATTTATTTATTTTTTTTGAATTTTACTACCTCGAAAGCAAGATGAAAAATGAATTTTTCCCCATACCTCGACCCGTTTGGTGGCGGAAGAAAAGACACGAATCTCGGAGATCAGATCGACGGCGCGATGGAGATGCCACGGGCACGGCGGCGAGGGAGGAGGGGCTCGAGAGTAGGTGGTCAGAGTCGACGTGGAGGACTTGTTAACGTTGTTAAAGAAGAAAAGATGATGAGAGCATGGATACCTGGGAGGAGGCCTAGTGTTGAACATGTAGTGAAGAGTTATGTCGGATTCTCCCATCCATGGCGTGAAGGTCTCAATAGGGTTTCTGAGGTAGCTTCTGGATAAAATGGTCTCATAAATGTGGACAGAGTAGCCCCAAGATATCGACAATGTCCAGTTGTGTTGCCTGACGTGGCAGATGGTCTGTTGTAGCATCCGAGACTGGTCGGCCGCCGCCACCTTCATGAGGTGGCGCGTCGACTCCACGCGGCTCATGTTGGGGAATATGGGCAGCACCTGGTCGAAGTGGTGGAGGGACAGTAGTGGGGATTTTGGGTGGGCAGACAAGAATCCTGAAATATCTCCCCTTAAATCTATCTGCATATATAAGATAGATAACAAAGGGATGATATATGTTAACATTTTTTTAATAGTTTTTGTTCACAAATTTAGGCAAATTTAATATGACCTTTCCTAAGATAACAACATTAATTTCATCTAGATAAAAAATGATGAAGTGTAAAATTGTTGTTAATTAACTAGTGATGATCAAACTATATATATTATAACCTTGCTTCATCACACAGATAACATAGTCTAGTTAAAAAAAATTAAAAAGAAAAAGGCATGGTAGTTTCCAAGTACTAATGCTCACCTGATTATATTTTAGGATATTGATGATGTGGCATCTAACGCCTCTCGCGACAAAATGAAGCAATTCTTGATGCCACATCACCAATTTTTGTTCCCGATCAGTCAAAAATAAAAAATAAAACCTAGAAATAATAAAAAACGTAAATTCCCATTTTCCCAGAAGCTAAATTGCAATTATATATCCAATTTTACGTATTTCAAATTTTATCATTTAATTATCATTTTGTTTAAATATTAATGTCATTTTGTTCACAATTTTTGCCTACATAAACATTAGAATTACTAACGTAAAATTTTCAATTCCAGCGTTAATTTAAGAAAACATTCAAAGTAAAATCAGTTAAAAACCGAAGAAAAAGAAATAGTTAATGAGAAAAAGAATTGAAATACGTAAAATTGATGAAAAAAATGCAATGAAAATTTTCAGTTAAAGAATTAATCATGAATGATGCTAATAATTAAGAATGAAAAGCATAATTAAGTAGATAAATTTCCTGATGAATTCCCTTGAGTGGAGTGAGGTTAAGACCAAGATCAGCAATGCAGATCCCTGTAAGCACATCAGAGAAATAATAGAGTGGACCATATCTCCTCACACAACTCTCCATAACATTGACAAGAGCTTTTGCAAGAGGATAGCTCAACATGAATCCACCCCCTCCAAATCCTTGTTCGAACGACAAGCCTATATTCATCAACAAAGATTCTGATTGCCCACCAAGATAATAGTACTTCGTGTGATCATAACCCTTAACAACATCGACTATGTTGTCCACGAAGAATATCGTGTCATCATCTCCCATGACCAGCCATCTAAGATCATTCTCATCGCCCATGGCCATCTCTCTCATCACCTCCACAATCCCATGAACAATCCTAACCATGCGTTGTCGGGCCTTGATTTCTTGACAAAATTCGGTGATGTTTTCCGATACTCTGTAAGGTGGTGAGGCGGGTGACCAGGGTAGGAGGGCCCCGGTCGGGGGTTGGTCTAAGTAGAGCAGCCCACGCGTCGCGTTGGGTCTCCACCATGACTCTATGTACCCTTTTCTGTTGTTATGTAACCCTAGTACGGTCCCCACCAAGCCGAATGCCAGGTGGCTGAGATCGGTCGGAGATGACATGGTGGATGTTGCCGACGATGTTTTTTTCTTACAAGAATTAGTGAAGAATTGATGAGAGGGATTGGCATGGTAAATGATCATGATCAAGTATATGATCATGACCAAAATTATCAGGCATTTGATTGGATGATTGCCTATATAAAGTGAAATGAAAATAAAAAGTTAGTGTATTAAATTAGGGTTCGTGAATTTAGTACATAAAAAACGAGTATGATTATTGTTAGATCGAGAACATATATATGTAATGAAAATGTTATATTGCATTACACCTGAGATACTTTGCTCCGATGATGTCTTTTTGGGCATACCTGCACAAACCCTAGCCATGATCAAGTTCTTCTTTACTCTTCTAAATTCAATTGACTTCACAAGGGCACTACTATTTCATAGCGTGACCAAATATATTATGTATATATTAGTAAAATTAATCAGGGGTGACATATGATCTAAATATAAAAATTGTAAGTGCAGCTTATAATGTTTTCTTTTACCTTGATTCAGTTGATTTTGGGATCAAGTGATCATGATTTAGGGAGTTGTGAAAGGGTTCATATAATCGTATACTCCCCATTAGTAACATTATTATGTATTTAAGAAGGAATACATGTGTGAAAAATACAGAAATGGAAGATATATGTGTGTGTGTGTGTGTGTGTGTGTGTGTGTGTGTTGAAGATATACGAAAAGATTGATCAAATATGTGCATGTAATTCATGGTGGAAACATGAGATCAAGTACATATGGAAAGTAAAAGTGGTAACGCCATTAATTCTTTATAACCAACTCCTATGAGGGGAATTATATTTTTCTTTTTTCCTTTTACTTTTTTTATTTATAAAACCATGTATTATGGTCAATATATTATAACCTTAATACAAAATAGGTAACGGTACGACCAAAGTTTGAATAGTACGAGCTAATGAAAATAGAACAATTTAATTATGTTGTTAATGGGATGAGATGATACGACCTATGTTTTTTGGATGGTACAAACTAATGTAATTAAATAAAATGACCAAATTTATGAAATATATGTGGTGGTACAATCTAAATTTTGTTGCTAGGTACAAATGAGATGGATTAAAAAGTCAAATTTTGGTTAAAAAAATGAATTTTAATATGTAGTTAAAATCTTTATGATAAGTGCGGTTCAATGAAGTGGAAAATATAACGGACATTTTCGATTGAGATAATTAAAGGGACCATATATGTGAAGATATGGTTAATATTATTTCTTAGTAATTAATTCTTCAACGTTACTGCATTAGTTACATATATACCGTTAAATTCTATAAACGAAAAGCAAGCTGTAGAACCATTGAGGAAATAACTAGTTGAAGTGGTTTAAAGATAATAAAATAAACAATCAAAAGGAGAAATGATATAAATTATAAAAGGAAACTAATCTGCATATTAAATAAATTTACTTAAACATATTTATTTATAAAAATGTAGCATTGTTTTTTAGCTTGTAACGATTATTTTGGAATAGAAGATGTAACACAAATATATATATATATATATATATATATAATAGAACATCTGACGAGTGAACAGACTGAATTTTTTTATAGGGAGAAAAATTAAACCACCACATTAAATATCATAAATATTTTTTCTATCGACCTTTAATTTAAGAAAACTTTATTTTTAGTCACTTACCTTAATGGGCAAAAGTATTTTAATTTGCTCAATTTGCATAAAATTTTGAATTATACGAAAATATCTATATATATATATAAAAGCAGGATATTCTGCCAAAAATAACTGCAATAAATGATCTACCTATTAAATAATTACTATTTTAAGAAACCTATTAATTGCTTTCATATTGTATTTATTGTAAGAAACTCAATACAAATAAATAATTACAAATAAACTTATTTATTGTATTTTAAGAAACTCAATAAAAATAAAAATAAATAAACCTATTTATTGTATTTTAAGAAATTCAATACAAATAAATAAGTATTTAATTTAAGAAATCAGTTATGATACTCAATTTATTATTTATTGTATAGAAATTTCAAATAAAATAAATAACTAGATAAATAAGATGAAATAAGAGATTATATATTTATTATCTCTCATCTTATTTTTAAGTACTTATTTTAAATGATAAATTACAAAAATCAACTCCACCTATCGACTTTTTTCAAATTGCAACCTAATCTTTTTTTTTTTTCAGATTGCCACCCAATATTTCTGTGGTTTTGTCGATTGCAAATTTTCTGGCGAAATGGAGATTAATTTGTTCACTTTGCAACCTAAACTTTGTTGTTGTTGTTGTTGTTGTTGTTGTTGTTGTTTTTTTATCTAATTGTAACCTGAACTTTGTGTTTTTATCAGATTGCTACCAAGCATGAAAATTTCGATTCCGGTGGAAATATAGGTAACTTAAATTCACGGAAATATCATGAAAATATCGATATCGATGGAAATTATATGGTTACATATATTTATTGTTATATTTCCTATATTACCAATATATTCCGATATTTTCTCGATATTTATTGGTATTTCATCGATTTTTTACCGATGTTACATATATTTCACCAATTTTGACCAATATTTCCTTGATATTTATTTTATGAATATCGATCACACTTATATAATATAAATGTCACACTCATATATATATAACATAAAGGTATCAGTGTGAAGCGAAAAAAAATCATGATTTGCGATTGAACAAAAAAATTAAAGTTTGGGTTGCAAAGTGAAAAAATTAATTCATTTGCCGGAAAAATGACCGAAAATTTTGCAATCGGCAAAACCACAGAAAGATTGGGTGACAATCTTAAAAAAAAAAAACAGATTAGGTTGCAATTTTTAAAAAGTCGATAGCTGGGGTTGTTTTTTTTCTAATTTACCCTATTTTAAATTAATTTTAAATATATAATATATAAAATCAATCATTATTTAATGATCTTAAATTTAATATTCATATAAAATTTATCAAACTGAAATATGGAATGTATGTGTGTGGGCTTCAATGATTTTTCATTTTTAAACGTTTGTATGATACTATATAATATTAATTTATTGTAAATTGATATTAAAATGTAGAAATAAAAAAAATATTATAGGTGTACCTAATAGATTACACATATAAAACATATCAAATAGAAAAAATTAGATTATAATTATTATTGCAAGATAACCAACTTATTCATTTGAAATATACAAATATTTTATTTTATATTTCTTATTTTATACGTATTTGTTGTCAACTTTTATTTATATTTATTTCTGATTAATTGAGGTGACATAAGGGATTGGACAGATGTAATTTTTTTGGTTTTTCACAAATTAAAATCTCATCATTCTTAGTCTCTGATATATTGACTTATCAATTTTATAATTATTATTCATAATTTTTTTATTCAAAATGTGTAGATTAAGTCCAATTTTGAATTGTTTCATTTAAATAGATAGCAAGAGATATTTTCATGTATTTGATAAGCTGATATAATTTTTTATTTGATTTAGAATAAATGAGTTATATGTGGCGTTGAACCAAAAAAATTATTAAAATACGTGTGTATTTATAGTTATAAATGCCAATAAAATATAAATTTATTTATCTCAATACTTAAATCATAACGTTTCTAATACATATAACTTATTTTTTGATATTAAATTTATTTTTTAAAATTTCACTACTCATGTAATTTTCTGACACAATTTTTTTATTTGTTTGTTTAATCCATAGATTAATATATTACTTTATATATTTCAAATTTCTAATATTTTCGAATATAATTATTTATAATGACATAAATTTAAAGTTAAAATACCTAGCTTTATACTAATACAAATTAAAAAAGTATCAATATATTTTTGTTAAAATAATAATCATTACATTTTATATGTTATTATATTTTTTTAATAATTATATATAACATACCGTGCAACGCACGGGTACACTACTAGTTATGTATTACAAGACATAAACTTCTTTACATGAAATAAACTGATTAACAAAAAATTTGTTTCACAATAAATAGTTGCTTTAAGTGACATAATTAGATATTATTAGTATTGCGTACATGAAAAAGTAGTTGAATTCCACCAAGATTTATTAGATATATATACATGCATTAACTAAATAAATAAATATATATATATATATATATATACACACACAAAAAGTCATGTGAGACGGTCTCACGGATAGTTTCCGTGAGACGGATCCTTATTACCTTGAATTGAAACCATATCCACAAATTTTTATATGAATTGTTAAGTATGAGTTATGGGTTGACCGGTCTCACGAAAAAAGATCCGTGAGACGGTCGCACACACAAGACCTACTCATATATATATATATATATATATATATATATATATATATATTACACGAAATAATTTGTTTTAAACCACAGAATAATTAGATAATATCGGTATTGTACATGATCTCATAACATTAATTTGAAGATATTTTGGTATTTTACTTGAAAAGCGGTCAACATATATATATATATATATATATATATATATTATGATTCCTCATACTGCTTAACAAAAATTTAATATGAATAAAATTACAGTATATTATATGATTGTAGCCAAATAGTCCTACATGTTTATATAATTATATCTTAAGATGCTTCTCACATTATTTGCCTTTTTTGGCATATATATATTCATATATTTCTTCAAATGTTTCTATTGTAACAAGGGCCCGTTATAAATTTGGAAGTTAATTAAGTTTGATCGAAAATTTAAAAAATTGGTTTAAAAGTCGTATGATTGGGACACAACATGTCCTTATTTTCAGAAACTTCCCAAATCATTTATTCTTCATGGACTTCATATAATGGTCAAGATTGAAAGTGTCCCATGATATTTCGTTTGTAATTAAGAATAATTAATGGCCCAACTGATTAAGTGCTAAAATCTTTAAATGGCATCTTTAACTTTATGCATAGAGTAGATATAAGATACTTAGATTTATGTTGTATGATTGTATCCTTCAAGAATATTCAAAACCATATTGTTAATATTTTGCAAGATTTGCAATCATTTTATTTCAAATTTACATCGAAGTTCATTTTTTTATATAATTGATTGTGAGTTATGTAATTTGTAGTATCACAATATAATTCTATGAACATTTGAGTCTTTAATTTAAGCTGTTTTGTTACATTCTCTATTTTCTCATATAATTTATTCAATAAGATATAGTTTTGAATAATGAAGTTGGGTACAAATCATGAATATTGTATCAATATAATAGTTAAGAACATAGTTTGGTTAATTTCGAACAAACAATTGACACGCAACATATCCCATATCTTGTTTTGACCTATTTTATATATATATATATATATATATATATATTAATTCACAATGGAACTGTTATAAATTTCAAATTCATACATGTTCAAACACTTGTATTACCAATTTGATTTCAAATTCTTCCTCAAATCCTTCGTTCTAATTCAATGTAATTGGTAAGTACTCTTTTAATTTACGGTTGATTTAACATGCATATATTAATAATTAATACTATAATTGATAAAACTCCTAACTGATTTGATTATAACTCTCTTTTACTATTGATTTTACAATAATTAATACTATAATTGAAATGACTCTCATCTTTAACAAATTGATGTTTAACAACTAGAGTGGCAAGGTTATCAAAATAAGACGATCCAACCTATGCACGTTCCACCTTATTTATTGGAAGTGAAAATTGTTAAATGGGCCGGCTGTGTTATTAAATGAGTTGAGGTACTAGATATATATCAATATGATTAAAACTAATTAATGAGTCGAATCAAACTATATTGATATTTTTTTTATGGATTTATTAATTATTATCCAATGATGTGGAATTTAATTTTATTGTACATACAGACTATATATATAAACATAAATTATAAATATTTACATATTATTTAAAAGTGATATCAAACAACCTCTTTATTTTCATTCAGCATAATAATAATTTAGGAAGAGACTATACGCACTCCACATAATACTAAAAATATGTATATTAACAAAAAAGATGTAAATATCCTTACTACTCATTTATGTAATTATATATTATATAATTGAAGTGTAGATTAATAATATTGTGGGTCTGTCTAAAAATTTGATAATATTAAATACAATACATCAATTTAATTAAAACGAGTGTGTTTTATAATGAGTGAGATGTATATAACCTCACGTGATTAATTTATGCCACATCCCATACATTATATATTTATTGTAATAAAATGTATACGGATACCAAAAAAAAAAAGAGTTAAGAGGAGATGGTTGCAACCGTTGCACTTTATAAATTATATAGAATATTATACATATATTTATATATTCATATATAAAATTTATAAAGTTTTAAAATTGAATTCAAACAAATATTAAACTATAAAAATATGTAAATGTAAAAAACAAAAGGATACAAAACCAGATCGTAATAGAGAATTAAAACACATATTAACAATGTGTTTAATACAGTGATGTTATAAAACATGCAGAAATATCACACTTTTAAATGGCCCCAATTTCTTTACTTACTTTAGGAATCAAGAAGATATATAAACAAGATAGAAGTAGAAGTTCAACTCTCTCTCTCTCATATACATAACAATGGTGGAAGTGAATGGGGTGGGGCAGCTGTTTATGACGGTGTTCCTATACTGTTTCACCAATGTAATGGTGGCTCCGGCGATCACCGACGTCACGATGGCGGCGCTTTGTCCCGGAGAAGATGAATGCTCCACCGCAATATATTTCACCGGAGCTCAACATGTGGTTCGTACTGCATTCATCTTTTCGTTTATTTATATACACTTTTAATTATACTGCATTAACTACTTATCTATATATCCACCAAGACATTACTCTTTTGCATTGTCGATTTTTAACGACGTTATAAGTAATTAATAATCAAATAAAACAAAGTTGTTCAATAAAAAGTTATAATCTATATATATATATATATATATATAAACAGAATATTCTGTCAAAAATAGCTACAATAAATGTTTAATTTATTAAATATTTCCATTTTAAGAAATCGTTAATAACTTTTATTTTAAATTTATTAATAAACAAATACATAAATATTAATATTTAATACATTTAATTTTATATTAATTGTATAGAAACTCAAAAGACAAAGTAAATAGATAAATTTATCTATATATTTTTATACTACAATAATAGAGGAAAAATTTGAGATATTTTACAGAAATACTATTTTCTCAATAAAAAAGTGTCACATCAAAAATATTTTTATTTTGCATTTTTTATTATTTAATCTATTTAATTTATAATATATATTGTATTAGTTTATTCTTATACTAATTAAGCTATTTTTTATTGAATAATTTCTTATACACCAACAACAGATAATGTTCAAATAATAATTTCAATAATAAATATTAATTTGTTTGGGGATAATTGTATCATATTTAATATAAATATAATTTATAAATAAGTGTAACACTATTAGAGATGCTTTAAATACATATATTATATATAATGTATTTAGTGTGAAATTATATGTCATTCTAAGTATTTTTTTTAAAATAAAATTTGTAAGTGTCCCATCAACAAATTTTTTTTATTTGCATTTTTTAATTACTATTTAATCCATTTGATCTAATAATATAAATATTATATTAATTTATTCTCATTTTATCGATCTTAATTAAATTAATATTTATTGAAGAATTTATTAAAAATCAACAAAGATATCCAAACAATAATTTCAATAATAAATATTAATTTGCACGGGGATAATTTATATCATAATAATATAAATTAATAAATAAATATAACACTATTAAAGATGTGTGTATATACATATATGTATATATAATATGTATTTAGTCTGAATTATATATCATCTTAAATATTTTTTAAATTATAAATATCTCATAATGAAATAAAATTTAGTCTTTTACTTTACACTTAGGACTTCATATATTTTTATATGTGAGTGTACGTTTTGAATTTATATGGCTCACCTGATTATTTAAATTATATGTTTAGTTTCTAATTATATTGTCATCATCATGATTGTAGAGTACTACTACTACATTTTGATTATGTGTTGAGCTAAAATTGTAATGATCAATGTCGTGCTATATCAATTAATTTACGTGATACTTATAAATGAATAATTATCTGCAGCCATCTTCGATGTTAAGCGATATTAATAAAAAAAATTCTAATTCAATTTAATTTGAAATAAAAGGTTGTAAATACATAATTGACAGTGCTTGCATCAATTTCCTACGTAAAATTTCTAATTTTATTGTGTATTATATATATATATATATATACATACTCACACACATGTATTTAATTTAAATAACTGAATTTGATTTTTAAATCATAGTTTTTTTTAGTATATTTAATTTAAGTGACTGAAGATATTAGTTTGTAACACAGATGATAAAAAAAAGCGACTATAATTGTTGTGTATAAAGAAGTTTTTAAAAAACTTACAAACTTTAGAATTTCCTATTTTGATTTGAAGATCATGATATTGATACTTTTCTTTTAAGTATTAATCATAGATTAATGAATTGGATTTGTATAATATCAATATATTGTTGTGAATTGAATTATCTTAAACAAATTTATATTTTATTAGTTATTAAATATTATATTGTCTTTTATATACTAAAATTACTTACACTATATTATGAAATAATTAATATTTACCAACATTATATCACAAAACGCGCATCGCGCGGGTGTGAGTACTAGTAATTATAATAAAGAAATAAAACAATGAAGTTGTGGTCAAATATTAAAGAATTCTAACTAAGGAAATCTTCGAATATAATTCATATACTTTTTTTGGTACTATGAAATTTGGCTTATTTTTTCCCAAAATGAAATTCTCGATTTCCATTCGTCCTCTTTTCAATGATCTATATTTATTTTCGTCTTTCTTTCAGCACAATAATAATATTTTCTATATTTATTATTATAATTGTATTTTTATTGAGCTTCCACTATAAGCAATAGTTTATCATAATATTATTTTGAAAATGAGTTCTTCATTATCATAAAAAGTAGTACTCTACCCTTATTTATTTAATATATATATGACTCATTAAATAAATATAGTTAAAAATATTTCTCAAATTACTCAAATTATTTCCATTCCAAAAAAATTAATTAATTATAATATCCTTAAACTAATATATAAATGTTTTGCAGATAATTGGGTTGGGATCAGTTGTGATGATGCCCATGATAGGGAAGCTGTCCGACACTTATGGTAGAAAAGTCATGCTCAGTTTCGCTATGACTCTCACACCCTTTCCTTTAGGTATATACTTTGTTTTTAATCTATATTTAGTTTTTGAATATTGTCAAAAAAAAATTTGGTTTTTTGAATTTTAATGAGAAAAAGTATCTCAATATTATTTTACTTACAAACCAGTAGCTAGCCCAATTGAGCTTGACCCTATTCTATGATGGGCCAAAACTGTTTGAAGAAATAATAGTGGGCCACTTCTTTATTCGATCCAGTCCAAAATCCGGCCCGCTATTGCTAATTAGTTGTAGTGGGCCTCCGAAGTAAACTAGGTCTTCTACTATTCTTGACGTACTAACTTTATCATTAAAAAATTTGGTTCCTTAATTTATCGATTTTTCAAATCCAATCATTCTTGGTCAAAATAATCAAAATTACTGATGTGGTCATCGGAAATGTCCGGCGGCGCCAGAGAATCTAATGTGCCAGCCAATTTTGGTTATTGCGTTAAAAAAAAGACTGAAAGTGGAAAAAAATTAGAATCAAAATTGAAGAAAAGTAAAGTTAGTGCATTAAATTTGAACAAAACGTAAGTTATCCGACTAGTATTTCCCCCGAAAAATTTGAGTGAAAATGACAAAGGTTATGATGGGGACAGTAATACTAGGGTACAGCAGAGGAAAATATTACTTCTACTCATACTATGTGCTCAAGACATTGATTGCTATGGCGACAGATGCAAGTGTGCAATTTCTTGCTTTTGCATATGTGGTACGTTCTTTCCATTTTTACCCTCACCATCTTCATCTTTTTCAATCTTAAATCTTGAAAAGGTACAACTATATTATTTGCAGGCAGATAATGTTGAAGAAAGCAAACGAGGTTCAGTATTTGGTATACTATCAGGCTTTTCATCTTCTTCCTTCGTCTTGGCCAACGTCTCGTCGCGTTTCCTCTCCACCCCGGCTACTTTTCAAGTTCGTGTTTTCATTTCTAGTAACTGGTGTTTCGCAAAAACTCATGTGAAACGGAGATTTTTTTTTTTTTTGGTAGGTTGCTGCTGGGACGTCCATTGTTGCGTTGTTGTACATGAGGGTGTTTCTTCCAGAGTCGATCATGAAACACAATGTGTCCACGAAGGGTAAAGAAACCGATTGCCTCCTCGAAAAGGCTCAACCGAAGAAATTGATCGAGTTGTTCAAGACTCTACCTTCGTTGGATGATACTATTTGCTTGCTAAAGAGTGGGTGAGCAACAAATCACTCTTTTGTCATCGTCATCAAATGCAACTAATGAATCAATGATACGTGACAATATGTTCTATTATACTTAATGTTATATCTCTCGTGTAAATATAATTTTTCATTGATTGGCAGCTCCATATTTTTCAAAGTTGCAATAGTTGCATTCTTGATCACTGTGGCTGATGTTGGCTTATATTCTTCATTGATGGTATGTTCCAATAAAGTTCAAAAATAAAATAAACGTATATAGTGGTAGTGCAAATTCAAAAAAAAAAAAAATGTTGGTGATTTAAAGATTAGTGTAAAACGATTTTGATTTGTATTAATATCCCTTAAAAGGGATTTGTCACATATTAATTAACTCACTTTTCATGCAATTTTGGTTGCCATGCAGTATTTCTTGAAGGCTCAATTTCACTTCAACAAAGATCAATTTGCTGATCTCATGATTATTTCTGGAATTTCAGGATCATTATCACAGGTTTAATTTTGGCCTTGCAATGCCCTTAAATTGTTATTTTCCCCCTCAATTTTGATCATATATTATTTGTATTAATTACTGTTTAATTTTTGAAATTATTTCAGCTCATCCTGATTCCCATTTTAACTCCTCTTTTGGGAGAAGAAAAACTGCTCTCTATAGGTCTATTTTTCAGCTGTGCTCAGGTAATTAGGAACCTAAATTCGAAATTAGATATGTATTCTCTATTTTGTGCAAACATATATATTTTGAAGTAAATATGAGGGTTATAAAGTGTTTTTAAAACAAAAATAAAATTAAGAAGCAAAATTCAAAAAATCTAAAGTATAAAGATCACAAAAGTAATTGAAAAGAAAAATATTTGGAGACATATATGTGATATATATAAAATTAACAAGCTCTTTTCTTTAATCACAGATGATACTTCACAGCTTTGCATGGTCATCTTGGGTAAGTTCTTCATCTATTATAAACAAATTAATGCCCACAATTAATTTATTTAATTTCTTATGGTAATTTTCTTTGCATTATTTTATTTTGTGTGAAATTTGCAGGTTCCTTATGCTGCTGCAATGATCTCTGCTATGGCTATTTTTACACAACCTTGTGTACAATCTTTATTCATTCTCACCAATCAAATTAACATTTTTTTGATCCTCAATTTGTTACCACTTTTGCTTAACTTACCATTTCTTATGTAGCTAAGAAGCATTGTGTCCAAACAAACACGACCCAACGAGCAGGTGATCTTCCCAACTTTTATTTATTCCGATTTCATGTTTATTATATCGAGATATAAAATACGAAACTATTAACACGTGCACATGATGGGTGGTGTCAGGGAAAGGGTCAAGGGTGCATTACAAGCATATGTTCCTTAGCAAACATTGTTTCTCCTCTTGCTTTTAGCCCTTTAACAGGTGACTAAAAATAATATTTTGTTTTCTAAACTATCTTTCAAAAATGTATTTTTCCTAATAAATGTGTATAATTTTTTTTTTTTTTTTCTCTTAGCTCTTTTTTTATCAGATAATGCACCATTTCACTTCCCTGGATTTAGCATTTTGTTCGCAAGCTTTGCTATTGTAAGTGCCCAAACAATTTAATCTAATTTTTTCCTCACTATATATAGTCACTTAATTAATTGATTGATAATTAAATTAATTTCAATTGTGTAGATGATAGCTTTTGCACAGAGCATAGCAATATGGCCACCATCTCCATCTCGATCTACAGACACTTTTGTTTGATCATTTGATTGGCTTCTTAATGGTTTAGGAGCGAGTCTTATGTGAAGTCGTCTCACGAATCTATTTATGTGAAACTGATCAACCCACCATCCACATCTCAAAGTTCTTATGTAAATTTCTTAAAATGAATTTAGATCATGCACAATAAGAATCCGTCTCACGAAAACTATCTGTGGGATCGTTACACAACTTGTTTCGATGTAAATTTAATGCAAGTAATTACCATTTATTTGTTGCATAAACGGCCCTAAAAGGACAAGTCAGACAATATAAATTAACAACACCGATAATTAATAGCATCAGATTTGTAGATCTAATAATTAACATGTTACAAGGAAAATAATTTTAAGATTTTAAATAATATAACGAGACAAGTTTTAAATGATTCGTAAGTTTTAAATGTTCTTAAATATCTCTATTTTTATAAGAATTATTTTAATTAACATCTCAAGTCCATAGATCATGTAATAGTCATTAAATAGCTTGTACTATTTTTTGAATTATTTGGTGGATTTGAAATATTGTGCTGGTTATTTTTTTCTTTTAGCTGAAAAGTTTGGATAGAATTATTTGAATGTAAATGTATAACGATGAGATTAGTCCTAAATGATTATATCAATGCAATAAATTAGGCCTAATAGTCAAAAAAATCCAAACCTTTGTAGGCTTTTGCTATTTTGGTCAATCCTTTAAATTTTGTCAATTTAACCATAATTTTATCATTTAGTAGTAAAACTAGCCAATTTAAAATTTAGTCAATATTGGATGACATGTCTCTCACCTAGTTACCACATGAATTCTATATCTTGTCAAATATATATATATATAAGAATATTTTTTACATCTATGTAATAACCACTATAAATAACGAAAAAGAGTATATACTGAAAAAAAAAAAGCTCATCTTTTATTATATTTTGCAGACCATATAATATCAATTTTGGAGACAAACGATTGGTCTAGAGAAAAATCAGTAAGTATACTCCATTTAAAAAATATTACAAGCAATATCGCTAAAAACTATTTTTAGCATATATTCCTTTTCATTATTTGAAATGGTTATTACATAGATACAAAATATATTATTTTTATATTGTTTTGACACAAGAACTCTTGTGATAACTAGATGAGAGACATATCATCTAATTTTGAGTAAATTCTAAAATTTGCTAAAATTGCTACTAAATGATAAGGTTACGGATAAATTAACAAAATTTGAAGAATTGGCCAAAACAGCAAAAGCCTAGAAAGGTTTGGATTTTTTTGTCTATTAGGCCAATGAATTAAGATGGCCTCAAAATTTAAACAAAGAAAGGACATATCTCATATGATGAGTAGATTAATAAAGGGATAGTTTCAATTTTAATCTGTACGATATTTTCATTCTTTAACAATAAATATTTATTTTTCAATTTTGATTCTCTATATTTTAATTTTTTATAATTATATATTCATATATCTATATGTATTGGTCATATATTTGACAAAATATCGCAACCAATTCAAACATATTTTTAAAATATCAATGTACAGATCTTATAATAAATTGACTCACATCCATAAAATAATTTTGAAATAATTGTATTGACTAAACAAATATCAATCTCCTACACCCAAAAGCCAGCTAACTCACCAATTCTTGTTGGCTCAAAAAAAAAGTCAACCCAAATAAATTAATTTATTGCTTTATCCTTATTTATTTGTTAAAATTACATCCCCATATTTAGAAAAAAAAAAAACAATATTAAATAGAGCATTTATCATCTATTTTATAAAATACTACCTCTGTCCCAAAATAAATGACGTTTTAGTAACTAAAATTTGTCTCAAAATAATTGTCGTTTTCGTATTCCAAAGCATATTTACATGCAATATACCAAATATACCCCTATTTACTCACCTCAAATTAAATGTGTTAAAGAGATAAAAACACCTCATTAATTAAACTTAAATAGGGGTAGATTGGACTTTTTATCACATTTCTTAATATATGTGCAAAAGGCTAAAACGTCATTTATTTTGGGACAGAGGTAGTATTCAAATATTGATGCTTCACACTTGTCATCCTTTTTGGGGGAAAAAAACAAAAAGAAAGAATATAAATACACATAAATGAAAATTCCTATAAATGCTCTGTAAACAAACAACCACCTTCTCGAAGTTGGAACAATTTTGCACTGCCCATAATATTTACATTTCTTGTTCATCTTCCATTTGCAGCGCCGCGGCGGAGACACCGTAGAACCACCGTATCCTCTGCCGCAGCCCGCAATTAATCTCCTAATCAAATGTTCGGCGACGATCCAGAGAGCGTCATTTATCTCCATGGGGACATGGAGCTGAAAATCATCGAGGCCCGATGTCTGCCCAACATGGACTTAGTTTCCGAGCGTCTCCGCCGTTGCCTCACCGCCTTCGATGTCTGTCGGAAGCCTTTTAATCAGAAGAAGCGGCGTGATCATCACCACCACAGGAAAATTATTACCAGCGATCCGTATGTTACGGTTTGCCTCGCCGGAGCACGTGTGGCCCGAACCCGGGTGATTTCCAATTCGCAGAATCCGTTTTGGGACGAACATTTCAAGATCCCTCTAGCTCATCCGGTTACTCAGGTGATCGTGATTGCATTGGGTTTCGGTGGATTAGATTCGGATGATTTATCTGATAATTGTGATTCAAGTTATTTATGAAGTGGCAATGTTATTGTGAATGTTTAATTAGGAGTTTGTTGCGTTAGGTTTTGTGAAGAACGTTAACTGGTTATATATTTCTCATGAGATGTGATGCGATTGAGCTAACATGAATTTCGTTTCAATTGAAAAGTTATTCGATTTTAGAATGTTTTCTAAATCTGAGATGAAGAATGCTAACTGGCATTCATCGAATAATAGGTTGAATTTGAAGTGAAAGACAATGACATGTTTGGAGCTGAACTGATTGGCATCGCCACGGTTTCAGCAAGGAGAATTGCTTCAGGGGAGGAAATAGATGAATGGTTTCCAGTTAGAGGGTCGAACGGAAAGCCCCCAAAACCGGAAACTGCAATCAGATTGCAAATAAAATTCACTCCTTGCCACGAAAATCCCATTTACCAAACTGGATTTTCAGGGGATTATGAATTGAAGGAGAGTTATTTCCCAGGGCGTCATGGAGGAAAGGTGACGCTTTATCAAGATGCACATGTGATTGATGGCATGTTGCCTCAAATCAAGTTGGAAAAGGGGAGAAAATTTGAGCATGGAACGTGTTGGGAGGACATATGCCACGCGATATTGGAGGCACACCATTTGGTGTATATTGTGGGTTGGTCGATTTATAATAAGGTAAGATTGGTGAGGGAGCCTACTAGACCATTGCCAAATGGTGGTGATTTGAATTTGGGGGAGTTATTGAGGTACAAATCTCAAGAAGGGGTAAGAGTTTTGTTGTTGGTTTGGGATGACAAGACTTCCCACAGCAGGTTCTTTATTAATACGGTAAGCAATTTGGTTTTGAGCCGTTTCGTGCAGTCTGTACGGTGTAGTTATTGCTACATGTAGTTTTATGATAAAAGTTGTGTTCTGAATATCATAGTACTAATGAAAATGAACCTATCTTAATGCAGGAAGGAGTGATGCAAACTCATGATGAAGAAACACGAAAGTTTTTCAAGCACTCCTCCGTGACGTGTGTGCTGGCCCCTCGTTATGGAAGCAGTAAGCTTAGCATTTTCAAGCAACAGGCATGCTTTATTCTATGTAATCAATTCTGCTTTTAGAATCATTTAAATCTTTGAATTCTTGTTTTGGTAACCATTCAATTACGATTTATACTGTCTTAGATAAATCAATTGAACCTCTTTGTGTTCTCTTTAGGTTGTTGGAACTCTCTATACTCACCATCAGAAATGTGTGATCGTGGATGCTCAAGATCAAGGCAACAACCGAAAGATAACTGCATTCATTGGTGGTCTTGACCTCTGCGATGGACGATATGATACACCTGAGCATCGATTGTTTCGTGATCTTGACACTGTCTTTAAGGAAGACTATCATAACCCAACGTTTCCTGTAAGTTGAACCTTAATGCTTTAAGAGGAATTCCATATAATGCGATGGAATCTCTATTTCATATTTATGAATTTCATTAGTTCTCCTCACTGAGACTTTTACATGCATCTGGAATTTTTTCCTTTATCATTATTAGGATTGGAAACAACAATGATGTTGAACATATTAGTGTTGCATTCTAAATTCCATGTTGGTATTCATATTTCTATATAGATAGGAAAGAAGGCCCCACGAGAACCATGGCATGATTTACATTGCAAAATTGAAGGGCCAGCTGCTTATGATGTGCTCACGAACTTTGAGCAAAGGTGGCGAAAAGCCACTAAATGGTCTGAATTTGGAAGGCGATTTAAAAGAATGACACATTGGCATGATGATGCATTGATTAAGGTCGAACGTATTTCATGGATAAATAGTCCGTCCACAACTGTACCAAATGACCACCCTTCATTGTGGGTTTCCAAGGAAGACGATCCTGAAAACTGGCATGTTCAGGTTACCTATACCTCCTTGAACAAAACCTTTTTTAGTTGCAATGAGATGACTGAATTGTGATCTTGACTTGTTATTTTGATTTCACAGGTTTTCCGATCTATAGACTCAGGATCGCTTAAAGGATTTCCCAAAAATGTCCATGCAGCTAAGGAACAAGTATGGTTCAAACTTCAAATGTTATTTTTGAACTTAGCTTATTATTATCTTTCTACTATACAAGAAAACAAGTTTTCTGAAAATTCTCTTTATTGCAGAATCTCATATGTGCGAAGAATTTGGTGATCGATAGGAGCATTCAAAATGCTTACATCCAGGCAATAAGATCGGCACAACACTTCATATACATTGAAAATCAATATTTCATTGGATCGTCTTTTGCTTGGCCCTGCTACAAATCTGCAGGTGTCTGCTTATTAAGAAGTTCGACATACCTAATATTAATACACTTACATTGTGTAGCATGAATTGGTTTGATATAATTTAGAAAATCTATTGAAGAAATAAGTCTCAGAGATCTCATACATGTGCTTACTCATTTTCATTGTTTTTGCTTAGGTGCTGACAATTTAATCCCTATTGAACTTGCGCTAAAGATTGCCAGTAAAATAAGGGCAAAGGAGAGATTCACTGTCTATGTTGTCATCCCCATGTGGCCAGAGGGGGTTCCTAATTCTGCCTCTGTACAAGAAATACTCTATTGGCAGGTAGTATAGCTGGCTAAAATCAGGAATTCTCTACAATGTTTTGGTTGACAAATTTGTTATTTAGAATCTTTAGAAGATCAATGCTTGTTTTTTTTGAACTATTCATATCCATGTTTGATATGTGCTATCCTTTACACATGATTACTTATATTGTAGGGGCAAACCATGCAAATGATGTATGAAATCATTGCTCAAGAAATCAAGAACGCTAAACTTCACAATGCACATCCTACAGACTACCTGAATTTTTACTGTCTTGGCAATCGAGAGGAATGCCCTGAAGAGGATTCATATAGTCAAGGCCAAACATCATCAAATGGGGGCTCGGTGAGTATTCCTCACTTTGATTCATTTTTTTAACATAAATTTCTTGCATATTCTGCTACATCTTCCTTCAATAAAATCATTGAGACTATCCAATCTACACATAATTGACGAGTAACATATATTAACCATTCCAATTTATTTGTCGAACAATGCTAAATTGAAATAAAACCCTGGTAGGACACAGCTTCGAAAAAATTTGGGCGATTTATGATCTATGTACATGCCAAGGGAATGGTGGTGGATGATGAGTACGTGATACTTGGTTCTGCCAACATTAACCAACGGTCTATGGCTGGTTCAAGAGATACAGAGATTGCCATGGGGGCTTATCAGCCCCATTACACCTGGAATAAGAAACACAAACATCCACGTGGCCAGGTTCGTAACCTATACTCTGTTTTGTTTTGTTTTCTTCTCAATACACATTAAGCAAGAACAGTAAAGAAAAACAACCAAATCAAATTCATTTGTTGAAATGATGTGTATTTACAGATATATGGATATAGAATGTCACTTTGGGCAGAACACTTGGGAAGCATTGAGAAATGCTTCAAAGATCCAAAAAGTTTACATTGTGTTAAGTACGTGAATAGTGTAGCTAAAGATAATTGGAAACGATACACAGCTGAGAAATTCACTCCGTTAAAAGGCCACATCCTAACATACCCAGTGGAAATCGATTGTAACGGAAAGGTAATGCCGTTACCAGGCCATGAGAGCTTCCCGGATGTCGGTGGTAAGGTTCTTGGTGCACCTTGCAGCCTCCCTGATGCATTGACTACTTAACTGTATTCTACATTTACGTGTCGATAGTTTGTGTATACCACCCCTACGAAGGGACATTTTTTTTGATGTAGATTTGATTATAAATACGACATTAGAATACTAATCGAAAGAATACTTTACGTGGTTATTGAGTCATTGTGATGTAATGTTTTTTCACCAACATCTGGCTGAAGCTCATTCTGATCCGGAGCTCATTTGTATAATTTTTCCACTAAAAGCAATAAAATTTTCTAAGATCTTTTTTGTTAATATCACTGCTCTATTGGGACAAAAGGAAGCACATAATTGGAAATGGCAGAAGTATACAAATTCTGATTGCAGAAATGTTCATTGAATACACAGACATCATCATCATCATCTCATACATAAAGGGGTTTTCTCTTTTATATCATTATAGCCAAGGCCATGAAAGGAATTCAAAAATGAGATGATTAGTATTCAGATCATACAACAAAGATCTCTTCTATGAATAGATGATAGAGAGTAGAGAGAGAGAGAGAGTCTATTTTACAGTGACCTTTCCAGCCATGCCAGCTCCTTGATGAGGAGAGCAGTAGAAAGAGTAAGTCCCAGGTGTAGTTAAAGTCACAGAATAAACCTCCCCCTTAGCATTGAGAAGATCCTCTTCACTCATCGAAATCTTGGAGACATCGACTCCGGATGGAACCTCGTCCTCATCGAACACCACATTGTGAGGGAATCCGGCATTGTTCTTGAACACGATTTTCTCTCCAGATGCTATCTCGAAGGTTTCTGGGATGAAGGCGAGGCTACCATCGTCACCACCAAGCATAACATCAATAGCCAATGCATTGCTTGCAAGAATGGCACTGGCGGCCGTGGCGACCACCGCCACCCCGAAGTCCTTCAAGGAGGCCTTCACGGCCATCTTTGGGACGGCGGTGGCTGCAGACACGCGGGCCGCAGTGGGCTTCGCTGAGCCGCCGGCCTTGAGGCCGGTGAACGAGGGAATGGTGACGGCGGCGGAGGTGATGGTGGCCATTCTTGATCAGTGATGGAAGTGGCTAAAATGTTGCTGGGAATCAAGAAATGGGAGGAGGAGAAAGTGGGGTTTTAATATGAGTGTGTGTGGTGTGTGTTTGTGGAGGAATTGGTACATGAGATAAGGATTGCATGGAGCTATGAGGTTTATCTATAAGGAGTGATATGATTGGTTGTTTGGATACTATACTATGACGTGGGATTAGGTTTTCTAATGTGAGGTTAGAACAGGCCATGGTTGTGGAAAGAGGATAAGATTATTATTGGATGTGGAAAACAAGTTGAATTTGTTGGCTATACATTTCTTCCACGAGAAAAAAATTATATTACCATTTTTGAAACAAAAATAGGCTATTATTTAATTAAGATGAATAGAATCAATGAAAAAAATGAGGGAAGAAAATAAAAGAGAGACATTGGTGCAGAAAATTGTGAAACAAAGAAAGGATTTATAGGAGATATTGGATAGAGTTCTTTAGTACAAAAATAAGATGCAGTACAAGTACAACAGAACTTCAACGGTAGCCATAAGGATAGTACAATTCGAACAAGTACTACAACGTTAAATAAAATCTAACGAAATTAATTTGAATAATCCCTAAAAAACAATTTTTTTTTTTTGTGTTAGGGAAAAGCAACTATTTAATTCATGGTTCCAATAATTATGATATAAATCATCAAGAAATTTTAATGAATATTTCTAAACTGGTCGTGCTCCTCGAGTTCATATATCAATTGGGTCTATGAAAATATTTATTGGATATAACATCTTTCACGATTCAAATCTACCATGTGATTCAAATACTTGATTTGACCTGAAAATCAGTGTTCAAGGTTCATGCTCAATGAATATCAAAAATTATCAACTGATTATTTTATTTAGCGATATTTAGTTACATAAAATTTATCATGCAGGTGCAAATAAATTAATTGAAACCTCACACAATATTCTCTCGTTACAATATTGCCAGAAAATTTAAGAACCACCAAACATTGCACAAATCGCACATTCAGTTTTAGTTAAATTTTGAACAAAAAACACTTAATAATTCAGCTTTTAATTAACAATAAAAAGGACAAGAAAGAGTAAATCAAAGACAGTAAATAAAAATAATTCGTTTTTTTACGTCCACAGGCACAACTGTCCCACACGAGATCTGAATCTAATATCGGAGTAACAAATGTATATCGATATGCCAAAGACTATTCTGTACAGAGTATGCTATTTATTCACCCACTGCCATAGTTACATGAACATCCTATCTGCAGTCCTCTATAAAAGAAATGCAATTTACATCAATATAAACAGTTTTTTCTATGAATGCACAACATTTGTCACCTTTTACAGGAGCGGAAACATATCATCATCATCGTTCTCCTCATCCAAGTCGAAGTACTTCAAGCTCATATTGTAATCCGGGTCCGGGTTGAAGTTTGAACTCACGTAGCACTTCATCTCGTGAAACAGATTCAAGTTGTCCACCAGTTTATGGAATATATTGCACCCACAACACTGTCAAGAACAGAAAAGATCCATGTGTTTATTTCAGTGCTTCAATCATGCAGATACTAGTATGTGAATACTTAAATAGGGACCAGGATCTGGCTTGGTTTCTTGAATGTTTTGAATGCAATAAACAATTTACTTCATCTATACCAAGGTATTTCAATCAAAAGATGTTAGCAACATAAGAATAATCGGTTATTCTTACATACAACATGAAAACACTATAGTATGATATACGATTCTAATGCTCACTTTGTCCGAAAGAAAAGGAGTCGTCTTTACTTCAAGTATAATGTACAACCTTTAGTAAATCATCAAACCTCAATTTATCCATCAAATTCATAATTCAAGTTCTGTCATAATTAATCACAAGTTCATTGTAAAGGTATAACATTTTGATAAAACAAAACACAATGGCAAGAAATCATCCCAGTAACTTTGAATGAAGGCTTTAGTTTTTTATGTTGTTGCAACGTACAATTCTATTTCCTAGGTAAAATTTGAAAAAAATACTGAAAAACCCTAAAGATTGGAACTTTAGCAAGCATATTTACATTCAATTCTTCATGTATAAGAATAAACTATTATCTTATATATACTGATATAAGAAACCAATAAAATTAAATGTGTACCTGCACAAAGACGGTGCCATCGGTATAGGCATGTGGGTTGATCGCCCTTGTGGTGCGCTGTCCACAGACGTTACACGTGAACGCTACGCGCATTCGCCGTCGAGGGGATTTTGTGAAGAGCGACCATGGGAATGTGGACACACGCTCCATACCCGAATCAGAGTCAGACCCGGCGGGCATGGGAGGCCCTTCCATACCCGACCCGGTTGTCCATCCCCTCACGTTGGCCGCACTAAGAACCAAACCCATCGCCGCATCCTGCGAAACGAAGAACTCGGTGAATCTCAACACGCACGAGAGATTAATCAGATTGAAGCTGAACTGTTCGACGAAACTACTGAACCAGAATTAATATTAAAATTCACAATCGATTCGATTTGCAATTAACATCAAAATTTTCTAAAAGGGGAAAAGCACAATCGATTCTTACCTCGGACAGGGTGCCTCCTTTTCGGATAGGAACGAGCATGGAATCGGAAGAATTAGACTTGAAATCGGAATAGTGACCGTGATCGCCGTTACTGCTATTACGATCGTCTGCAAATCAGAGCAAACAGATTAGGGATTCGACCGATGAAAAGGGAGAACGATTAAAAGCGAAATAACGGGGCAAAAAGAGCTGACTTTTGGGGGAAGTGGAGAAGCGAAGGAGCCGCCGGAAAGAAGGATCTCTGCAATTGTTGGGTGAGAAAATCGGCAGCGAAACGACGCCGGTTGCGGTGGTCAAAGCCTCCATTTCCGGTGTATGATGGTTCAATGATTAATGAAGATGCAAAACCAGAAATTGAATTGCCTTATATACACAGGTGCTCACCGCCGACTTAGCTGAAGATCGGAGAACCTTGAATTTACGAGATTTTTTCTTTTAATATTCTTAGATTGGGTCAAGATTTAACTTGGGCCTTTTGGGCTTTAATTGGGCCGAATATTCTTGATCAAATCAAATATTTTGGACTTGTTATTAATGAAGCAGTACTAACTCGGATGAACTAGCCCAAACCGTTGGCCCGTTTCATTGTTCTACACTTTGTTTTGTGAACAAACAATTCGAGGGAAAGAGAATCTTGGGAATTATTTCATCAAACACGATTCCGTGTATCACACGAGTATTTTAATATTAAATAAGAAATTTTAATTTATTTATCTATAAATAAATTAAATTATTATTATTACTTATCATTCATTCTTAATTTAATCAGTATGGAACTTAAAATTTAATTGTACAAATTTTTTAATTATCATTTAATGTAATTGCAAAGATCAATTTTAATTAAAATGTTTGTCTAATAATAAACCATAAATATTAAAAGAATTAATTGAAGTTAAATTATAATTAAATAGAATTAACCAGAGTGTGATATGTGCTGCTCTTTGTTATTCCTTTAGTATATATATAAGATGTGAAATCAGAATTACAATTATAAGAATATCACAATTATTTTGTTAAATTCAAAAGGTAGTTATTGGTAGTCAAAACAATTTTTAAAAGGATGGTCATTTAATGTGCAATTATACTGATTTTTAATGAACAATAAAACAATAAAACTACTTGAAAGAGTTTCATGGATAATTTCCATGAGACGGTCCTATAACTCATGAATTGAGCCATTTTTTTTCACGAATTCTTATATGTATTGATAGATGTGGATCTTGGGTTTACTCCATCTCAACTAACAAAATGAAGACCTACCGACAATAAAGTTATAAGTAAATTTAGAAAATTGAAGAAAGAAAATGCAGGTGAATAATGGAGAGAGTTCATTAATGGTGGTAGCAAGTGAATTGATGTAGTGCCAAAATGCCATAAATTTTCAGAAGAGATTCCACTTATAGAAATTAATGCATTGTACAGAATTCTGAAGAGAAAAAGAAGCGTGCACACTTGTACTCGTGTTTAGGGTTAGATATATGAAGAATATACAACCTCCGTCCCAAAATAAATGACGTTTTAGCCTTCTGCACATATATTAATAAATGTGATAAAAAGTCCAATCTACTCCTATTTAAGTTTAATTAATGAGGAACTTTTATATCTTTAACACATTTAATTTGAGATGAGTAAATAGGGGTATATTTGGTATATATATTGTATATAAATATACTTTGGAATACGAAAACGACAATTATTTTGGAACAAATTTTAATTGCTAAAACGTCATTTATTTTGGGACGGAGGTAGTAATTAATTTTTCATGTCTTTTTTATCAAAAGAAATCATATTTCAAGTCACATCTCATGTTTCACAGGATTTATAATTATACGTGTTTGATAAAATTAAGACCGTATATGAAAACACAAAAACACACATTCTGATGTAATATCGATCGTAAAAACCACTCGTAACTTGTGATCATATTATCTTCGGCATTTTATGTATTCACTAAAGTTAATTTTAACCATTCAGTTGGCCAAAATCATACACAATTAACTAAGTAATAATTAAATTAATAAATTTCATGTTTTTGAAATAATCCCACTATCTAGGGTTTTTTTCCCCTTAAAACAAAATATAGTAAAAGAGAAAAAGAAAAAGAAATGATCCTAGGGATTTAAATGCATGCACCCATAGCACATTTCTCTTCCTTCTTAAATGTTGACTTAAAGATCAACCTTTTTCTACCATTTCTCCTTCTATATATTAACCTTCACTATTCATCATGCCTTCTTCATTATATATGGAAGCTATTGAGAAAGACAATGAGGATCCACTCTAAAATCATTTCTTTGAGATTGTGTATTCTATTTGGTGTTCAAAGAGGGAAACGATTGGAATAGTCACTATGATGTTGGCTCGGCTCACTCAGAAACAACGACTTTTCTATATTCTTATACCATTAGTCAAATTTTTTGGTTTCTGATTGAGCCGTGCCAATATCTTAGTGTGTTTTTCATGTACTACTTATTTACTCGCTCATTGAGGTTCGGATATTTCATCTTCATATTCATTTTCAGAAATTTTTGATTTGAACGCTAACTTCTTGTTGGTAATTCGATGTGGTTTACCTTCAAATCTCATCATTATCTGCAAAATGAATGAATGATGACCTCTGAATCATATGTCCAGTTAGGACTATATATATTTTTGTTTTTTTTAATTAGCATATTACTAACTCAAGCTTTAGAACTATAAATTAAGCTCAATATATTGGGGTTCTTATTTAGTTATAATTCATTCATGGATTTATTGTACAAATGTTTAATTTTGGGTGTTTAGTTACGCTTTGTTTGAAATATTGATGTAAATCAAAAGTGAGGTTTCGAATTAATTATAATAAAGAATTTTGTATATCACGTGTTATGTTAAATTCAGGAAAACTTTTAATTCCATCCAAATAAATCATGCCAAGTTGTTTACAAAAATTCTTATGCTTAAGCATTATTTAAGAAAATGAATGAATAAAATTATGAGTATTTTTTTGAGATGGAACTAATCTGCAATTCAAAATGATTAAAAGGCCTATATATCTATTACCTATATAAAAGTATGAATATTTTTTATAAAATATGGATTGTCTAATATATCCTTA
The DNA here is from genome assembly GCA_005771605.1 of Scutellaria baicalensis. NCBI lineage: Eukaryota > Viridiplantae > Streptophyta > Magnoliopsida > Lamiales > Lamiaceae > Scutellaria > Scutellaria baicalensis. Next base: position 15,920,891 of record CM016728.1, read on the forward strand.
TTAAAGATTTTATTTAAAATTATAATAGTAATTTACGATTTACATATTTAAATAACTTTACATTAAAATTCTAACAAAAATCATATAGAATTCTATTATGTGTAGAACTCTATTATATTAGGACTTTAATGTACTAACTTTTTTCTTGAGTTTTATTTAATTTAATATAGATTGTCTATTCTTATAAAAAATTATTATTTAAGGTTAAAAGTAATATAATATTTTTGATTTAAAAAAATCATCATCCACGTGCAACGCAAGTACTGATACTCACACTCTTGATAAATGGGCATTCCATTCTAGTGCATTTATTCAACTGATATTTATATTTGTAGGATTACCCAAATTTATCCACCTCCTATACCCCAAAAGGAAAGAGAAAATAAACTAATAAAAACAAAAACCCTAGCAAATTATACAAAGATCTTCAATGTTTATAAGTGATCATGGGATATTGTTTTTGATATACTACATACTTTAGTACTCTAGTGTTTCTAATTAATACTATATGATTTATGTATTGATCTCTTAAGTTTAACAAATGTGTGGAGACATGAAAAATAATGAGTCCCAACTCCCAAATGCAGAAAATAAAAGTTGGAAAAAGGGGTGATGAGACTAGTGCTTGAACCAAGAAATACCCAATCTTGGTCCAAATTGATTGCAATTTCTTCTTTTCTGGTGGGCATTTATTTCAGTATTTGATTCGGATTTGACCATTTTAAGCTCTTTGTGTCTCTTCATAGACATGGTTTCTTCAAATTGTCACAAAAGAAAAGGAGTTAGTTGAGAAGAGTTAATGTGAGAAATGGGATAGTTGCCAAAGCCATTAATATGAAGAGCAAGTTACACTGCAACTATTAATGATGGAAAAGAGAATCTCTGCAAGAAATTGTTTGTCATGAGGTGGGGGGTGGGTGGGGTGGGGTGGGGTGGGGAGGGGGGGTCCTTCAAGTCTTTGCCATAGGACAAAGATTCCCATCTTAAATACACATTGTCCTCTCTTTCAAATTCCATATATATCATCTACTCTTATCTTCCTTTCAATTTACATTTTGTTCAAGTTTGTTTCACATGGATTACATGTTTTTTGAAGTACTAAAATATACTCCCTCCGTCCCCCTTATCTTTGCCTCGGTTTGACCGCACGGAGTTTAAGAAAAAACTGTTGACTTTGATGTGATGTGTTATTTTAATGTTTTTTAGTGGCAATTTTGTAATTAATGTGTGTTTTTTGAGTGCAAAAGTTGTAAAATGAAAGAAATGGAAGGGTAAAGGAGTAAATTTTTCTTTGCCATTTTTGGGCTGACAAAGTTAGTTGGGACGTCCAAAAACGGAAAGTAGACAAAGATAGCAGGGACGGAGGGAGTAACATATGTTAAGGATATTTACAATAAATAAGTACCTAGTGTAAAATAAAGAGGATAAGTTAATAATTCTAAGGATATAATTACATGATTTTAAATTGTAAATATGTTTTATTAAACTAGGAAGGTCTCATAACATTAATATACATTGTGTCTAAAGGAAGTCTATTGAGAATTTGACTTCATGGAAACCTACAAGATATCGATTTTAATGTGTGTTTTATATTGCATTTCAAAATAATCATTAATGCATAAATAACTTCACTGATTATTATATGGTATATATTAAAGATAATATATAATAAAACAATACAATATAACATAGGATTTAAATGTGAGTTATTTTTCTGAATGAATTATATACATTTTCTTGCTCTAAATTTTCAAGAGGGAAAGAGATCCAAATATAATCATAATAATAATAAAAAAAAACTTGGTAAAAATAATTATTTATTAGTAAATAAAGGTAAAATGATGCTAAACAGGTCGAGTTTGAAAGCCCAAAGAAAAGGGCCCATGTGGTTGGTTTAAGGAAAGAGTTTTAGTTAGGGCCTTGCTCTTCTATCAAAGGCCCAATACTAAATTGGACAGATTGATTAAACCTAAACAAAATTTTGTTATAACATAAGTTAATAAATGTTCCAACATTGGGTTTCCACACGGTTCAAAATCCATCATCATTGACCTTTAAATTTTGTATTTTTCAATTTTCTATTGATTTCTTATCTTTTTCTTCTTTTAATTTTGAAAATGACAAAGTGAAGTTAAATTTGGAATGATAATGTGTAGGGTACTTTTCATCAAAATAGGTGCTCAATCCATCATACTATACAAGCAGTTGATGAGGAAAGATATGGGCTAGCTTCTTGGAAGTATTATTTAAATTATTTTACTGACAAAAGAATAATGGTGACAAAGGAGAGGAAAATTATATTATCATAAAAATGGAAAATAGGTTCAATGTTCAAGTTCATAAATTGCTAGGCCATTCTAGGCATGCATGCAAAAGAGAGGTCCATTTTCCCCTAATAAGATCATATACACCACAATCTTTTCACTTATTTATATAGTAATCTTTTTCAGTACTTCAAATTAAATATAAATTAAAGAAGGGTAATTATTTTACTCATTTTTTTTCATTTTTTTGATAATTAGTATCTGTTTTTCAATTTTGATCTTTGATGTTTTAATCTTTTCTATTGCAGTTCAATTTCGGTCGGTATTCTCAAAATCCTTCATGTGGCCACCAGAATTTTTGTTGCTGCACTAAAACGTCCGATAACCATGTCAATGATTTTGATAATTTTGATCGAAATTGAAAATAAATTTAAAATAGATGTTCGACCAAAATTGAAAACAGATACTATGTTGTTAAAAAATAGAAAATCATGTACATACAAGACCAAAATTAAAATTAAATATAAAAGAATATACAATTTTAACGGTGATACATAAGTGACACAATATCTTGTGGACCAAAAAATTCATACTACACTTCCCTTTGGGGAGGACACGGAGAAATAAATATATTAATAAATTGTTTTCGCCAGAAAAATTAAACTCAAAAACGTGTATGTGATTGTCTCACATAAAATCTTACATGAGGTGAACTTTTATATAGCTTAATTACGTTAGATCGTGTTGAATGATTTTACCCATTTTTATGGCTTCATATGGATGTCATTTTACATAAAGTTTAGGGCAGACCATCTTATCCACAAACTACCTAAAATTAAAGATCTAACAATCAATATTCGTATACATTTTTTTCCAAGAATATGTGACATGTATCATCAAATGATGTCAATAATATCTGAGGGGTGAATTATTGAGATTTAGTAGGTCATGTTGTAATGTATTAAAAAGCGTGATTAATTAAACATAATGAACTCCTTGTCGTGCTTGTGGAGAAAATAAATTAAGCATTCAATGATTTGAACGAGTGGATGATAGTTTATATCTTCTAGGAATTTACCCAATCGAATGTTATTCTTTAATGTCCCATATGGCCTTTATGATTAATTTCAGCCTGTCACAATTTATTTGATCGATTGATATTCTATCTAAAAAGAAAAGTTCCTGAAAATTATTTGATTGAAGTTATACTAAGAAAAAATATTTCAAGTGCCATAAGCGAACCCTTTACGATTTATCATGCACATTATTTGGTAAGACTAAATATTGTTTGTTCAACCTTGAAATTAATTAACATCAAACAACTACCTTTATCCCAGAATAAGTGTCGTTTTAGCAGGTAAAATTTATCTCAAAATAAGTTAAGGTCTAATTATGGGGAAAATTTCATTTTTGGTCCTGTCCAAGAGGCGTCATCCGATTTTGGTCCTGTACATTTTCCGATTTTCAATTTTGTCCTGTTATCCCTGAAATCGTCCAATTTCAGTCCAAAATCGCCGGATTTCTCAATTTCGCGGCCAACTTCCGGCGAGTGTTTCGCACTCGCCCCCAATTTCAGATTAGCGCTGAGTTGTTGGACATGTGGCCATATTCGGCTGATGTGGAAATACATCTATTAAAGACACAGGTGCCATGTCATTATTTAAAATAAAAAAAATAAAATAATTATAAAAAACCACAAACTGGAAAAATAGAAAATTTCAAAAAAATAAAAATAAAACTTAAGAATCCAAAATGGTCAAAAACGGGAAACAAACCAAAGTTTGAAGAATCCTAAATTTGAGAAAACCCTAATCTGCAAAATCCCCAAATCTGAAGAAGAACAATCCCTAGTTACACCCAAAAATTTCGAACCCCCCTCTCAAAATCCTACACCCAAGCTGAAAGTTGAACCCCCTCTCAAAATCCTACACCGAAGCTGAAATCTGAACCCCCTCTCAAAATCCTTCATTTCAGGAACAAAAGTGGAGCGATTTGGGTGGTGTCTGAGCGCTGAGGAAGAAAAATGGTGCTGCTGAGGAGTGTTTGCCAAAATGATAGTGTTAGACCAAACTATGGTGAGTTCTCTTTTATACCCTGAAAATGTTAAGATTTAAATATTGGTAGTTGAGCATCTTTATGTGTGTGGTCCAAGATTGCTGTCAATTTTTTATGGTGTGTGTGGTCCACAATATAACTTTTTACTGTTAAATATTCCTTTCACAGATGCCAAAAATCAGCACTTGACTCTTGTTTTGCATTTTGGGGGTGAATTTAGGAATTTGCCTAGTGCACAGTATTTGGGTGGTGAAAGGATAATTCTTGATTATGTTAATCCAAAGTTTTTCACTCTTGATCATATTAAGACCTATTCTGCCATTAGGGGGGCTAATATTAATGGGGTTTTTAGGCATCACTGTATTGTGAACAAGGGCTTTAAGCTTATAATTGATGATGAAGACTTTAAACAATTGTTGATAGATCATTTGGAAAAGCAAGAAATGCACATCTACTTAGAGGAAATTAGGGAAGAAGAGCAAACTGAAAATGAAGATGTAGCAACTGAAAACCCTAATGAAGAAGAAGAATATGAATCTGTAGATGAAGAATTTTCTGAGGATAGGGATTTTGTGATTGGGGATGATGTAAATGATGAGAGTGGGGATGAGGTTTTTGTGAGTTTAGAAGAAGAACCAAATGTTAATGAATCTGATTCAAGTTCTTCTAGTGATGATGATGTGGTGGAAACCAGAAATGATGATTTTGATGAAGGCAGAATATCAGATGATGAAAAACTGAAAGAACAATACCCTGTTTTCAACCCCAAAACAGTCTTCAATCCCACATTTTCTCTGAAAATGATATTTTCCTCTAAAACTGAGTTTAAGAAGGTTGTTCAATCACATGCCATTAACACTAAAAGAGCCTTGAAATTTGTGAAAAATGACAAGATAAGAGTTTATGTGAATTGTGGTGGGAAAAATTGTGAGTGGAAAATGAGATTATTGAAGTTGCATGATACAGAAACTTGGCAGTTGAGGGAATATAATTCAAAACACACTTGTGCTACAACTCAAAATGTGAAACTGATGAAATCTTCTTGGCTTGGTGAGAGGTTTCTTCAAAGATTTCAGAGTGATCCAAATAGGAAATTAAGTGGCTTTAGGATGGATGTAATCAAAGATATGAGGTGTAATGTGTCTAAGCAACAATGTCATAGGGCTAAACAGAAGGCTATGAGTCTAATACAGGGTAATCCAGATGACCAATACACTAATTTGTGGTCATATGTTGATGAACTTAAGAAAAGCAATCCTGGATCCACTGTGTTGTTGGGTTTAGATGATGACCAAAGATTTGATAGGATTTATGTGTGTTTTGAGGCACTTAGAAGAGGGTTTTTGGGTGGATGTAGACCTTTAATAGGTATTGATGGATGTTGGCTCAAGGGTAGCTATGGGGGGGGGGTTCTTCTTAGTGCAGTGGGTGTAGATCCAAACAACAACCTCTACCCTATCTCATATGCTGTGGTGAAAGCTGAAAATAAAGACACATGGGTGTGGTTCTTGACAGTACTTAAACAAGACCTTCAAATTGAAAAGCCAGAGGACTACACAATCATTTCAGATAAGCAGAAAGGGTTAATTCATGCATGCCTCAGTGTCTTTCAAGGAGCAGAACATAGATTTTGTGTTAGGCATTTACACAATAATATGAAGAATGTTGGATATAGGGGCAGTCTTACAAAAACATGTTGTGGAACTGTGCTCAGGCTACTACAATTGGAGAGTTTAGAATAGGTATGACTGCTTTGAAGGAGTACAATGAATGTGCTTGGGAATGGTTTAATGACAAGCCTCCATCACAATGGTCTAAGGCCTTTTTTAGGGAGACTCCAAAATGTGATATGCTATTGAATAATGCATGTGAATCATTCAATAGTTCAATCTTAGAGGCTAGAGATAAGCCAATAATTACAATGCTTGAGTGGATCAGAGTTTATATAATGTGCAAGCTACAGAGGAACAGAGACAGAGCCACTTTGAAATGGAAGGACAAGCTATGCCCCAAAATCAGAAAGAGGCTTGATAGATACAGTGAAAAAATTGGGGATTTCTTCCCTTTGAAGTCCTCAAACACACATTATCAGATTTCCTGTTTTGATGGCTCTCAATACACTGTGGACCTAGATAAGTGGGAATGCTCATGTAGAGGTTGGCAGTTGACTGGAATACCTTGCAAGCATGCCACATGTGCCATTCTGCATCAGGGTGAGGCTTTGGAAGACTATGTTGACAGGTATTATTATGTGGCCACTTACCTTAAGGTGTATGAGCCAGCTATCAGGGGAGTAAGTTATGAAAAACTTTGGGGCCAGTCATTGTATATTCCTCCCTTGCCTCCAAACTTTGGAAAGAGGCCTAGAGGCAGACCAGTCATCTTGAGAAGAAGAGAACAAGATGAGGCAATGAGTGGAGGTAAAAGGAAGAAGACAGTGAAGGAAGTAAGGATGAAGAGACAGAAGAGAAGGACTAAACAGAAGGAGGTGAGTAGGGTAACATGCCTTTTGTATCTTAGTTTTGATTTTTTCTCCTCTTACTAACCATTTTTTTGTGTGTGCTTTGTGTTAGGGCACTGGTGTTATGCATACCAACAGTAAAGACAAGGCAGAAGCTAGCACCAACACAGGACCAAAGGTAATGTACTTCAAATTTTCAATGAAGGTCATGTAGAGGTTGAATTAATTGTAATCAAACCACTTGCAGGGTAAAGGAAAGAGTGTAATGGAGGATGTGGACCATGATCTTGAGAATGAAGAGATTCACATTGTGAGTATATGATCTTCAGAATGAAACCACCAGTTTGTATATTCCATCAATAGGATTCAACTGATTATTTGCATTGCATAGGTGAAACCACCTCCTGAAAATGTGTCTAATACTCAAGAATACCATAATGATGATGAAGAGCTATTAGTTGAACTCTTAGTGCAAAAGGATAGCATGAATCATTTTCCACCTAATCAGGGGCCATTAGAAATAGGGCCATCCATGTATGATCAGTTGAGGCAATGCAAAGAAAGTGGAGCTTCTGGAACTGAGGCCTTTCAGTCTGAAGAGATACTCCTTAATCTTGTAAAAATTCAATTAACTTGACATTTGCAGAAACTCAATTGGACTATCTAACATGTATATTGTATATTGGGCTCATGCAGACTAGAGTCTCGAGTCCATATGCCCAAGAGGAAATAAACTTGACACAGATGAGTCAACCTCCAAAGGATTACCCAACTCAAGCTTCATCTCCATTTCCTCCAGCTATACCAGTTCCATTTACTGCCCCAGCTCTAGCTCCATTTCCACCAACACACCCTAGAGTACAAATTAGAGCTCCAGCTCCATTTACTGGAGGACTCTTAACTACACAATGGATCAAGGACTCTACAATCCAAACTGAAAAGAATAAGAAATTGGTGGTGGAGGATGGCAAAAAATACTTGGATCTGTCAGTGGCAACTCCAAGTAAAAAGAAGAAGGAAGGTGGTTCAAATGATGGCAACTAAGTATAGTAGACTTGTTTTTCTTTTGTTAAGTATGCAGACTTGTTTAGCTTTTGGGAAGGTCTTTTTATGATATTGTGGTGCATTGATCAATATGATGTCCTGGATTGTATAGCTTATCATGTCATTGATCAATATTTTGTATTTGTTGTGTAACCACTTGGATTATCATGTCAATGAATGGGGAAGTTGTGCTTTTGTTAACTGTGCTTCATTTTTTTTAAATTAAGCAACAATCTAATTTATGTTGTGTCAGAAATGATCTTATATGAATAATTTGCATAATTGCAGTCCAATTGCAAGATAAGGAAAATGAAACTTTTTGCAAGATGGATAAGAAACAAGAAACAATAAATTGGTTGCCATAAAAAGGAACCAACTTAATACAAAATTCAGAAATTGCACTACTACTAATCTACATAACATACTACATAATCTACCAACAAGAACCAAAAGAGATTCCATAATCCACCATGCCATAAACCTAACTATTACATAAATCAACTCAAGATTTCACCTGTCCAAAATCCACCAACAAATAACCAGAAAAAGTTGAATCATGAAAAATCGCTTCCACAATCTCTTAGATTTTTCCTTCAACTTCTTCCTCTCTTCTTTCAGCATTTTGTTAACCATCATCAAATTTTTTATTTCCTTTTTCATATCCTTCATATCCATCTTCAGCTCTGTAATCTCTTCTTTCAACATTTTGTTACTTTCTTTCACTTCAACTTCATTCAAAGTTAATATCTCGTACTCTTCCTTCAATTTGTCATATGCTTCTGTCCATTTTCCATGTTCTTCATTATCATCCCATACAAAAAAATCACACCCACCTTGCTTCTGTCAAAAGAGGGAAAAAAAAAACAGCTTATCACAGACTCAATCACCACTTCAAATACTATGAAAAATCTCAAATAACAAACTTTAAACCAAATCAATTGGATGCACTTACGTTATATCTCAAACACCCCCAAAATTTTCTCCCTCGGCTTGTCGCGGTTTTGGAAGTTCGGAGAACAGCGCGTCTGCCACATAAGCACTCGTATGCCGTTGATGTGGCTGAAACATCAGACATTTGTGGAGGATCGACGGATTGAGTTGGGAGGAATTAGGGTTCTTATGGAAATTGGGGATTGGAGATTTGGGGGTTCTTTTTTATTTTGCTCGTTGATTATAATGTTCTCTGCCTTTTCAAATTTGTTTTTGTGGTTCTTTATAATTATTTTATTTTTTTATTTTAAATAATGATGTGGCACCTGTGTCTTTAATAGATGTATTTCCACATCAGCCGAATATGGCCACATGTCCAACAACTCAGCGCCAATCTGAAATTGGGGGCGAGTGCGAAACACTCGCCGGAAGTTGGCCGCGAAATTGAGAAATCCGGCGATTTTGGACTGAAATTGGACGATTTCAGGGATAACAGGACAAAATTGAAAATCGGAAAATGTACAGGACCAAAATCGGATGAGGCCTCTTGGACAGGACCAAAAATGAAATTTTCCCTCTAATTATGTAAAACATACTAAAGATACCCCTAATTACTCGTACCAAATTAAAATATGTTAGAAATGATCAACCCCTCATTGATTGAACTAAATATTATATAGAGGTAGATCGAACTTTTTTACCACGTTTTATAATTTGTGTGTAAAAACCTAAACTAACCCTTATTTGGAGACAGATGTATTAATTAAATTCTATGCATATTAATTCATATATTTATAAAAAACCTAAATTTGAACAAACATATTTTAAAATAAATCATTTTTTTGGGGCTGATTCCTAAATTAATGGATATATATGGGAGTAATTATGTGCATGTGTTTGGAAGATTTAGTGTGAGTGAAAATTGACATGAAATAAGAAAGAAATGGGGCCTTAATATATAGAATAAGAATATTAATTAATGTATCAAATTCCAAGATTTATTAATTAATGGTAAATAATTGTCAGAAATTCAATGATGAGACTACGTATATAAACGAGGCCTCTGCAACTAAAGCCATTTTTCTTTCTTGCCCTAATTATATATTTTCTTACCCTACCACTCATCCTTCATCTGCATTTTACACAAATGCCAGCTAATTTCATCAAAGCTTTTCTTTAATTATTTTAAATAAAAGAACTAATTAACTGCATTATGACAATTAATATTCATGATTAAGTTTGTTTAATGGTTGGCTTATGACCCCAATCAAGAAATAAAATTTGGGTTTGGATGTAAATGCAGAAATCAAGATCAGTTGAGACTAGCTAGTGTTATGATCAAATCCAAACCAGATGATTTCTTCATTGAAACTTGGTCTCACCAAATTTTGTTTTGTTGTTTTTGAATCATTTTTTGTTTATGTGGCCTTAATAGAGAGTAAAAATAAGGAAATTGAAAAGGGTTGCTGTGAGAAAAGAAAGCCAACCTGGAATCACATGATCATTCATGCATGAAAGAGATCAAGGTGAATAAATGATATTATATAACGTTTTCAGATTAACTAAGAGAGTATTATGAAATAGCTTGATCTTCAAAAAGTGGAAGAAAAGAAGATATATATATATATATATATATATATATGTTGGAAGAAATTAGGCAATAAATATTCACGAGGGTTTTGCAAAGAGAATCCCACAGAGCTCCTCTGACAGTATGTCCACCTCCTCCATATAGATCACATGAATGAATTTTGGGGGGATTAAGAATATTTCTCATTAATTCTTGTCTTTTTCTTGAAGATGAATATACAAGAAATTTAATTGATGGGAGGAGGTGGACAGAATGCCAATAAACTCTGTAAGAAACCCTTTGATAAGCCCACCATGAATCATCAGATCAAACTCTCTCTCTCTCTCTCTCTCTCTCTCTCTCTCTCACTAGTTACCAAACAATAGATACATACTAAGGAAGTGAGGAAGTTGCAAGAAGTAGTAAACAATGTGATAGATGGGGAAAAGGGGCAATGGGAGGCACTATTTAAGATGGGAGATGAGGCTATAACAGTAAATGAGAGAGAGAGAGAGAGAGAGAGAGAGAGAGAGAGGATAAGGGGGTAGTTTACTTTAAGACAAGACTGAAGAGAGAGATAGAAGGGGAGAAGGAAGAGAAAAGGATGAATAATGAAATGAGATTGGATGGTTCATTCTTGGGGGACATGTTATGTTATGTATGTGTGTTTTAAGAAGGAAAGGATGAAAAGAATGATCATGGTATCCCTTGCAGCCACCACCCACCCCACCCCACCCCACCCTACCCCCTCCTCGTTTGTGACGAAACAAATATATGACTGATATGATCATACCCCCACTCGCCCACCACTACCACCATAACCACACCTTTCTTCTAATATTCTCCTTCCTGACCAAGACACTACAATGCCCTCCTCTCTCTCTCTCTCTCTCTCTCTCTCTCTCTCTCTTAAAAACTTGAAAAAGGGATTATAAAGGTTTCTGCCTTGGTGAAGAAAGATGGTTGCGGCTCACTAACCTAACACCAGAAATAAGGCATTTTCTTTTCTCTTCTTTCATCCCATAAAAAAGCACCTTTATATTGAGTAGTTTATCACATTCGGCTCGGCTCACTTCAAGTCTACCCACCATCTTTAAAATCATTTTTCACCTTATCATTATGGTGTCTTTGATTTTGGTTTTTAAAATGTCATGTTTTCTAATTTAATTCAATAAGTTTATTTTTTCTGATTTTCAATTCCATTTTTATATTTCAATATCAGGTCACTCATAAGTTCGGGTTTTTCTGGCAAACACATGTCATAATGGCACTTATAAGTTATAAGTCATTGGAAAGCCTCAATTCCAAAAATTGGATTGAAATCGAACAGAGTATAAAATTAAATTGAAAATCATGATAATTATGAGACGAAAATTGATTTAACTTTCTACGATATCATGCATACTTCTGAAAAATGTCAAAATAGCCTATGAATAAGAGTTTCTTTTTCTCTAAAAGGTTGGTTCCTCATCAATAAAATCTTCAATTGGAATTATTATAAGTGGAATTTGGACAAACGATTTAAAAACTGATGGTTACTACTTTCGTTCTACAAATACATATATTGTCTTTTATCTCCTATCATGAGATTGAAGATTTATTTCATTGCTCTGGTAATTCTTACTTGTTTAATTAAATCTTTTTCAGAAATAAATGCTTAAATTAATGCGGTTCAAACATATAAGTTGGACAAAATATTTTAGGTTAAAAAAATTCAAATAAATGTGTATATAGCTATAATAATTACTTCCCCATTGCTCTCTCATTTCATTGCCTTTTCCAAGGGGGAAATTTTTTTTCCAGCCTTTGTGTCAAATGATATGTCACACTCATTGCCCACTCCATACCCACTGTTTATCCTTCTTATTTCTCCAATGCATTAATAACAGTCAAAACTCCAACACTTCATTTTTGCTGACCAAAATTTCTATCAATATTCAAAATTTAATTCCATTTTAAAGATTATCACTACTAGAAATCACTCAAATTCCAACGGAATATTTCCATTGGAATTTTGTGAAATACCGTTGGAATTTTGTAAAATTCTGTTGGAATTATTGATTCCAACGGAATTGGACCATCGGAAAAAGGACCGTTGGAATTAAAATTCCGACGGAAATTCCAACGGAACATTCCAATGGTACTTTTCCGTTGGAATATACAACCACCAATAAAATTTCAATATTATTCCAACGGAATTTCCAACAGCGTTGAATTCCGTTAGAAATTCTGTTGGAAATTCCTACGGTTATTATTTCCGTTTGAATTTTCTGTTGGAATTTGGTTGTTTTCTAGTAGTGTATAAAGCTACAATAAGAACATTTTATAAAGACCTTTGTTCAAAATGAACAGGCATTATACAACGTACGATTATGAAATTTAATTTGGGTGTTCACAAGGAAATCAAATATTCATATTGCATGCATATATTTGTGTCATAAAAATTCATGTGAGACCGATCATTCTGACCCATAAATTGAAACCATTTTCATAAATTCTTATATGAATTGTTAAATGCGGACTATGAGTTGGCCATCTCACATGACAATATCCGTGAGACGGTGTCTGATGAGACTTACGTACTCTTTTATCATATTGATATATATAAAGCACATTAGTTGCATATAAATTTAATGGTGTGATTATTGTACTTCTGAGTTGTAATTTATGTACTGACACAATGGAACACAAACCTAATTGCTATATTTTTCAATACAGAAGATTTAGATGACAAGTAACATCCGAACAATATATGATCCTAATTTCATTCTTTTAAGCAAAGATGTCCACATTTCAACCCACATCAGTCACAAATCTCAACCTATAATTAAGATCAAAAGTTTATTCCATAGCAAAATTAGCTATTACATGAAATATTATTATAAACTATGATTTGCAACACAACATTAATTTAGCTTGAGATCGATATTGGCTTGAGCATGAGATCATTTTGGTGAGTTTTCTTGAATATTTTGGAATTTGCAGAATTAGTGATTGGAGTATTGGTCAAAGATTTGTTCCTCTTCTCCAAGATTAGTTCATGTCTTAAAACCCATATGGGCTCATTCAATTTATTTCCAAGAATGCATGTTATTTAATGCTCATGAAGAAGAAGATAGGGAATAAGAATGACAATAATATTAAATATGCATATATGTACACACAGTTACTTCCATTTCAATGGTTATAGAATGATTACATTACCTGATTAATATATCTCTATGGATCCATATCTTACCTGATATGTTATAGACATAATTAATATATAACATTCAATAAAAGTCTAGTACCAAGAAGAACAAAATATGACCAAAGTGAGAAAAATAACGACTCTTATTCGAAAACAAAAACGACAGATAATTAAATCGAAATCTTTTTCCTAATGCGTAAGTTATTTTGGAACGGGGAGAGTAGTAATGATCGAAATATATATGACTTGTAAACAGAACTCTAGATTGATACTTGAACTCTGCATTGCACATTAAATATGTAAATTTGTGGAAAAAATCAAGCTAATCAGTAATCAGCGATTGATTCTCGACCGAGCTCGAACACAACTCTTAGAGACAACTCAAGTAAAAAGCAAAATCCTAATGGTGCAATTAGATCAGTAAAATCATCAATTCCAAACTAAACCTATATCTACTCTAAGAACTGTACTGATGCATGAAAGATTTCAGCATTTACCTCTTTGTATACCCAAAAGTAAGAGCTTTTCTCTGTTTTTTTGCATAACTTGAAAGCATACTTAAATTTCTCTCACTTCCTTTTAAGAAGAATCATCCCTTCAATTAGGCCAACTTGGAGTGGTTGGTGTTTTTCTCTGTGGTATTGCAAAGTCAGATTTTATGATCCTATATCTAGTGGATTGGCAGAAGCAGGATGGCTAACTGAACGGCGTAGTCTCTCAGGCCGTTGAGTTACTGGGATTGAGTAACGGAATGGAGATCCCGTTAGTGATGATGAGTATGAGCTTCGGTTGGAGAATGAACCTGGAGAGTGTTGGTTGTACAGTTCATGAGCACCCATTGATCCCCTTCGGTTTAGCATGAACATCGACTCTGCCAATGCACGTTGCTTGGTGGCATCATCCACGTATAAAAGATCATCTATTCTGGCCAGTAAGTTGAAGGCTAAGCTCTCCAGCACCCTAGAATAGCTTTCAAGAATTGATTGCCCAACATCCTGAATGAAATGAAGCCATTAGATATTACAATATCGTACACAAATCATGTGAAAAATGCAACCAAGTATGTCATTCGTACCTTGTTATATTGAATCTTGTTCATATCCAGAGCAGTTTGTGGGAGGCCCGGGAAGTGTAACTTCAAGTTCTTTAAGAGGGTATCAGCTCGATGTGCATAGAGTTTACTCTTCTCGTTGTCACAAACGAGACCCTTCACCGTGCTTCCCCAAAACGAGCCTGTTTTTGCATGATTTTGTTTCTTCTTTTGATATTTCAGCTTCCAAAAGTGTATAGCACTCTCAATCCTGTTTGCTATTTCCAAAGTACTATACTCTGATGAAACGTCCAGGTAATCAAGAAGACAATCAGGGGAGAACTGATCGGCAGTTATATAGCGGTACAGGATTTCGCCTAGACAAGCCTTCTCACTCTGAAACAGAACAAATTGTTAACATATAAACAACATTATAAAGATAGAACTAATATGAGTAGATGATATAGCAGAAATCCTTTACCTTGGGTAAGCTCTCTAAATAAACTTGTGGGACTTCCATATCTGAAAGCACATTGCTATTGATTGCCATGGCAGCTTTGAATATTTGATGTGTGCACTCTTTACACTGCTGCAATCTCATCCTCGTCTCTTCAGACAAGCCGTTAGCTGGAACTTTTGGGAATGGCAACCACCATTTTTCTTCGAGTGTGATGGAAGGCCTTTTAGAAGATGGCGAACTCTGATATGTCTTCATGAGTTCCCCATCAGCAACAACTATCCCACGATCAACGTAGTAAAAATCAGTGTCTTGGAAACCATCTAACATGCTAAGTAACATTCCATCCAGTTTCTTGAGAGCTGGAAGATTCACATATAAATCAGATCTTTGTTGAGTCACCATAATCTCAAAGTTGCCACTGCCTGGAAATTCTTGAACTGATGGAACGAGCTCGATAATGGAATCACTGACACATAAAAGCCAATCCATCTCTCGTTGCCACATTGATCGTCTCACAGGGGCCAACGGCTCCAACTTCCAGAGCTCTCCGAAAACACTAGCTATGAACAATCAAGAGAACACAATGTTATATATATGCAAAAGAGAGTGATGAATCAAGAAAGGGTCGAATCGAGTTTGTGAAACATATAAACCTGCAAGATTAGTGATAGCATTGGAGATTGCGAGAGCAGTACTTACTCCCTTCCCTCCACCAGACATATCCTCTCCAAGCAACAACTTTGCAAATCTTTCCTTCATCAATTCAGCCTCTGCTCTCAAGCGAGAAACATGAAATCAGAACAGATAAATCCTATATAAAGATTAAATATCACTTGTTCTCTGATTCTAAAGAGTGACATCTCATAATAGTGCAAATTTAATGTATGAACTGAAATATACAATTCAATACTGAATCAGCAACTGGCCCTGA
Organism: Scutellaria baicalensis; assembly: GCA_005771605.1. Classification (NCBI taxonomy): domain Eukaryota; kingdom Viridiplantae; phylum Streptophyta; class Magnoliopsida; order Lamiales; family Lamiaceae; genus Scutellaria; species Scutellaria baicalensis. The sequence goes on from CM016728.1 coordinate 15,936,826, forward strand.
ATTTGATCATGTAAGTCAACAAAATTCGCATTTTGGCACGTGTTTTATGATTTTTCAAGTCCAAATCTCAATTTCTGGTGGTTTTGAGAACTAAATTTAGGATCAATTGAAAGATAGAGGACTAGAATTGCAAAGTTCAATATGCAGATTATATTAATGAAATCACTATATAGTTCAAGGACTATCGTTGTGATTTTTCCAATCATGCTCGCTGGATAAAATGGAAAATATTTTAACAGAAGCTACATTCAACTCAAGAATCCCAGCATCAACTGAATAAACTGACATTTGAAGCAATGAAAAATTAGCATTAAAAATAAATTTATTTTTCCCCACCACGATCAGGTTCATGAATATGATGCTAATGCTACTCTCTCTCTCTCTCTCTCTCTCTCTCTCTCTCTGAATATAACAGAATTCTGGAAAAACTTAGAATAACAAAAAAAGCAATGCTTTCAAACACAAAACTACGTTTTATCTATCACTGATGAACCGATTCCTCAATGAAATCATGTAAAATCGAATATTCGTAATTGTACGGAACCATTGAAAGCGGGGAACTCACCGGACAATTCAGTCGACTCAGGCTTATCCATATCCGGCTTCTCCGCCGGAAAGATGACGTGTCTACCTCCCACAACCGGCAGCATTATCGGAGGAGGCGGCAAACAGCCAGAATTCGAAGGCAATTCAAGCGGAGGCGAGGCCAAAGCCACCCGACGGACGGAAGAAAAGGTGGCGACGCTGGAAGTCGAACTCTCCGACTCGCTGATGTCAGCACTCAAGCTGTAACCGTCGTCGAATCGCTGCGACTCCAAGTCCTCGTACTCATCATCGGACTGCGAAACTACGCTATCAACCATTATCGTTCGATGCCTATAAACACTCTTCCAAAGCGAGCTAAAAATCAGCAGCTTCAACGGATCGATTTCAACGGAAACTTGCAGGGCATAATGCAAACTGAAAAGCGTGGGAATGGAATGATTGCGAGGATAAACTGTGGAAGAAAGTGAGGAAACAATAAAGTGAAAGTGAAGTACTATAAAATGTAAAGTTGTGGAGAGAGAAAGAGGAGAGAGGGAATTGATTGTGAGTAGGTAAGTAGAATTTCAATGGCTTAATGTTAAGATATGTTCAGTAATTGGTTTCTGTAATTTCTTCCAAAAGAAAAGTAGATATCGTCGGAGTGGGCTGAGCCCCACCGTCACGTGGTAGTGGGCCGGTGGCCGCCTTTATTCCACCACCAAATGTACACTGATAACGTATTTCGCGCGCTCCAACTCTCGAATTTGTCCACGTGGATATATAATTATATATGCATACATATATTAATTATTTAATTATATGTATAGAAATAGAGGGCTTATTCCATGCTACCCTTATGGGTAATACCCTCACCACACCAATATTTGACATGTGGCAATTTTTTTTTTTTGTGTGTGATGTAATTCTATCTATTTATTTATTAATCATAATTAATTGATAGTTCTATCTCCCAATATACAAGTATTATTCATTTTTAGTCTTATGTAATGTAATATTTATTTATTTATTATAATACCATTGATATAAATTCATGACATTTTATTATTTATAATATATTGATTATATTTATATGCAGAACTTTGACTAGATAAATTGCACCGGTTAATGTTAATGTTATAATACATTCATATGTCATTTTATTATTTATTATATATTAATTATATTTGTATGCATTATTTATGATTAATTTGTTCTAATTCTCATAACCCTCAAACATTAACTCAATATGTCAAACAAAACTATGGTTAATAAATAAATAGATAGAATTACATCACACACAAAAAAAACAAAATTTGCCACATGTCAAATATTGGTGTGGTGAGGGTATTACCCATAGGGGTAGCATTAGACATGGTCATCCGGTTTCCCGGTTCCGGTTCCGGTTTCCAAAATGGCCGAACCGGAACCAAACCAAGAAGGGTAATAGGTCGGTTCCGGTTCCGAAACCGGCGGTTCCGGTTAAACCGCCGGTTTGGGCCGGTTTTTCAAAAAAATTATAGATTTCAAAAAATTCAAAAAAAAAAAGGGGACGCTCCGGTTCGAACCGCCGGTTCCGGTTCGGTTCGAACCGGCGGTTCGATCCGGTTTCTTCATCTTGACCGTTGATCTCCAAGGGCCCGTAGATCGCCACCGTCGATTTCAAAAAAAATTCAAAACCGGCGGTTCGAACCGACGGTTCGGAACCGCCGGTTAAACTGCCGGTTTTTCGGTTCAAAAAATCGCGAACCGTAACCTAACCGGATAATTACGGTTTCCGGTTACGGTTCCGAACCGGAACCGGTCAACAGTTCGCTGAACCGTTGACCGCCGGTTCGAACCGGCCCGGTTTGGCGGTTTTCGAACCGGATGGGCGTGTCTAGGTAGCATGGAATAAGCCGAAATAGAGCAACTGTTTGACCGTACGTTTTTTTAGTCACTCAAAACATATATTTCTGTTTGGAAATAAATTAAAAGTTTAAAATTTTATGACAATTTATTTATTTAAATAAAATTAAATCATTCCAAACCATCAAATCAAGGCTTTTATCTTGGATCATTATCAATTAGTTACAATACAACCTCTATAAATAATTTTACAAAAAATTGTTTGAAATGGTCCACGGATAGTTTTTAAGACCGATCTCTTTATCGGATCACCTAAATCGATTATCATAAATTTATATGTGAATTGTGGAGTATTGATTGATCCGATTGTGAATTGTTGATTGATATATTAGACGTATCTTATATAAAATGATACGGCATGATACTTATTCGAATAATTTAAACTATTCTTTGTTGGTGGCTAATACAATACAACTCTAACCCAAACAATTATTGGACTAAAAAAACCTAAAAAATTTAAAAAAAAAAAACCAATTATTGGGCTGACTTTACATTTTTAAATTGAATCAACACCAAAAGCACGTACTTTGAATTTATCAGTCATTATAAAAGACATTTAATTTGGTCAATAATTTCCGTATATAATTTGTTTGAGAATTGATCATTATTAATATAATCAATAAATTTTCTCTTATTTTACATGACATTCTTTTCCAAAAGCTCAAAACGCTAATAATTCCAAAATCATTTTCGTCATTCATTGCACATCAAAGCTGCAACAAGCACCCAATGACAAATTATTTTCTCTAAAAATAATACACACTTGAACAATATTATTGTGACAGAATAAAATAATCATATTTCTGTTACAATATGAACATTTCATTATCTAAATTTCTATCTACTTATCATGATCATATTTTCATCATATCAACGCAAATTTTGACATGATTCCATGAAATGTCACTTACATCACAATTATAATCCCCAAATTTATATATTTATATATATATAAGAGGTCCTTCTGTAGTACACCGGGTGTATTAATACACCAGACTCTCCATCATTTTCAGTCATTAGATCTGAGACCATAGTTGACTTTGACCTTAATGATCTCAGATCTGATGGTTGAAAATGAGTGGAGAGTTTGGTGTATTAATACACTTGGTATACTATAGAATTACCCATATATAAGATATATATATATATATATAGACCAAAAAATTAAAAGATATATTAAAAAATAAAATACTGCAGTATATATAGAATAAATGCGTGAAAAACTTTACAACTATTGTCCAATCAAAGTTGATATTAGTTAAGAAGAGAATTTAATTTGTTTAGCCACCCTGACTAGTAATATTTAAAGTGCCATTCAATATTTGGAATTATTAATTTTATTGTGACAGAGGTTTGTTGCAATGTTATTGATAAAATTTTAAATGCTCATCAATTTGTTTAGCTCTTTGCATTTGATTTTTGATGCAGTATTTAATAAATTGTAGAATTTTATGTGGCCAAAATGTCATCACACCAACCAATTCAATTAGGTTTTGTGGATAAATATTGTTGCTCTCATCATAAATAAACATATGAAATAGTAAATATTAAATGTGTATTCACACCTGCAACCAACAATCCTTTAGAATTAATTATGAATAATAAAGCATCTCTCTCTTTTCTTTAGGATCATTAAATGTTTTCAATTATATATGTATATATATATATATATAATTTCATATTATCTTTGAGTATATATGAAAATACATAATTGGATGTCTTTTGAAAAATAAAATATGTGATATTTTAATACTTCAATAATTTTATTCTATAATAAATCGATTGATGGGCTATGAGATTAAATGTAACATTTGAGAAACAAACCCAATAAGGTATCCATAACTATCACTGATCTGAGCTTGAAGGCCCAATATAATGAGTCACATCATATGGGCTTATCTCAACTGATGGACTGATATTACTAGTAGGCCAGGCCCATCAAAAGAGGGTTCAAAGGCCCAAGCCTACTAAACTCTTTATTTTTTGTGGACACAGTTGGTGACTAAATATAGTTCATGCATGTCACATATTGACATTATATTGCATAGTTCATTTTATTTTATTTAATGAACTTTAAGATCACCTAGTGTGTGAGTTGATCAAATCTTAGCTTTGAACATATCATAATACTAGATTATTTATATGGTTATTATATAACCTTATCTATGATTTGATAGATTGTTTGATTGTCAAACACATCATCATATGATCACTGATTCGATTTGTAAGATATAATAAAAATAAAATTACTTCTATTCTTGAAGTTCAAGAGTTATATTTTGTATGCAATTAGGCCAAAAGGTTAGGTTGAGTGATGTTTTTGCATGAATATATTATTTAGATAACATAATTATAAATAGTACTTGATGGCCCATATAGAATCTCTCACTTGTCCTAACCAAGAATATTATATCTTTATCTGTCCCAAAATTCTAAGTAAACATCATTATCCAAAAAAGGATACCCCTCTTTTCCAAAAAAATGGCAACATAGTTTCCACAGCATGAGCACATTTTGTTCTTGAACTGTGAAACCTCATACTATTAAATCCCACAGTGAAAATGTGCTCATTCATATCTATCTACCATTTTACATCAACCTTAAACTCACACCAAGTTTATTTCATTTTCTCCTATTTCTCAAGTGTTAATTCTTTCCATCTTTCTCTCCTTCTGGACAATGGGATCATTATCCGCCTTCGACGAAGGTCCGCAGTATCCCACTGCTCGTCGGGATGAGTCAGTGGTTGATCGTTATCACGGGCTCATGATCTCAGATCCCTATCGATGGTAATGCCTTGTATAGTTTCATAACTACATGCCATAATTTATACGAATAATACTATATATTAGTTGTTATGCAAGATAAAATATGCTCGTGTACTTATTACATTTTATCAAGTCTATCATATATAAGACCATATTACATGTGTTTATAAAATGAGAATCCAAGCTCAACAGATTCCTGAATTTCTATTTGTAATATTAAGCATGTAATAATTGCTATAATGAGTTTGGTGTTGTGTAAAAACAGGCTTGAGAATCCAGATTCTTCAGAAACAAAAGAGTTCGTGGAAAAGCAGATGAAACTGACAGATTATGTTCTTAAAGGCTGTGAAACAAGGAAAAAAATTAGTGAAAATCTTACAAAATTGTTTGATTTCCCAAAATATGGAGCTCCATTTAGGGCAGGAGATAAGATCTTTTACTTACACAACACTGGTTTGCAACCACAAAGTGTTCTCTATATGCAGGTTTCTTCATCTCCATTTTTACTTTTCTTCAATGTTTTCACAATTTCTTTTGGATATGATTGTTGAAGATTCTATAATTTCTGTTTTTTTCTTATTCAACTAAAACTCAAATCTTTTGTTTGAGTTATTATCAACTAATAGGCCATGAACTTCTTCGTATGTTTGATGTTGGATCTCGAATTCGACTTTGTTTTTCGGTGGTATAGGATCGCGTGGATGGTGAAGCAGAGGTTTTGCTCGATCCGAACACGTTAAGCAACGATGGAACAGTGGCTTTGAATGGATTTGCAGTTAGTGAAGATGCAAAGTATTTGGCCTATGGCATTAGTTGCAGTGGAAGTGACTGGGTTTCCATTCATGTTATGAGGATCCAGGATAAGATCGTGGAGCCTCATTCTCTTTCATGGGTAACTTGTCTGAATTTCATGATCTATGTATGTTAGATCATGATGGATTTGTGTTGCATTGTAATAATGTCCTGTTTTATGTTTACACAGGTTAAGTTTTCTCATATTAGTTGGACTCATGACAGTAAAGGTTTCTTCTACAGCCGTTTTCCAGCTCCTGAGTGAGTCATCACTCATCTAACCAATCTGTTTTCGATTGATGTCAAAAGTGTTATGTATCTAAGTGTTATGTATCTAAGTGTTATTTGGTTCGTTCTAAAGGGATGAGGAGAAGTTGGACGCTGGGACGGAGACGAATGTCAATCTACACCATCGGCTTTACTACCATTTTCTAGGTACTGATCAATCCGAGGATGTGTTATGTTGGAGCGATCCGGATAATCCTAAACATACGCGTTCCGCCTCTGTGACCGATGATGGGAAGGTACCGAACTTTACTAGATTCGAAACTGGTAATATAAGCTTTAACTCGGCTATAGATTTACTCGTTTCTTGATTGGTCGTGCAGTATGTTCTTCTGTACACGAACGAGAATTGTGACCCTGTCAACAAGATTTATTACTGCAACATCTCAGTGCTCCCAAAAGGACTTGAAGGTTATAGAGGCAAAAAGGAGTTGCTTCCTTTTGTGAAGCTTGTTGATACATTTGATGCTTCTTATAATTATGTGGCAAATGATGATACAATTTTCACATTCCTTACTAATAAGGATGCCCCGAGGAAGAAGCTCGTCCGAGTTGATGTGAGAAATCCGACTTCTTGGACTGAGCTACTTCAAGAAGATCGAAAAGATGTGCTTGAATCTGCTGTGGCTGTCAATGGAAATCGAATTCTATTGAACTATTTGAGTGATGTGAAGAATGCTTTGCAGTTAAGGGACTTGGAAACAGGTTCCCTTCTACACCATTTGCCACTTGATATAGGAACTGTGTCTGAGATTTCTGCTCGACGAAAAGACAGCACTGTTTTTATCGCGTTCACGAGCTTCCTTGTCCCGGGCATTATATACTCTTGCGACCTCGATTCTGAGGTCCCAGACATGAAAATCCTGAGAGAAATTGTTGTCCCTGGCTTTGACAGGACTTCTTTTGAAGTGAAACAGGTAAGGACTATGAATGTTATTCAGTTTTCTTGAATTCTGTTACTGATTAAGATGTTTTTTTTCAGGTTTTTGTGCCCAGTAAGGATGAGACTAAAGTTCCAATGTTTATAGTGGCTAGAAAGGGAATTACCCTGGATGGGTCACACCCTTGTTTACTATATGGATATGGAGGATTCAGTGTCAGCCTTAGTCCGTATTTCAGTGCGAGTCGTGTTTTAATTGCAAAGCATTTAGGTGTTGTGTTTTGCGTCGCAAATATTCGTGGAGGGGGAGAGTATGGGGAAGAATGGCACAAAGGTGGTGCCCTTTCGAGGAAGCAGAATTGCTTCGACGATTTCATATCAGCTGCTGAGTACGTCGTCTCAGCTGGTTATACACAGCCGAGGAAGCTGTGTATTGAAGGTGGCAGCAATGGTGGACTTCTTATTGGGGCCTGTATCAATCAGGTCTCTTCCATCTTGTTTTCCACACTTCAATTTGATATATTTTTCTATCTTAAATCTTCAATTCTGAAAGTGTGATTTCAGAGACCTGATCTTTTTGGATGTGCTCTTGCTCATGTTGGTGTCATGGACATGCTAAGGTTTCACAAGTTTACTATAGGTGAGATGAAGTTATTGCTTTCTCTCTCTATCTCTCTCTCATCTAAATTACAACTGTTTGATCCTCTGAATTCTACTTCCAAACCAGGCCATGCATGGACATCAGACTTTGGCTGTTCAGACAAGGAGGAGGAGTTCCACTGGTTAATCAAGTAAGGTTTATTAAGTTCTGTTTTTCATTCAGTTTCAAAGGTTATGATTATTGACTTCTTTCATCTGTCCCTGTTTCCAACAGATACTCACCCTTACACAACGTGAGGAGGCCGTGGGAGAAACCTTTCGATAAGGTCACTCAGTATCCATCGACCATGCTACTGACAGCGGATCATGATGATCGTGTCGTGCCACTGCACTCACTCAAGTTATTAGCAGTAAGTTTTTTAATCCTATCATCAACTTTCAACTGATTTACTATTGAGGAAATAGCTCTTTCATGATTGATCAGTAAGTTCACTGATTAATGGCTTTTCTTTCTTCAATATAAGACAATGCAACATGTTCTATGCACAAGCGTGGAGAACAGTCCACAAACGAATCCGATTATTGGACGGATAGAACGTAAAGCAGGACATGGATGTGGAAGGCCAACGCAGAAACTGGTAAATAATGCACATAGAATTATGTGAAGAGTTCTTATTCATATTCAGGTTTTTGACTCTTTAATTTTTCTTAACTGAACTCAACCTAAAAAACGTTCATCGTAGATCGATGAAGCTGCAGATAGATATGGGTTCATGGCGAAGATGGTGGGTGCATCCTGGATTGACTAGAGGATCGATAAGGAGTTGTTCTAGTCAAATATATTTGTAAAAGCTGCAGATTTAAAATGCAATGAGAGAATTATCTCTTAGTATATATTCATAGAAAAGGGGTTTCTTGAAGAATTGAGCCAACACAGATGCTTCAATCTCAGACTTTTCTGAGTTTTGATCTGATTGTTGAGAAATGTAAACTCTTGTTATTAAAAATTTCTCAATCTTCTATTAGATTTGTAAGGTATCAAGATTTGTACTAGTTTCATTTTGTCATTCACAATATTTTCATTGTTATAAAGTCTATTACCATGGATTTATTGAACTTAGCCCCTTGGTACTTAATATAATGAGTCACATGAATACAATATTGGGAAGCTATCATAAAATATTTTAATCATATATGGAGTTAAAAGTATTTAATCATAATTCTTCTTTAGAATGTCATCATGTTTAATTATATAATTTAACTAGCAGTTTTAATTTCAACTTTAAAATGGAAAATCTTCCTAAAAAATTCAAGAAAATGTATAAAGTAAAATTGAATGGTTATATTTCCAACAGAAAAACTAGTGCAAAAGCAGGCACAGAGGAGCCTTACTTTAAGCCTGGAAACAATCCATCTTCACATCTGTGACATCAAGTTGCACTATTTCTGCTCTGCATTCCAGGATCGAACCAACACTGCAAAGATTCAACGACAAAGATGTTAACGAAACCGAGGTACAGAAAAATCATTTTACGAACACTCATCACAGATCTGACATTCAAAGACTGAATTCAACAGCTTGAAGCATCAACAGCTGCTAAAATTATGAAAACTATCACAGTTTCAAGGTATCCTTTTTATTTAATCTGATTCTAGCAGACTAACTATAGTATCTAATCTGAGAGATCAAAACAAGTGCACCCCGGGTAAAACGCAAGATATCCATGATCATAGACATAAGAACTCTCCATATATGGGTGTGGAAAATGGGTGGAAAATCATACCTGGGATGTGTGCGTCCCAGATCTCCATGAACGAACTCCTTTATGTATGTTCCGGCCTGGTTGAGACAGTATTTATTATCAGATTTCAGCCATGATATTAGGAAAAATATAGGATCTAAGTGCTTTCAGTATCATTCTTGTCTAATTAGTTATCATGGAGATGGCACATGAATTTATCAGTAAAACTGAGAGAAAATACTTAACCTGTGTGCACAAGTGCAGGAGGAAATATTGAGAACTTCCAGCTATCATCTCTATTTTCATCCTGAAAATATCAGGCAAAACTAAATAACACTAAAGTACATGAGATTGTACAACTTTTTAATGGGAAATTTTTCTACCAATGTATGGTTTTTTCACGCTCTAATGGACTTCGGCGATGGAGAACCCTTATTGGTGTTTTCTGAAAAATTTGCTGGACAAGAAAAAGAAACCAGTTATCACAGATAACAGGCCTAACCAGATCAGAAGATATACTGAAACTTGTCCAAACAACATGCTCAAACTCAAAATCAGGCCAACGAAGATGCTTATAGAAAGGAAGCACTTCAGCATACAGAGGTGGTGGATGGAGAGAGAGAGAGAGAGAGAGAGAGAGAGAGAGAGAGAGAGAGAGAGAGAGAGCACATTCTTTTACCATGTCCTTGAGTGATGATAACTTCTGTGAATCATCATTTGTAAGGGGCCGTGAAATCCACACGAGTGCAGTATATTGTTTCTGCAAGACATGAATTGCATCTATTAGTATGATAGCATCATCATTAGTTATGTCCAATTGCCTACTAAAATAAAAGAGTTACCTGCTTTTCTGCTTCTCCTTCACGCATCAGATCCCAACCCTGACTACCTAAAAACTTAAGATTCTTTACCCTCACCTGCACATGCCATAAATATAATCCCATTACACAAACTAGATATGAAAATCCAACTAAATATCAGATTCATTTTTAGTAGGCTTACAAATTTGCTTTCCAGGTTATTTATTTTCTTCTCGATCTCTTTTATCAACACATCAGAAGGGAATTTGCGAGCATTTTGGATCTCAACCAGAAAAGGTCGGCCAGTACCCAGCATCCGAACCTGCATATATTAATTTGGGTGGGAGAGGACAGAAAGAGTATATATTTATATCAGAACTGTAATTGTACACAATCAGAAGTGATTAGATAGAAGATAAAAAAAATTACATCAATGTCTTCTCTTCCGGCAGCATGAAACTTGTAGCTATCACCCTGACAGATTGGAAGGATGTTGCCGCCAACTATTTCCTGAAAAACAAGGCAAGATATACCCACAATGTTATCAGCATTGTTCCAAATTACCGAAACTACCAAAATCAAATATGAAGTTTCTATACCTCAACAGAGGCTTCCCCCATTCGCTCATCATCTATAATCCAGCGTGACTGGCTGACATTCCTAGAGTACTGCAGAAAGGCACCAGCATGATTCCAGACAATTATCATCCAGGTCAAACCAAAAACAAAGTTTGGCTTGGTTGGCCTTTTACTAACATAGTTATGAATGAAACTTAAATTGCATGCGTGAACCAAAAGGTTATTTGCAAAACCAAACAGTTGAGTATCAACACAAGCATTACTTGAGGAAAACGAGCAATTCAAAAACAAAGTAGTTGAACCTTAAGATATCTCCCACCAACATAGACAGAAGTCTTGTAAAATTGAAGAACCAAGGAGCAGCACTGATCGACCTGAATTATAACAAAGTTCTGGTCAGTCAAATTAAATGGCCTAGTCCGCTATTTGAAGTTGCATTGGAACTATAATTAATATGGATTAGTGTTCAAGTTCCTTATTGATCATTATTTTGAATAAAGTTTGACAGGCAAGAAAGTAAAAAAGAAATAAGTCATCATGAGTCAGATAAGCATGTATCAACTATTTGACATGCAATATACCTTCTCTAGTGGAAATGATAGGCCAATATCATCTTGGCACTCAGTTAATGAATTTCTACTGAGTTGAATTCCTTCAAACTTTTGCAAGTCAGTACAGTTTTCCATGACATCTGCATCATCTGTGCATTGAATAGTATCAAGGTATATATCAGGTGCAGGATCCAAGACCATATAGATGATCCATTTCAGACAACCTTACAGTCAACCCATAAGACAACCATGTAGACAATCCATTCTCTTCAGTTGTTCCTAAATTTTAAGCGATAGGTATATTGGTCCTTCAGAATGGGTTTCGAGGGCAAAATATAAGATTTTGATTTGGAAGAAAAAAACCATCAATCCCGAACCTTTTATAGAAAATAGTACAAAATACCAATACATGGGAAAGAATGAGTTTTGACTTCAAAAAATTAAAGAGAAAAGGACAGGAAAAAACTTGCCTATTTTCCTCCTTTTATAGCATCCATTTTTATCATGAATAGGCTGGTCCTTGGCTGATGCATCAGAAAGTGCATACGTCAAACAAATTCGGAAAGAACTTTCATTAGATTTTACATCCTGCAATACTTCAAATATTTTAAACGGATTCATTCAGATAACCAAGAGAACACCCAACTCCGTGTGACATGTACCTCATAACCATCAGAGAAAGATCAGTGCAATGACATACACAAATCAAATAAGACCAAGCAGTAGGTATTAACTGTTAAGAAAAGAGTCAACTAATTACCAACAACTTCTCCAAAGGTCTTGCCACAGACAATTTCAGGAAATCTTTCATGGAAATGCTTTCAGACGGAAACTTTTCTGTGAACAAAGGTTCAGTGCTATACTTCTTTATTATATACGACCTGGAATGAACACAATAAACTAACCACAATTACTATCTCATAATATTTTTTTATATAAATGGAACAACAAAACATATAAGGTTTGTTCATAATCAGTGGTACTGAAAGCACATCTGTAAAAACAAATTAGGAACCAAATATTTCCAGCCATCATCACAAATCATAACCAAGCTAAGGTCACCAATCTAAATTACTAACCGAACTGCCTGTTCGTTTTCAACAACTGTTGGGGGCAATGAGACTTCCAGAGAGAAACCATCAATTTGATGCCCCTCCTGCTTCATAGCATCTCCTATTTCTGCAGCAAAATCACTAGCATGATTCTTTTTCACCAACACTCCCTTGTCATCACGATACATGAACTGCAAAATGCCTCGACATACCCTGCAAACTTCCATACATTCTACATCAATCGAGTCTTTAGCTTCTCTAACACAACTATTAGCCCCATCGCCTTCATGTTCCGCTAATCCATGAAGAATTGCTCTCAAAATCCGTGTTTCCACGCATGGATGAGAAAAGATTTGCTCGTGAAGAGAAAATAGTCTGAATACACAGCATGTGCAAACCTGCACAAACAGTCATCCATGAGGGTGAATTAAAATCAAACAACAAAATTAGCGGCGAACTATTTTCCAATACACGAAACAGAATCTGCATAATAGGAGGAAAAAGGAACTCTTTTCAATAAAACTATTTCATATTCCGATATAATAATTCAATTTCATCAAACCGTGAAAAATCAGCTGGTTAACAATTACATCGAACCAGCTTGTTTTATTTACTATGTAATCTTAATTAATCTAGAAAAGAAGAAACTGAAATTCGTCCATAAAAATAAGTAGCAGAAGATTGAAAGGAATGACAAATTAAAAGGAAGATTGATCGTGAGAAAGAGTACAAACTCCATTGGAGAGCAAGTCCTTCAGAAGTTTCAGTGGCAGTGAGCTGACGGCGTCGCGAATGAGGTCGAGGTCATTGTTACTGGATATGGCGGCGGAGATAACTTGCGCATCTTCATCGCCGCAGCGAACAGGCGCACCACCGTTGGCCATTCCGGAATCGGAGAGTCAGTTTAAAGTAGGGAGGCGACGGCGGTATTGTGTTGGGCACCGGAGGAATTTAAACAAAGCCTGACCCACCCAACTCCAAAAAATACATTTTTTTTTCTTTTAGGTCAAATTTTAATTTTAATTATAATATGGAAAATTTATTCATTAATTAATCATTAATGGATATTGTAAAACTTCTCACGTGACTAATATAATACTCCATAATTACAAATAAAACTTCAAGTCGTTATTTAATTAAAAAAGGTTCGTGATTCTAATCATAAAATAGATAAAATTACGATAAAAATGAATTTGGTAATTTAATAATTGAATAAATTTATCCAATTTGACATAATGCTTTAAAATTTGATTAAATTCAAAACCGTATTCGGAAATTAATATCTTATACATATACAATATATTTATTAATTTCGAGATAAAAAAAATTAAATAAATACAGTAATATAAAAGTAGAATATAAAATAAGACAACATATAATAATAAATCAAAGAAAAGTGCATGACAGAAAATAGCATTAGCACAAACTTCCTACCTTCAATAAAAAGAGGTATTAATATCCAAAAAGAAACAAATACCTTAACAACCACAAACTATCTTGAAAGCTTATAACAAAACTGAAATGCACAAAATATGCCATGACAAGTTCTTGATTTTGAAACGTTTAAAACCTCACAGCAAGTTGTGGAAGAAACACCCTTCTCCATAAATGTCCAGAAGATCGCCCGATTAGCAACTCGTCGTGGTCCTTGAAAGATGCGTCTTCACATTCTGTCTTCTCTCCTGCGCGGGGCACAAGTAATAATCTCATCGACCCTTATAATCATCTCTGAAGCTTCGGTTGCTGAAAGCAATACAGCTTGCTTCACTTTGAACGCCTCGGATATACCTAGCTCTGCCATATTGCCGACCTGCACAAAAATCGTAATGAAACCACCACTCTTGAAGAGGATCTTGCAATGACCAACAATTTCAGAAATTCAAAGACCATGTTGTGTTGCTTTGAGGGGGAAAGTGGAAAATTAACCACCAGGTATTTGATTACTTACAGCTCCGGTGAGGACATCAATTCCTGCAGTGCTTCCCTCCTTATGGTGTGATAACTTCGTTATTTGATGCATTTTGGGGCTTAATTTCATATCATTTTGTGTTGAAAAGCATGCAATAGTGAGATTTTATTTAGATTTCATTATCTTTTTAAGATTTCACGTTTTTGCTTGATTTGAAAGGAATTTGATAGGTTTTAGCACAAAATGAAAGTCCAATGGAATTTTACGCCAAGTTGGAGTCGAGATAGGGAGTCGATAAAGCGCAGTTATGGAGGAAAAATCATACTTCGATCTCTAGATGTCCAAATTCAATGTTTCTTGTCTTGTTAGGAAGCTAAGAGGGAGTTCTACAACTTTCATGTTGGAAGGTTTCATCAGTTCTGCCCTCAAGAGAGCAGAATAATACAAGAAGTTGAAAGTCGTGCAAGAATGTCCTAATTTTCGTCTTGACAGGGCTTGAGTAAATTGGGTATAACTTGGTGTAAAAAACTGATATTGGGCTGAAATTAGTGGCATCAGATAGCTAACGTGAAGGGCTACAACTTTCATGAAGAAGTCGAAGCCCAATTATGAGCGTAAGAGGACCGAATCAAGGCTGAAAGCTGGAAGTCTGGGCCACCCGGGTCACTTGGCCGGGTCAGTGGTTTAGTTGCGGATTTTTAGGCCTATTTGGACTCCTATTTGGATACAACTTGCTCCAAGTCCGATTTTTACCTACTTAGATACAAATTAGGATTTGGGAAGATTTGAGAAACTATAAAAGATCCATACACATCCAAAGAAAGGAAGAATGATCCACATCTTGAGAGCAAGGAAAAAGCTGGAAATTGAAGATTCAAGAATCAAGAGGAGCAACCAACGATCACAAATTCAATAAGCGTTTCTTTGATTTATTTCTAGTTTTGATCATGTCGTTTTGTAATTTATTTTGCTTTACGAACATGATTTTTGGCTAGGGGTCTCGTGATCTTAAGACACGAGAGTAGTTTTATGGATTTCTTGTTGAATATCCAGTTTTAATCTTTCTTCTAATCCATGATATTTTATTCATGCTTCCTTGTGCTTATTCCATGTGTGAATTCTGGCCAAATTTATGCATGCTCTAATTAATTAGATTGAGATCGAGAGATGATATCTGATTATAGATTTGGGAATGCGTGACTCAATTAAATTGCCTGGATCGAGAGATTGGTAAATAATTGGGGTGAGAATACGATCTTAGGAGCTTTTAGGAGTTGGTTATTAACTGCGAGGTAGAGATACAGACATTAATAATCGATCCACGGGTTAAGTTGCTCGAGAGAGAGGTTAATCTACAATCGTGATTGCTCACATAAAATAATTGGATTTGAGGTTGATTTTTGCTAGATTAGTAAACTTGATTGAAGTAGAATGAAATCGTTGTCTTAGGATCCTTGTTTGAATCTTGATTATCTTGATATTTTCTTGTTTGATATCTTTATTCCATTTATTTGTTTCTAGACATAGGTTTTTAGATTAAATTCAATCAATTCGGTTACTTAGATAAAATTGGGTAAATTAATTAGGTAGTTAACTAAGTTCTAATTCACTAGTCTTTGTGGGATCGACCTTGCTCGCCCTATCTATAGTTGACACCGTACACTTGCGGTATAGGCTAGAAATAGACCATCGATCAAGTTTTTGGCGCCGTTGCCGGGGACTAGAGTCTTAGGATAGTTAATATTTGATTTTTTTTACCTGGTCTTAATCTAGGGTTTTATTTGCTTTAAAAAAAAATCAAAAAAAAAAAATCAGTTTTTCCTTTTCTTTTATTTTTGTCTCAGTTTGTGTCTAAAATACTCTTATTTGTTGCTTTTAGGTAGTGCATGAACACACGCTCCAAAAGGGCGACTCTGATTGAACCTGATCCGGAGATTGAATCAACCTGCAGACGCAACAAAACAAAGAAAAAACTGTTATTCAATCAAATGGCTGACGATCAAATCAGAAATCAAGTACCACCTGGGAATGGAGGATTTGGGAATAATCAACCGAACGTTCCTGCTCAAAGGCCGATTCGAGATTACTTTCAGCCTCAACAAAACAGAAGGGGAGTTGTGAGACCACCGATTGAGGCAAATAATTTTGAACTCAAACCAGCCCTAATAAGCATGGTGCAACAGAACCAATTTGGTGGAAGTCATCTAGATGATCCCAATGCGCATCTAGCGCAATTTTTGGAAGTATGTGACACAATCAAATTGAATGGGGTTTCTGATGATGCAATCAAACTTCGCTTATTCTCATTCTCATTACGAGATAAAGCGAAGTTGTGGTTCAATTCCATTCCACCGGGCTCGATTACTAGTTGGGATGAGTTGAGTAGGAGGTTTCTCTTCAAATATTTTCCACCGAGTAAGACATTGAAGATGAAGAGCGAGATCACACAATTTAAACAACTCGATGGGGAATCTTTGGGGGAATCATGGGAGAGATTTAGAGATATGTTGAGGAGATGTCCTCAACATGGATTTCCGGAGGATCAACAAGTCTGTTTCTTCTATAACGGATTGTTTGGATCCACAAGAGCAATGATAGACGCAGCAGCAGGAGGAGCGTTGCTAGCAAAGAGTCCTGAGGAGGCCATGTATATTTTGGAAGAGATGGCGACAAACAGTTATCAATGGCCGTCTGAAAGGACTACTTATAGAAAGGTGGCTGAAATTCAGAGTCAAGATCAAGTGTTAGCTGCTATAGCCGCACTCACGACTCAAGTATCTGCTCTAGCACATTCTCGTAATCAACCCATGGATAGTTCGGGAGTGCAGATTGGTGATTTTGCCCAACATGAAGACGTTGAGGAGTTGAATTACATCGGTGGGCAGAATTACAACAACTTCCGGAACAACAAGTGGCCATATCAGTATAAGCACGGTGGGAGAAATCACGAGAACTTCTCGTATGCAAATAATAATAATTGTTTGCAACCCCCTCCAGGGTTTTCCGTCACAAATGGAATGATCGATGAGCCAAAGAAGCAGCCACTTGAAGATTTAATGCAAGAATTCATCAAAAGCACAGATGCTCGTATAAAAGCTTTGGAAATGCAAATGGATGCTCGTCTCAAGTTGGTGGAGAGGCAAATCGGGCAAATAGCTGAAATTGTGGGTAACCAACATCAAAAGGGGCAATATCCAAGTAACACCGAGGTGAATCCAAAAGAGCATTGTCATGCAATCTATTTGAGAAGTGGAACACAATATGAAGGACCTTCTATGCCGGCTGAAAATGTGAAAGAAGAAGTGAAGGAATCGCAAAAGAGGAAGATAGTTGACAATGAGATTGTCAACTTGACCGAGGAGTGTAGTGCCATAATCCAACGAAAACTTCCACAAAAGTTGAAAGATCCGGGAAGCTTCTCAATTCCATGTGACATCGAAGGGGTCCAATTCAAAAAGGTCTTGTGTGACCTTGGAGCATCAATTAATTTGATGTCATTGTCCAACTTCCAAAAGCTTAACTTGGGAACGTTGAAACCAACAACAATGACTCTTCAATTAGCCGATCGATCGTTGAGATTTCCAATGGGGGTTATTGAAGATGTGTTGGTTAAAGTTGATAAGTTCATCTTTCCTGTGGACTTTGTGGTCCTTGACATGGAGGAGGATTTTGACATGCCTCTAATTTTGGGGAGACCATTTTTGGCCACCGGACGAGCATTGATAGATGTGGAGAAAGGAGAGCTTAAATTGAGGGTTAATGATGAACAAGTCACTTTTTCCATCTATAATGCCATGAAGCTTCATGAAGAAAATAAAGAAGAGTGTCATTCAATTGACATAATGGAGGAACGAGCCCAAGAGAGTTCAAAGGAAAAATCAGCTCATGACCCATTGAAAAAATTCCTAAGTCCCTCTATCTTCTCTATTGATTTAATATATGACACTAAAGATGTTAAATCCTACAATGATGTTGCTTCTTTGAATTATTTGCAGGAAATGTCGAAGAAAAGGGTCAAATTCAAGCATAGCCATCACTCAAAGCAACAAGAGAAAGAATCGAGTTTTCAACTCGATGTACCGTGAGTTCTCTCTACAAAAATCGTCTAGCTAAAGACGTAAAATTAAGCGCTTGTTGGGAGGCAACCCAATTTTTATCGATTTTGTTTCGTTACTAGTTAAGTAGTATTTTTCTTATTTTAGAATAAGTTTGAAAAAAAAAATCAAAAAAAAAATCAAAAAAAAAAAAAAGGGACCCGGGTCGGGTCATATGACCCGGGTCGGGTCGGAGCATCGGCTTTGGTGAGCCTGGGCGACGACACGCGACCCGGCCGGGCTCCAGGAGACCCGGTCCGGGTCGCACCTTCGAATTGGGCCATTTTGGGGCAAGACACGCGACCCGGGTCGGGTCCGGTGACCCTGGTCACGTCGTGTGACCCGGGTCGGGTCCGGTGACCCTGGTCACGTCGTCCGTTCGTTTTTTTTTATTTTTTTTCCAGCCAACACCAAAACACGTGACTCGACCCGGATCGCGCAAAAGGTAAGTTTTTCACTTCTTTTCATCCATTTTCACCTTTAATTCTTCCCCAATACACCTCTACAATCATTCGTTTTAAGTGCTCAAGATTAGCTAATTTTCTTTTTCGGAACTTGTTCTGAGAACAAGTTTGGGGGGGAGGAAGGACGGCTTTTCTTGGGTTGTTTTACCCTTTTCTTGTTTTTATTTTGTTTTTTTTTTGTTTTTATTTTTTCTTTTTTTAGTTTTAGGTTAGTTTCATGAGAGGAAAGTTTTTTTTCTTAGGATTAGTTCATTTGGTGAATTGTGATATTGGTAGCTGATTTGATGAGTATGTGATGATATTCTTGAAAAAAAAAATCTTTTGTGCTGAATATGATTTTGTGGAGATGTTGCATGGAGGAAAGTATGTTGATGAAATTGAAATGATGCTTTAAATGGTGAATTTGACCTGTGAGATTTGAGCCTTTGACTGATACATTCAAAACAGTCATATTCATATGTTGTGTGAATGTCAAGCATGTGTGTCCCTTTAGAACTTGCTCTGGTATCTTCTTGAAACTGCATAAGTGTGTTGAACTTGAAAATGATTTTAGGCCATTTTTGTTTGAGCCTCATCGACCAAATATACACTTATCCCATATTTATTTTCCCTAGTTAACCACGTTTGAGCCTATAAGCCTTTTTCTTGATTAAGCCTAATGAGTCATTCATTTTTTTTACTCTTTGTTCTTACCTTGCTTGGACTAGTAAGTGGGTGGAAAAGAGGTTACAAAGGTGATCAACCAAGAGGAAGAAAGATGGAAAAATAAAGTGGGAATGTGTATCTCAACATTGAAAAAAAAACATTGTGATGTGAGCTTCAAAATAAAATACCAAGGAAAAAAACAAACCAATACTTGGTATGAAAAAAAAAAAAAAATTTAACATGAGTTGTGCCAATATCTCTGGAACTCATTGAGTTGTGCCTTTTCTGGAACTCATTTGAGTTGTGCCTAATACGATATTCTGGAACTCATGTTTTGGGAGAGGTGAGTTGAAAAAAAAAAGAAATTGGAGAGTGATCGAAGGTGGACTGGTTTTAATGGGTGACGATCCGTTTTTTTTCTAGTCCAAGTTTTTAGCCACTTAGCCAAAAATAATCCTTACCTTGACCAAAGAGCCTACATTACAACCAAATAAAAAGTCCTAATTGATTCTTGATTCAAACACACGAAAAGTGGTAGAGAGATTAGACGATTTGCAAGCTTATGGTAGGGTGTGTGCATTGCTTTGACTTGAGTGTAATTTCCCTAAACACTTGAGAGATGAGTGATACACTTACCTTGTGAGTATTCACTTATTATTTGAAGCATTGATTCAAGAGTAATTTACATGAATCTCCTATGTCTTCCAAAATTATATGATGCTTGCTTGTTCTTGATAATTTGCCTAAACCTACGAGCAAAATGATATTCATTCCGCCCCATGCATAAGTTCTTTTCTTTTCATTGTTCGGGGACGAACAATAGTTTAAGTTTGGGGGGTTTGATAACTTCGTTATTTGATGCATTTTGGGGCTTAATTTCATATCATTTTGTGTTGAAAAGCATGCAATAGTGAGATTTTATTTAGATTTCATTATCTTTTTAAGATTTCACGTTTTTGCTTGATTTGAAAGGAATTTGATAGGTTTTAGCACAAAATGAAAGTCCAATGGAATTTTACGCCAAGTTGGAGTCGAGATAGGGAGTCGATAAAGCGCAGTTATGGAGGAAAAATCATACTTCGATCTCTAGATGTCCAAATTAAATGTTTCTTGTCTTGTTAGGAAGCTAAGAGGGAGTTCTACAACTTTCATGTTGGAAGGTTTCATCAGTTCTGCCCTCAAGAGAGCAGAATAATACAAGAAGTTGAAAGTCGTGCAAGAATGTCCTAATTTTCGTCTTGACAGGGCTTGAGTAAATTGGGTATAACTTGGTGTAAAAAACTGATATTGGGCTGAAATTAGTGGCATCAGATAGCTAACGTGAAGGGCTACAACTTTCATGAAGAAGTCGAAGCCCAATTATGAGCGTAAGAGGACCGAATCAAGGCTGAAAGCTGGAAGTCTGGGCCACCCGGGTCACTTGGCCGGGTCAGTGGTTTAGTTGCGGATTTTTAGGCCTATTTGGACTCCTATTTGGATACAACTTGCTCCAAGTCCGATTTTTACCTACTTAGATACAAATTAGGATTTGGGAAGATTTGAGAAACTATAAAAGATCCATACACATCCAAAGAAAGGAAGAATGATCCACATCTTGAGAGCAAGGAAAAAGCTGGAAATTGAAGATTCAAGAATCAAGAGGAGCAACCAACGATCACAAATTCAATAAGCGTTTCTTTGATTTATTTCTAGTTTTGATCATGTCGTTTTGTAATTTATTTTGCTTTACGAACATGATTTTTGGCTAGGGGTCTCGTGATCTTAAGACACGAGAGTAGTTTTATGGATTTCTTGTTGAATATCCAGTTTTAATCTTTCTTCTAATCCATGATATTTTATTCATGCTTCCTTGTGCTTATTCCATGTGTGAATTCTGGCCAAATTTATGCATGCTCTAATTAATTAGATTGAGATCGAGAGATGATATCTGATTATAGATTTGGGAATGCGTGACTCAATTAAATTGCCTGGATCGAGAGATTGGTAAATAATTGGGGTGAGAATACGATCTTAGGAGCTTTTAGGAGTTGGTTATTAACTGCGAGGTAGAGATACAGACATTAATAATCGATCCACGGGTTAAGTTGCTCGAGAGAGAGGTTAATCTACAATCGTGATTGCTCACATAAAATAATTGGATTTGAGGTTGATTTTTGCTAGATTAGTAAACTTGATTGAAGTAGAATGAAATCGTTGTCTTAGGATCCTTGTTTGAATCTTGATTATCTTGATATTTTCTTGTTTGATATCTTTATTCCATTTATTTGTTTCTAGACATAGGTTTTTAGATTAAATTCAATCAATTCGGTTACTTAGATAAAATTGGGTAAATTAATTAGGTAGTTAACTAAGTTCTAATTCACTAGTCTTTGTGGGATCGACCTTGCTCGCCCTATCTATAGTTGACACCGTACACTTGCGGTATAGGCTAGAAATAGACCATCGATCAAGTTTTTGGCGCCGTTGCCGGGGACTAGAGTCTTAGGATAGTTAATATTTGATTTTTTTTACCTGGTCTTAATCTAGGGTTTTATTTGCTTTAAAAAAAAATCAAAAAATAACTTGCGCATCTTCATCGCCGCCGCGAACAGGCGCACCACCGTTGGCCATTCCGGAATCGGAGAGTCAGTTTAAAGTAGGGAGGCGACGGCGGTATTGTGTTGGGCACCGGAGGAATTTAAACAAAGCCTGACCCACTCAACTCCAAAAAATACTTTTCTTTTTCTTTTAGGTCAAATTTCAATTTTAATTATAATATGGAAAATTTATTCATTAATTAATCATTAATGGATATTGTAAAACTTCTCACGTGACTAATATAATACTCCATAATTACCAATAAAACTTCAAGTCGTTATTTAATTAAAAAAGGTTCGTGATTCTAATCATAAAATAGATAAAATTACGATAAAAATGAATTTGGTAATTTAATAATTGAATAAATTCATCCAATTTGACATAATGCTTTAAAATTTGATTAAATTCAAAACCGTAAATTTTCTTCGGAAATTAATATCTTATACATATACAATATATTTATTAATTTCGAGATAAAAAAAAATTAAATAAATACAGTAATATAAAAGTAGAATATAAAATAAGACAACATATAATAATAAATCAAAGAAAAGTGCATGACAGAAAATAGCATTAGCACAAACTTCCTACCTTCAATAAAAAGAGGTATTCATATCCAAAAAGAAACAAATACCTTAACAACCACAAACTATCTTGAAAGCTTATAACAAAACTGAAATGCACAAAATATGCCATGACAAGTTCTTGATTTTGAAACGTTTAAAACCTCACAGCAAGTTGTGGAAGAAACACCCTTCTCCATAAATGTCCAGAAGATCGCCCGATTAGCAACTCGTCGTGGTCCTTGAAAGATGCGTCTTCACATTCTGTCTTCTCTCCTGCGCGGGGCACAAGTAATAATCTCATCGACCCTTATAATCATCTCTGAAGCTTCGGTTGCTGAAAGCAATACAGCTTGCTTCACTTTGAACGCCTCGGATATACCTAGCTCTGCCATATTGCCGACCTGCACAAAAATCGTAATGAAACCACCACTCTTGAAGAGGATCTTGCAATGACCAACAATTTCAGAAATTCAAAGACCATGTTGTGTTGCTTTGAGGGGGAAAGTGGAAAATTAACCACCAGGTATTTGATTACTTACAGCTCCGGTGAGGACATCAATTCCTGCAGTGCTTCCCTCCTTATGGTGCTCAGCACGAAGTTGAGCAATCAATTCAGCGCTGTCCAAACCGGCATTGTCAGCAATGGTAGTTGGAATGGCGATAAGTGCACGTGAAAAAGCTTCAATAGCATGAGATCTTTTCCCAGGAGTCTTCCTGGCCAGTTCATCAACTGCCTTTGCCATTACCATTTCAGGCCATCCGCCTCCAAGCAAAACCCTGCTGTCATTTACCGTCTGAGACAGAACACACAAGGCATCGTGCAAAGACCTTTCAGCTTCATCCAACATGTGTGGGCTGCCAACAGAAAAAACCATGATACATCAATTCAAGAAATCTAACCTTTAAGGGAAAAAATTCAAACCACTATCAATTGATGATGATGGATACAAAACGAGAATAGGTAACTTAGTTTCCAAAATTTTAGTCAAGATACCTTGCACCTCTCAACACGATTGTGCATGCTTGACCCATTGCAACCCCAGAAAAGTGGATTAACTTGTCCTCACCGATCATAATTTCTTCAATGAGCTTACACTGTCCAAGCTTAACTGACTCTGGATTATCAAAAGTTGATGCAATCTCACCACCAGTAACAAGAGCCAGTCGCTCAATTCCATCAAAATCAGCATGTTCTATTGCGAGTACTCCAGCATCAGCAAATAGTTCCTCTGGAAAATTGTAAATCAACTGTCGGTTAACAAAGCAGTTTATCCCATGATTGATAATCTTTTGCACCTTCTCCCTCATCTTTTCCTTTTCAGCCACTTCAATCTCAGCAACCTTAGCCATTGAATCAACTCGGACACGGGCACCATATATCTTAACTTTATCTGTATCCATCGCAGTATTTGCCACCAAAATCTTTGCATTCTCAATACGTTTTGGTTGACCAACACCAATTTTCTTGTCCAAAATAAATCTGAATTTTTGTTTCATTCAAAGCATAATGAGCTCTATATATTTGAACATGGTAACAGCAGATAAAAAGTATTTTGGATGACTCTAAGACAAGTAATTTAGATATTTGAAGTAGAAAATTGATATTTCATGCCATGTAAAAGATCAGAAAAATCAAACAGATTCAACCTAGTTTTTCCACCTAAACAGACTAGCACCTTCTAGAGATAAATCATAAGACATCTAATCACTAATGAGGCGATTATGGATGATGATAGATAAAATCATAGAGTAGTGATTGCTTACCCCTCATCTAAAAATGAATCCTTTAGCGAACCGCCAGGCTTCTTTATGATTTGAATGGATTCCAAATTTGTACTTCCCTATCGTTTCCAACCGTACAAGATCAGCCAAGATATTTCTAAAAGAGTCCATTTTGAGAAGGGATGAAAACGAAATAAAACAATATACCAAGTCAATTAGGATCATACCTTCAGCCTCATAACTGCATCAACAGCTAGTTTTGCAAAATGCTCTTTATCTTGAGATAAGATTTTGGAACTCAAAGTAGTCATTGCAATCTTCATCAAATCTTCTTTGAATTTCTCTGAAATATAAAATCTAAAAATTAAACTGCCACAATCATGACAACTAAATCAGATACCATTGAAATTGTAGACGATGAAATATCAGGCAGTCCAACTCACTATCTTTTATATGGTCAGTGAATAAATTTTTGTGGAAAAGAAATGAACCAGCTATATTTCTGCAACACGATTTCATTTACTATATAACACAAGACTATAGAAAACTTATTTTTCGTTTCAGTGCAGAAACTATGGGTTACGAGCTGACACTAACACATGATAACCACTGGATAGATCATGGAGGGACTGCTTTATGTAGTAGAATTACAATAGAAAAGAATTCCTACAAAGAAGATTCCTATAAACAGTAAACTTCAAATGGAGGAGCTACTGCCTCCAACAAAAAGAAGCAACGACTAAAATAATAATCACCTGCATCCAGTTTATTATCTACAACCTTCTCCAGCAGTGCATTTCTAGCACATTCAGCTGCCATGCGATACCCTGGTAATTGCAGAAAAAACATGATACTTAGATATAATGAGAAGGATTCCAAACAAAACTACCTTCATATAATTAGTACATCAAGGGATATGGAAAGTATCTGCATAAAAGCATCAACAAGAGCATACTTAACCAGCTTGTTTGAAAGATATGCCTCAACTACTGAAAAGGACTAATACAGCAGAGCATTGCAAAAACAGAAAAAAAAAATTACAGATATATGCTTAAACAAGGAGAACTAAGTACATTCATCGTGACCAAATCATCTTTTCATTTTTCCTTTTTCATTTTCCAAGTTGACTGAGGGTTAAAGGAACTTTAGTACATATTCTATAATCCAGGCATATCAAATCTAGAACAACAAACCTGCAATAATAGTCATTGGATGAATTTTGGCATACATCAGCTTCTCTGCTTCCCTTAGAAGCTCTCCAGCTAAAACAACAACTGAAGTTGTACCATCACCAACTTCATCATCTTGTACTTTTGAGATATCTAGCAAAGAAATTTAAGGCTAACCAACGATAAAACATAGTGAGTATCTCTCTGTACTTCTCATCCATAGAATTCTGAAAAGACTTGGTTCTTAGCCAAAGCATCTAATCTCATACACGACAGACAAGCCAGTTTTATACTGAGAAATTCTAAAACAATATAAACTCCATTAATTATTTAGGAATTTTGGGCTAGTAGAAGCAATCATGGGATCTCAACTCATTTTAAGAAAGTGAGTTAAGATACTATGTTATAAAAAAATAAAATATAAACGCATTCATGAATAACGTCCACCACTACCTCATAGCATATAGCAAGTAAATTACCTCGCCAATAAGACAAACAACATAAAACCTTAATCTGATGACACACAAAATTAACTTAACATCAAGGATACCAACAAGGACTTTGGCTGCAGCATTATCAATGTGCAGGGACTTTAAGATGGTTGCTCCATCATTTGTTACAGTTACGATGTTTCCTCTGCCAGTGGATTGTAAAATCTTATCCTACAAAGGGAATAATTTTCGCAATGTTTAGAGAAAGAAAGAGCATCCAAGATTTTCTGAAGCAGTTGCAATACAATCTAGAGAAGTAGCTGGTTTACCATCCCCTTAGGTCCCAAGGTTGTCTTAACCAAGTCTGCTATAGCCATGGCTCCAATAAAAGAGGCCTGATATAAAAACACAGAACCCAGTTGTCAATATAAGAACAATTTGAGCAACTCAAAACTACATTTAGGATCACCATGCTCACAAAATTGATACATGACAAGTAGATACAAAGGGATGTCTCGAAACAACACTAGATAGATACAAATAAAGACAAATGCCTTTCCACATATTAAGAATTTCATCAGAGTGTGTCTGGTAGATACAACATAATCACAAAATGACGCCAAATCCTAAATAACACAACACTCACCATTCTTGCTCGCTCACCCTTTTCTTCAGTGGCCTCATCTTTAAAAAGTCTTTCCACCTACACACTCAAAGCCAATCACATACTCAGAAATTAAAATGTCAAATATAACCAAATTACACTTATTATTCAACTGCAACAAATCTGTCATACCGCCATCGCAGCAAAAGTCGAGAATGAAGACGGAAAAGCACACCCTCAAAGTAAATGCTTTTCTGCGAACAAATAAACAGAAGAAATCAGTAACCATCATCACTCGAACCCATCAAAACGTTAGATCAAAACTACAAATGACAATTACAGATCAGACAATTCCATCAAAGTTCAAACTTCAAAACCTAAACTTGAGCAGCTTTACTATCAACAAGTTTCTAGTAATGTTATTCCCCTAAGTTACTCAATAGCAAGGCAGTCAAAAGCATAAGCGCACCCAAGGCACTGCAGTGCTTTACTCGCAAAGCGCCAAAACAGCGTTTGCTCAACTCAAGTAAGGCGCATTTATAAAAAAAAACGTTACACCTCATTGAACGTGCACTTTAAAGATTAAAACTTTGATCCAAACAGAGATGAAAAATGGAGGAAAGTTCAGAAACACAACAGTAACAACACTAGGTCACCATTTTTCAAAATATAAAAACAGCTGCAACGGCGTCATTTGCCGCATCTCTAGGTTTGCGATCCCGGAAATAATCGGCCGATTTTCAAGCACATCGCAGCTGGAATTTGAATACACTTGCAAGCAAAGGAAAGAAGAAGAGAAAAAAATATACATACCTTCTTCACGTTCAGTTCAAATTCGAATTCGAGTTCGAGTTCAAGTGTCGATTCTTGCCCTAATATTTAGATATCAGAAATATGGTTTTAGAAGAAAAACTTTAATTAAAAGAAAATAAGGCCCAATAGGATCTATGCATTTTGGGCCAGGCCCATCATGCTAGTTGGGTCTACATATAATGTTGTCAGGATTGTGTCCAAATTTGGGACCTCTAGGCTCTGATGTATTCTTTAATTTTGGGATAAAATGCAAAATTGTTCCCCCTTTAAAATATAATGTGAAATATTATATTATCAGTAAAAATTATATTAATAGCTCTCTTCCCTTAATTGGATTGAGATCTTCTATTACACTTGATGTTACATCTTCTATTCCAAATTAATCATCACACGCCCGTGTATTCAATGACATCATTAATTAATATGTGGTGTGTGTTAAATGTTATGTAACACGAGATGTTACACCAAATGTAATAGAAGATTCAGACTCCCCTTAATTTAAGACAATCGTACTCAGTGTGCCAATATTGAAGAGATCCAAAAAAATGACTAGATTGATGATTTACAGTCGAAAATGCCATTTAGTGTGTGTTTATATAATCATGGAATTATTTTGGTCAAATAATCCAAATACTTATAAAATCAAGAAAAATTACATAAAAAATGAAGGTATTCAATCATGATGGAAACTTTATAGACTATATATATATATATATATATATTATCACAATAGTTTGACCATATATACAAAATCAAGAAATTATATTTATATTTTCAATTAATTTCATAGCACAGATGGATTTCTCATAAAAATGTGGAATTGTCAATAGAGTTACAAGAAAGAAAGCAAAATATAGAGAATATAAGAATTTATTCTCATTTTATAAGATTATTGTTATAAATGAATTAAATAGAATATACACACAAGTTATAAAGATAAATCCGTGGACTTCATTTAATTTAATTCTATAATAACAACAGTACAACTTCATTTAGTCTACAATAACAATTGTTTTGTAGTAACTTACACAACTTGAAGCAAGATACTACAACATTTAGTGGAAAACAAAAGAATGAGACCTTGAGCTAAGGTCATTAATTCAAGAATATCTAGTAGTAAATTACATGATTATATGCTCCTATATTTGAATACAGGTGCTGATTTAGCACCCTTAACAATTGAAATTCTTGCACTGAAAACTGTCAGCTCTTCTAGGCTGGGAAACTCCATTGATGTCTCACCTTAAAGTGGTCGTGTTCGCCTCCCACTTGCCCTTCCACAGAGAAGAGCGTTCTTTGGGATGGGATACTCGTCTCTCAACGAGGTTGATGTCGTGTAAACTCTCAAGTAAAACTGCTGTCCGAGATACTGTCGGGCCCACAGCTCCGTTCTCATGTTCCACATCCCCACATTGTCCAGTGCGATGTAGATGGCCGTCCATGATTTAGGATATACCTGCAATCACAGGATTATATGGCCAATTGGTTGAGTGTCACTTAGAGAAGAAATCAGATTAGCAATTTATGTAACTTACCATATTAGGAAAGTTTGGTTAGTTAGTTACTTTAAATAGAAAGTTAGTTAACAACTGTTTAAATGTGTTCTGTTTTTACCTGAACTGTGGAGCGGGACACTGCATCGCGAAGATTGTACTCGAGTCGACTAGCTGAACTCCATGGCCCTCCATCCATTCTGATTCAGAGATGAAATCAGTAAGCAATTGCAATGAGAAAGAAATTATACAATAATTCTTGCAGAGTGTTTTGTCAATGTATGAGTAGTTAAGTACTCACCCTACTACCCAAAACGAGTAGCCACTAAGGTGATAGCTCAGAACAATATCCTCATAGTTTTCAAACACAATCTCGATGAATGCCCTATAATCCGCGCCCATCACAGACGTGTCTTGGTATATGCCACCACCAGTGGGAGCATCAGAGATACTCCCAACGTGAAAAACTCCATCAATCTTGAAGTAATCAGCAACTTTCAAAGGAGTATCAGCTTGAAGAAATGACACACTATTGATTCCATATCTTAGCTTGT
Source organism: Scutellaria baicalensis (assembly GCA_005771605.1). Taxonomy (NCBI): domain Eukaryota; kingdom Viridiplantae; phylum Streptophyta; class Magnoliopsida; order Lamiales; family Lamiaceae; genus Scutellaria; species Scutellaria baicalensis. The sequence continues at coordinate 15,966,345 of CM016728.1, forward strand.
TGTTAATCTGACCGGATGAGCCGGCTAGCCTGATGGTTCTTGTCGTGTTTATCATACCATAGTGGTAAGAACCCTGAGGGTTCGGCCTTGGCCCACTTGCTGTAAGATTGGTCCTGAAATTTGATCACTGTTTAATACAGAGAATACTTTAAAAAAGAGATATTTTAAGTAAAGACTTGTATTGGCTATACCTAAGAGAACGAGCTTGGTTTATAGACCAATCGATCTCAGTGGTTGGTCCACCCGGGAGTGGTCCAGAGGCAGGGCCGTTTGAGTTGGCATAACGGAGAAGACCGGTGGTGATCAAGACAGGGTTGGTGAACCGGCTTGATACAACGATGAAGTAATCGTGGGGCTGTTGATCAGCTGTTACAAGAACAGACATGCATTGGCCGAGGTGGATGTCGAGGGATGAGTAGCTGATTTGCATAGTGTGTGTTCCTTCGATTTCAACGACTTTCATCTTGTGTCCTTGAATGCGGAAGTTTAGTGAGTTTTGCAATCCCACGTTGCATATCCTAAACCTGTATGTTTTTCCTGTTATAGATGAATGTTTTGTCGAGATTAGACGAATGAAAATGAGTTTAAGTTGAACGAGGGCCGAAATAATGTAATGAACGTAGAGATGAAACACCTTGTTGAAGGGTGAAGGAGGTGGCATTAGGGCCGCGGCCATTGATGAGTATTCCATCGGGGAAAGGTAAATTGTTGCCCCCATCGAGAATCGACCTTAAACCCTGCACATACGAGAATCAACTTCGTAATAATATTTCAATCTCGTATTTTATTTCATATCTACAGTATGGCATCCAAATTAAGAAGGGCCTTTCCACCATTATTCTTTTTCTTAAAAAAGATTCCAACTAATCTTTCCCTTTTTTTTCCCTCAAAAAAGGAAAAAGAAAAGAGCAAATTTACAAATTTGATGTTATAATTTCCACGTGGGCCCAACATGAGAGTTGGATTAGAAAATAACCAGCTGTTAATGGCCCATAGAGAGAAAACAATGGTCAAAGGCTGCAGAATCAGATGCTGATTAGGCTTGTCAGCTGAAGTGGCCCACTAGCTTACCGACACACAACATAGATGACATGGCACCAAGCAATTGCACATGTCCTAAAGTATTGTAGTTTGATACACAAAACATTTTGTTTTATTACAACGACATTAATTTTAGGAAAGAGAAATCAGTAATCAGAAAATAAACTTACAGTGTGATTAGCTGTGTACCAATCTCCGATAAGGAGCGTAAAATCATCGGTGGGATTATCGAAGGGGACGGGGATTTGGGGCCTGCTTAGGATTCTAATCCCTCCAAATCCACCAGCAGCTTTGTGAAATCCGAGTGATGGGAAATAAAAGAAACTTCCAATTTGATCCTTCATTTGTAGAATATATGTGAAATTCTTCCCTGGAGGAATTGGACATGTTGTTCCATACACTCCATCTTCATATGAATTCCTCCTATTTTGGATCCCATTCCTGCAATTTAAAAATTTATCAAAAACAATTTTTTATTTGAAAACACTATTTTGTTCTATACGTAAAAGGTAGACACATTAAGGACAGACATCTGCACATTTTACTTCATACTAAAGAGTTCAGATTTCTTACACAATGTGACAGTTAAGATTTTATTATAAAATGGGATCATTTTTGAGAATTTCAGAAGTTGAAAAAGAAAAATCCATCCATGGGGTTTTGGGGGGAAGAAAACAAAGTATCTGGGGCGAAAACGTATTTTGGAAATAAGGAGGGACCGAACAGGCAATTACAAAATCTCAGTGATCTAAGTAAGACAACTGTATGGGTCAAAAAACACGTATTCAGCTTTTTGCCCCTATATAATCACTTTCTCTCACAAACAACGAATCTATTTAATTGGATTATTGACAAATCCATATCCTTGTCTGTTTTCGATTTTTTAATGAATCACCAAATTAAAATCACATGGAAGCCATAATTTATTATATTATAATATTTATCTATGTTTATTTTTAACATATAATAAATATCATATATATTTATGATATTATGTATATTGAAATATGAATAAGAGGGGACAAAAATTGACCCAATTGGCAAAATTTATGAGCAGTGTTGTTTTCGTCTATTACACATTTGCACCACTCTTTTAGGACAAAGTTATTTTGTATTTATTAGACAATTTGATTTTTATTATTGATAACGCTAATTATAATTGATTATATTAATAGCTGGAAAATGAAATCAGATCAAAGTATTAGAATAAAAAATGCTTCTTGACAAATCTTTGATGCAACAGCCCATGTGACTTTTCTTATTTCTTTTGTTGCAATCCATGTGGTTTTCTTTTTCAAATACTTTAAATACTTGAAAATAGTTTTAAATTTAAATTCAATGCTCTTTAATTGGTAAAAAAAATTCTGTTTTGATGTCATAATTTAAATATAAGGTGAATTAATAAGCTCAAGCTCAATAATTGTACCCTAAAATGGATCTCAATGTTATCTCACTTAATATAGCTAATTTGTTATTATGTATGTATTATGTTTCGTGTTACCCAATTTAACTCATAACCCTTATGTCTTATCCAACCAAATCTTATTGAGTTATTTCAATGAATAAAAACATGCTTACACCAAAACACAAAAAAAAAAAAAAAAAAAGGCTAGAGATTTGGCATTAAATATGAGTTTGACTTATAGACTGGGATTATAGAAATTCATTTATAAGAAAATCTGTCAGTAGGTGAAAAATAAATGTTGTTGTTTCTATTTAATAATTGAGTAGGTCGTGTGTGAGATCGTTTCACGGATTTTTTTTTTTTTTTTGTGAGATAGGTCAATCCATAATACAAACTTAACAATTCATACAAAATTTGAAGATATAGATTTAATTCTTAAACAATAAAGATCCGTTTCACAAAAACTATTCCTAAAACCTTGAAATAAATAAGAAGAAAAATTGTAAGAGAAGTTACAATTCCTTGGTATATGTACTATTGGATTTCGGACCTATCTTGTTAAATTTCAGGACCCTGTTTAATTCAACACCACGTGCCTATTTTTCACTCCCAATAAAATTTGAAAACCTCTATTATATTATTATTATGAGGCAAATACGTATTGTATTGACCAATCTTATTAACACCATATTATCATTTAATATACCACAATTACTTAAACATTATTAAAGCCATTTGTGATTCATTATTTAATCAGTGTGAAAAACCCAATATTCCAGGTGTGGAAAGAGCAATGAGGACACAACTAGTAATAACTTCCTTTACTTAATGCCAAAGAAAAGCAATAATGGGGGGTTTGTGTTCCTAAAATCTCTTTGGATAGATTCCTTAATTTATGTGAAAAAATCTAAAACGACACTTATGATAAAACGGGTATGAACACTAAACCATTCTAAGACAGTAAATAGTCAACAATAATGCAGAAATTGAAATCTCATTCAACATGACAGAAATGGCATATTAATGGCATGGAATGAGAATGTGGATGGATATTGTTCTTACCAGTGAATAAGGAAAGGCTCATCCAAGCTATTAAACACATTGACGATGATGTTGTCGTTGGTAACAGAGTAGATATCAGGACCAGGAAACTGCCCATTTATCAAAATACCCTGAAATTCACAACAAAACAAAGATCCTCAAAATCACTTTGAAAAAGTATCCAAAATGTGCTGCTTCATTCACTGCTTCAGATCATTAAAATCCCCGAAAAAAACAACCTAGTAAAAAGCGAAGAGGAGAACCTGTTGGGGAAGACCGAGCGGCCAAATGGTGCCGTAAGTGACATTCCAAGTGAAGAATCTGTACGGATCCTCCGCCGCAACGGCGGCGACGAGGAGGAACACGGCGGCTAATCTTAGCGCCATGTTAGGATGATGGGGAATTAAGAGTGAGAGTGATGGGATGAGAGAGAGAAGAGTGGGATGAGAGAGAGTGGGACTATGAGGAGGAGGGATGGGGGTGTATTTAAACATACACAATGCGGCTACGCTACGCGGGTGTGGAGAGAGAGAGAGAGAGAGAGAGAGAGAGATAGGAAACACACATTTCCAGCTGTTAATTCCTACCTTTTCTTTTTCTAGAAAATGAAATTATTTTGGATCTTGCAAAGTTTAGATATAAAAGGGGTAATTGTAATTATTAGAAGTGTGGAAATGAGGAGTTTAAGCTCACTAGCTTTGATAGTTATTTGAGTTAGTAGTGTGTAATTAACCATTAAAGGCTAGAATAATTTGCCAATTTTCATAGTTAAAGAAAAAGGAAACTTTGAAATTATATATATATCCAATGCAGTTCTCACCTTGAGATTAACTTTTATTTTAAACTTTCTCACACATCATTTTATATAAGACACGTCAACCCACAATCCAGTATAAATTTGTGGAAATATATTTTATCAATGGTTAAAATGATCTACCTCATGAAAACTACGTATAAAACCCGTGGTGAAAAAAGAAAAAGAAATGATGAGTCGGTGGTGGGGCCCAGAAGCAGGGAAGTGGGGCCACATGCATAGTTGGTGTTTCCTGTAATATGCAGTGGAGGGAGTTTTGAAATCATAAACCATGGGGAACGAAAAGAGTGCATGTGAACGTGACTATCTTAATACCGCGTTCTTACCTACACTTCTTGCCACCGTGGCACCTTTTCTTTTTTCTTATTTTTTCCAAAAATTAATACTCCCTCCGTCCCGTTCTATTTTGTCTACTTTCCATTTTTGTTTGTCCCATCTTATTTTGCCAGCCCAAAAATGGCAAAGAAAAATTTACCTCCTTACCCCTCCATTTCTTTCATTTTACAACTTTTGCACTCAAAAAGCACACATTAATTACAAAATTGCCACTCAAAAATATTAAAATAACACATCACATCAAAGTCAAACAGTTTTTTCTTAGGTTCCGTACCGATCAAAATAGGCAAAATAACCTGGGACGGAGGTAGTATATGTCTGCAAAAGATCATTTCAGTAAACAATAATTAAGTATACAATTATAAAATAGTTGGAGGGTCTGAACAGTTGAACCATCAACTCCTGTCTGGGGTTTGATCCTAGCAAAATGGAATGCATACATGAAACAACTATTCAACACTTTAATCAATATTTCAGTACATGTTTTCTTTAGGTAAAATCAAAATTGATGAGCCTGCTGAACTGTAACTAATGTTGGATCTATGGAAATAGTTATCGATTGCCAAATAAATATTATTTCCTCACAGTCGACCATGCTCAGCTCGAATGTGAAGATTTTACCGTTTTTGTCACGTGCTAAAGTGTATCAGAAATCGAGTGTTCCACACTGCTTGTTCTGTAGACTCCTTGTTTCATTAGTTTCTTTGATTTCCTTGTTGCGCTCGTTATCTAAGACTCGGGTCCGCCCAATCCCCAGCTTAGGCAAACCTCGATTCAGTCCCTCAAGTAAAACACATGCTTTACACCATTTCTGCAAATGTATTACGTGTGTATAAGCATATCTGCATATGTATGTGGTAGAGAACTGTAGCAGTATATAGCATGACAAATAAAAAATATGCACTGACAAATATAACACAACCTTGTAGGAAAAGAGAAATCTTTAATAGCTACAAAGTTAGTTTCCTTCATGAAAAAAATATATATATGTGTCAATTATGTCATGTTTGGATTTTGGTGGTTCGAGATGAGAGGATAACAACTTGGTTTTTTATGGTTCAGGTCAGCGTAGGTGGAGCGGCCTGGCTTCTGTTGGAACGGTTAGGACAGACTGACCTTGGATTCAATGGTATGGGTAAGAAGAGAAAAGATATCTTCATTAACTTTTTTTGTAGCTAGAAAAGAATAAAATTTATTTTTTATCTGATAGGAATGAAACTTATGCTGTAGCTAAAAGAGAATTTTTTTTTTTTCCTTTCACAGGTGACTCAGAACCTAAGCTTTACGATGCTCAAAACAAAGACGTCGATTTGTCATTCTATATCAGTTTGGAGAAGCATTCTCACCTGGCTGGAAATGTAACCACATCTCTCACAATTTCCCTGCTCTGGCATTTTTGTAGAAGTAGAGATCCTAAAATCTTCACCCGATTTTATGATGTCAAGTATAGCTCTTGGCCTAAAATGACGAACCACGATGTATGATGTTACACTCAAATAAAAGAACCAAGAGAACATAACATCCGAATATGAAAGCAGATAATAAGAACCTGATCCTCTCCAAATCTTTAATAAATTCCCGAGCAAAGCCACGATAAGCATTCGGGGAGTAGATGCCTGCAATTTCAAGAACAATCATGCAATTCAGGAAATTCACAAATGATAAAACATTAACAAGCATTACAGTTTTCTAGTCCTTCACCCCTTTTATTAGAGATAATAGAGAACTAGAACCTAAGAAAGCTACATTATACCTAGAATCCAAAGTTTTACTAGGAAAGAGACACTTTAAAATGCAAGGGTTCATGCAGTCAACACTTACACTCAGTTGAGAAGTAATCCAGCCGTTTGAAGTATGCATACGTGAGAGCAAGGTTAAGGGCTTCACATTAGGGCTATCAATTAACACGTTAAAAACAATAGATAGCTACAACAAATTGTCCATTAAAAAGGTACATATTAACAACAAAGATAAATCATAAAACTTGTTAACAAGGATATATCACAATCTCCTTCTCATAGGTGTACTTAAAAGGCTTGCATCTTGGAATAGGCCCATCTTCACCTGTGGTAATTGAGGCGCATCTACTCAGCCTGGCACGTTAAGTATGAGTTTCCATTGATCAAGAAAGTTGATAAAGAACATAAAATAGAAGAAAATACCTAGCTTAATGATTCTATCCAAGCTCTTTAACGTACCTGGCAATGTCACCTCTTAATATGTTTAAGAGGACTGTTTCGGCAATGTCATCTGCGTTATGCCCAGTGACAAGCTTGTCTACTTTTAAAAGTGTAGCACCACGATCAAGGGCCTTAAACACAAGCACCATATAGCATGGTTAGCTTAGAATTCACAAGCTCCTCATATGAAGATTCAAGAGCCACAAAACATCCTAAAACTACTTCAGGTACAACTAAGGGTGTGATCCCATGGCATATTTTTTGGGAAACCAAAGTTAATAGCTAGGAACTTTTATTACCTGGCGGCGAAAAACACCACAAAACGTGCAGTTATTCTTCAGACCTATTAGCTTCACAATCTCATCCATTGTCCACCCATATAATTCTTTATATGAAACAACTTTAAGTGGAAGTCCATACTGATCGGTTACGAAACACAAGAACCCATTAGACATCTTACAGAGTCTTGATAAAAAAGCTAATACAGATATGAATATGATGGTGCAATCAATACTTTCAATTTCAATGGGAAAACAAGCTGATAAGTGTAATCCATAGAGAAAGAAAGAACACACTTCAAGTGAATACCTGAATTTCATTTCTTTTAACAGTTTCAAGTGAATCATCCCTGTAACCAGTGATGCCCTCATCAACTGAGAGCAAGAAGAGATCGAGGCCATAATCGTGCCTATGATTCAACTCGGATAACACATAAGCAAGCACAGTTGAATCTGCGACAACATTAATCACTTCTAAGCACCATGATTAAATCAGAAAATTCAATTTCATTTGAATGAATTGCAAAAGCGAAGTTTCTGACCTTTTCCTCCAGAAGCTCCAATTGCGACGCGTTCACCCGGCTTGAAAAGATGGTTATCTAAAATTACTCTGTGAATTTCATCTTCGAATACTGCGTAGAAACACTCCTTGCATATCTGTTACAAAGAGAAAGCCACATTATTCAGAGCAATTGATTCAGAGAGAGCGAATGCGATAGAAAAGTATAGGAAACATCACTTGTTCGAGGGTTTTGGGACGCTTGAGGGCTGCGCGCTTGGCGTTGCAGATGGTGCAAAGCCTGCCACCTCTGGGCTTCGCCGCCGTCTCCTCCGCCGCCATTAAAGCACAACTGATGCAACTTCGTTTCTATTTTGGTTGTAACTTAAGGCGTTCAAAGATTATTTGAACTCGTACTAAAAACGTGTTTGCAAAAACCAAAAAACGTTGTTGTAAAGAACCCGCTATTCTCACCACAAATAGTAATTTTTGTTTAACCTTAATTTAATAAAAGTACCTTCCTTTTCAAATTTCAATTGTTTCCTTCACCATTGATCGGCTCTGTCACCGAATCGAGAACTGGAAAATGAAATTTCAATACGTTTACAGGTCAGTATCGAAAATAAATTTAGTCCAAACCGAATTGTTAATTGAAATCATTGTTCAGATCGATATTGAATTTTGATTGGACCGCATTTGGGCACAAGAAACTTATCAATCACAAATTATAACTAATTCATAATCCAAAACAACGTAGACATGCATCTGGATTGGATCATTTATTACATTTAATTTGTTTATACATCTCATACTTTATATAATTTAGTACTCGATATATGTTAATTACTGATTTTATCGAATACACACGACGTATGATGATTATTTTGAAATAGAAGATATAATAATATGAGATGTAAGAGAAATTCATAATTTTATGTGACGATCAAACCTGCAAGAGGAACTGATCATGATGGTTGTGAGAAAATTATAGTACATGAGCTAAGATCATAATTGTGCAAAAATATTTGTTCTGAGCTATATATATACTAATCACACAAATAGTCCCAACTCAATTGAGAATATCAGTAAGAATATTAAGAACTGATACTCTACTTCTAACCAATAATCTAAACAACCTCTCCAATCCACTCTCGAATCCTTCTATGCAAACATCAAGATTTTGCAACTTTTGTTGCAAGATTTGAACATCAACAACTTTAGCACCATTATTTTTTATTCCCTTTTGAAGTGTTCTTAGTGCAAAGTCTACACTTCCCACTTCAGTAGTAGCATCATCATCTCTTACTGGTTTTGTCAACATCAACCTCAAGACCAAACTCCGGCCACCGTGCTTGGCCGTCGAAGAAGAAAAAAAATGTAAAATGCACTTGAGAATGGCAATGGTGAAACAAGTAACTTCCTTGAAAACCCTAATGAAAGATTGATCGTATCCTCTTAGTAAAAGATCTGATCCATTCCTGGCCTCTAAATTCTTGAGTGTTTTTAGGGTTTTGGATATACTTTTGCAAGTTCTCTTTCTGAAGCATGTGTATGTGATGATATCATCATATACGCTTGAGTCCAAGCCCTTTCTTCGTAATGCTGATTGAAGGGCTTGTACGTTTTCTTTAGTGGTAAGAACTAGCTCCTTGATGATGTTGCAAGAATCTAGCAACTGAGTCGAGCACTCAAGCGATTCCTCCATGAACTCTGGTCGTTGTTGAGTTGATGGAGATTTCACAGCTACTTCGAAAGAAGTGTACAACTTTTCAAGCACTTGGAGATCAGATTGAATGGCTTGTGAGGTTATATTGGGAAGTGTTTGTGAATGGCAAGATTTTAGCTTTAGTAGATGGGGTTCAATTTTTGCTGCATTGATGGGTTGTACCCTTGAAGGTAAGCTAATTGACCTAAAATGGAACCGTGGAACTCCCATTTTTGGCTTAATTGTTTCTTGCTTGATGATTTTTGAGTTTGAAAATGATGAGAATTCAAATGGTTGTATATATAGTGACAGAAATTAGTGATTTTTTTGTAACCCTAATTTTGTAAAGTGGTTTTTGTTCCATTTTTCACTATCAAAATTGCAATCCATTGCTGCAATAGCCGACATGGTGTACAACGTTTTAGTATTAATGCGTTGAATATTGACTATGACAAATAGTAATTGGAATTTTTTGTCATTCTGTCCATCCAATCATTGATTTAGTGGGATTTATTCAATCAATTAATAGTTTAAAATGTTAAATATTTTATTTTAAAGAAATATAAAAAATGAGATTTGAAGGATCATGGCTGCTAATTGTTCCTTTTTAGGAGAACAAAGAATCAAAGAGAATATGATAAAATAATATTTTATCCTAGTGGGAGAGTGTAGTGACATGATCCACTAGAATTAAGCAAAACACAAAAATTAAAGAACAAATTTTCCCCTAAATGAAGCCAAGCCCACCTCAAATTACGATGATCAGAATTCAAATTAAGGGTCGTGGATTGATCCATCAAATTAATGAGAATACAGACACGATTCGACTCATTAAAAGAGTCATTTTTCAAATTAAAGTACTCAAAAATTGATTTTTGTTAAAAAGAAAAATCCAATCATAACCAATTCTTATGATTAGTTATAACACATTTTTGTCCTAATTGATTCAATAAAAATAGGGAGTATAAAACTATAGATGTAACTCTTTCAAACATATGTCACGCTTTTCGTAAAAAAGTTGTAAATTTTCAGAAATTTTCTTGTAGTGCATGCATGCATGTTAAAGGCTACTTGAATTAACTCTCTTTTATCTTATGATATAGAATAATTAATTGTTCAATTTATCTTGTAAATTAATATTATGGTGTTTAGTAATAAGTCATCTAAATAAGAATATTGCTAGCTGTATAAATCTTCTAACATTGAAAAAGAAAAAGAAATCAAGAGTAGGCTACATATAGGACAAGGTTTGGTGAAATTGCAAGAATTTGTTCCTCTTCAGATTTAGATCCAAATTAGAATGAGTTGTCATGGGGTTGTCGGTTGGGTGACAAGAAAATAATTTTGGATATATGCTCATAAGATTGTACCAAAATCTCTTCATTAATTCCCTCAAATCATATTAGTTCTATACTTATATTAAATAATAGTCTACCAAGTACATTTATTGAGTACGATACTAAATAAATTGAGACTTAAGAGCATATACATGATATTTATATATGATAATAAAAGAAAAAATTTGATTTTGTGCACATTGCTATATGTAGATCACTAGAATGTTATTTATAATTAAATTTAGATTTTAAAAAACGAATCAATACTCAATTAAGAATTATATTGGGGTTCGAGTTAAGTTATTTTATCATGATAATCAACTAAAATTATATATATAGTAGTTATATATATGTGATTAATTATTAATTAAACAAATAATTAATATATAAGGGGTTATGTAGTTATAGGGTGATGTGTAATATAACGTTCATCCTCCCAAAAAAAAAGTACTTTCTTCACATAAGATTGTTGGATACACAATAGGAAACATTGCATGTGTTTACGTTCAGAATTGATCCAATTGTAACAATGTTAGGTTAAAATAAACTACTGAGAAATTTGTTTTTAATCATCAGAAATACACAATCTTAATTTTATTCTGATCCAAATACAATTTATCCAGGATAATTTCAATTTTGATTCGATATGTAAAATTTCATTTTTTTGACATCTAAGTATTCGTTTTTCAATGTTGTCCTCCAAGTTTCATTTTCTTTCAATGTCAGTCTATTTTGGTTGGAATTTTCAAAATTGTTGATGTGACCGACGTGGCAACTAAGTTTGGGCAATCATATCAGCAATTTTGAAAATCCAACAAAACATGATTAAAACAAAATAAAAAATTAAAACATAGAGGATCAAAACCTTGTGATAAAAAAAAATGAAAAGTGTCTTATATATAAGATCCAAAATTGAAACTAACTCATTAGAAATTTAGATTATAAGCCCATCTCACAGAGATAAACTGTACTGAAACTTACATATGGTTCACATATAATAAAAACTTTAATTTAAAATTTAAGTTCATGTCCTATCTTTAGATTAAAATTAATTTGGATCAAACGTGGATTAATAGTACTGTAATGTAATGGAGATTTATATAGATGGAATTAAATAAATCAAGTTAAGGAGAGAGTCTCATATGAGACCGTCTTACAAATCATTTCTTATGAGACGGATCAACCCATAACCCACACTTCAAAATTCACATATTAAAATGTAGAAATGAGTTGACTTAATGGATAAAAATAATCCGCCTCACGAAAACTATCCATAAGAGTTTTTATGTTAAGTTAATACTATCGCTAATAGAATTAGCCCTAAATGGAAATCTTCAAAAATTCATGTGCACATTTCCTACATTATAGTCCAAATTCATAAACCAAAATATAGAATTAGAAACTGACACGTAACTTAATTGTAACATAATCATTAATTTCTTTCATTTTCAGGTGGGCACTTATGCATCACGATCGTCACCCCATCTCTTACATGTAAACAGTGTAGCATCGAGCTAGAAAAATAAAGACATCACACACACACACACATATATACACTTTATTTTGTGTCTAAATAATTCTTTAAAATATTCGGGAATAAAGTAAAAATTGAAGAATCTTTTATCTATGGCTATCTGTGCACTAGCTTCTATAATACATATTTATTATAAATAATTAAATGCATATAATTCTTTCAAAAAATTAAAGACATCTAATTCCCATCAAACATATATATCACATATTGTAATGTCTTTTTCATAAGGTTATCCAAGATGTATCCAATTCAAATGTGTAGAATTTTACAGTGCGAGTTATTCAATTCATTAGATGCATTAATTCATCACAAAAAACTGGAAAATCGATATATGTGTGTATATATATATATATATATTTATAGAAATAGTACAATTTAACTGTTTTGTTAACATCTATTATCTTGCAATAGCTAAAACTGCATAATGGGAAAAATTAATTTTACGTCAACTTAAAACTCTACTGTCCATTTTACGTTCATTTATTTTTAGCGTTTCACATTTTGTCTAATTAAAATCAAAATCGACCAATTTTGATCAATTGGGGGCGATTGATCATTTTGAAAACTCTACTGTCCATTTTACGTTCATTTATTTTTAGGATTTCACATTTAGTTTAATTAAAATCAAAATCGACCAATTTTGGTCAATTGGGGACGATTGATCATTTTGAATTTCTTATAGACCACATCAACTGTCACGTGTGCTCCGATAAGCCACGTAAGCTGGCCTCAGTCGAAAAATCGATCTCCGACGGCCAAAGGACCAAAATTGGTTGATTTTGTTTGTAATTGAACTAAATGTGAAACCCCAAAAATAAATGAACAGTAGCGTTGTAAAATGAATTTTTCCCACGGCATAATTGATCATGCAAGTCATATTAATATGATTAAAAGGACGATTTAAATCATTAAATTTAAAAGATTAAAAACGTTCATACGATGAAGTGCTAAGTATTACACCCAAGTCATTTTAATTAAGAAAACAAAAACAGGGCATACTAGATAAAAGTAATTGATTATTATTTCATTAAAAAACTGCCCAAATAACATCACAAAATACAGACACAATATAATACACTCTAAATTTAGGACCATAACTAAAACTCATAGCCCTAAAAACACACGTAAAATCCACACTACATGTATAATTAAACACCATAAACAGGCAATTAAAACAGCAGCATAATTACAATTTACAACAAATAAATCACATGATATATAATTCAGTAAGATGAAGCCTCATGCTTGTTTTTCTCTTCTTCATTGATCTTAGTGTTGTACCCTGGGATTTTATCCTTAATCTTTTCCAGCAACCCTTTCTTCTCTTCCCCCTCAGCCTCCGGGACGGTGGCTGCCGCCGCCGGCGTTGGCGGCGGCGAGGCCACCTCCTCCGCCTTCTTGCCACCGGGAAGCTTCTCCTTAATCTTGTCCAAAAACCCTTTTTTCTCTGGTTCTTCAACTGCATCCTCGTACTGTTTTTTCTCCTTCTTTTTCTTCTTCTTCTCTCCATCTTCTACTACCTCCTCTTCACTTGACTGCAATCATATTTCCACATTAAAATATTACTACTTTATATTTATTGCATATAATTAAAGGTCATCAACATTATATTAAAAAAAGAGAGAAAATGAAATTTACAGAGCTAGTAGAGCTGCTTGATCGATGGAGTTTTTTCTTCTCTTCATCATCATGATCGCCAATTGTAACTTTGTCGTCAAATTGAGAGGCGATCACTTCCCCCTCATCGCACTTCTTCTCCTCCCCTTTCTTTCCGACCAAGTCGAACAGCCCGCGATCGGTGGCCTCCGCCGCCATGTGGTTGGCGGCGCCGCCGCCGTCGTGGTGGTGCTGGTACTGCGCCTCCTCAGCCATTCTTAAACAAATGTTGGAAAATCGATGGATTAAATCTAGCTTAATTGCAGAAATATCTGGATTGTGGAAGTGATGATGATTTGAAAGGATTGATGGTATGTTTAAATGGGGGAGTGTGTTTATATAGTGATGAGCAACACGGAGATGACGCCATTAATACTGTATTATTTTTTCAGATATTAATGTTTATTATTATTATATTCTGAAATATTTGTAGAATTTGTTCTACTTGGATTAACATGAAATCAATTTAAATAAAAAATATCTAAATACATTATTTCATCACATTATCTTCCTTTCTGTAAATTATTCTAGAAAAATCGAGAGATAAATTATCCAAATAAATTTTAAAAAATAAGTGGCCTTCTTAAACATCAATTAAGAGAAGATTCAAGAGAAATGGGGAACGTAAGTGTCAACCAATAATTGACAGCCACGTAGTGTATAATGTGGGACCCACTATAGTGTAGGCACGGCCCCACTTAGGACAAGTGTTAGGTTTGAACAGTGATATTAAATTTCGACTTAAAAATATAAAATGAAGTGTCATCTTATTTAAATGTGGTGAGTTATATATGTGAATAACTTGTATCATTGGATCTCCTATATAATAAGTCTATTTAAATTGAATTTTTTTTGGGACAGATGTCTCCTAAATAGGCCTAAAATGTTGAAATAATATCTTCAAAAGAAAGTTTTAACTATATCCTAAACTCGATTTTATTTATTCCCTAATTATGCTAATATGTTTCTTTATCTTGGATTGTGGGCTATGTGGGGGAGTATTTTTCCATGGGCCCATGGATCTTCAAATTATAAGTGGGCTTGTTGAGGCCCAATGTTCATGGGCTTGTACATTGAGAAAACAAGTAGAAGAGAAGTCCATGACCCAAAAGTATAGAGACTCCAATTTTTACCAACTTTTTTCGTTTTGAAATCATTATCTCAATTTATTGAAAATAGTTGAATTTGTTGAAGAAAACAAAAAAACCAAAATACTAGATTGAATTTCCAATAATTAATATCTAAATTTATGCATTATGTGAATATATAATCGATTCATTTAACGAAATTATTCTTGAATCAATATTGAAAGAGGTACTTGAAAATGAAACCTAAAACCAAGTGAAATTCCCATTTACAAAATTATTCCAATTTTTTAAAAATAGAACTCAATAATTTTTTTTATTCTTAAAAAAATTAATATTATTTCACATAAACAAGGGCTAATTTCGGACACTTCAAATCACAGCGAGGCAAAAATTACAACATTAAAAAAAAAATCAAATAAAATTGGAAATGAAAAACGTTGGTGCAATTTCTCCGTCACTTCTTCATTCCTTTTCTTCTCCAATCGTCCATTGAAATTCGCCGGCGCGGTGGTGAGCTTCTCATCAGACTACCCACCTCCTCCACCAACAAGACGGATTGAATTCATCGCAATTATCGTAAATCTTCGAGGAGGCGTCGGAGAAAGGGGGAAGGAAACCGTGCGCGGCGGCGCGTGCGGTTGGAGATAAGAGGATGATTACGCGATCGAATTTGGCGGAGCAGTTGAGGGAGTATCAGATTCGGTCGAAGCACGATTGGGCTTCCGTTTCTTTTTTCTCATCAACCTCCAATCTCGCCAATTCCAGGTATCTTCTTTTTTGTTTAGAAAATTTTCGCCCCTTTTTAATTCCGTTTTTGTGTGATCATTTATTATTACGGTATCTTTGTGTTCGTTTCATTAATTTTTACGTTTTCCGAAGCTTTACATGTTTTAGGCGAATTGATGAGATTTTTTTTTAATTTTTTATTTTTGCGATGAATTCATGGGGTTTTGTTTTTTTTTTGTTTTTGGCGAACTATCTGATCTTAGTTGTTATTAATGTATTACTTTTCATGTTTAAAATTGAAGGATTAAGTCATTGTTTTAGATGAATTTGGATATCAGATCATGTATCTGAATTTTGATGATTTTAATAATCAGGAGATTTATGGTATCTTGAATCAGTGGTCATACTAGAACTGTATTTTTGAAGTTTTTTTGTTTGAGTGCTATGAATGGTGCGATTATTGGTTGTGTTCATGGGGTCATATATGATTTGGATCGTCGTGGTGTTTATCCTACTGGTAAAAACATTAACAGGTGGATCATTTTTCCTTTTCTTCCCCTATATTTTGATGTCTATCACAAACTGATGTAGTAGGATTTCCATGACAGACATCAACTTGCAATGTTAGCGAATATAATTTTTTTAGATAAATATCTATTGATACAAGTGGAGGAGAAACTCACATTCACTACGGCAATACAAGGAATGTTTGAAGTGATATAAAGAGAAGTATTAACTAGTAAAGACCGTTGATTTCATCATGAAATCTTTGATTAGGTTGAAGTACCTTGTGTGCATAGCATCTAGAGCGCCATCGCTAAAGTTTACCTAATTGGATCTCAGAAATCAGATAGCTTAAAATAAGCAAAAATCTGATCATTATGTGAAAGTGAAACTGAAACTACAGTCAGTTAAAGTGTTTATATAAGTGGGAGGACATGCGGATCTGCATAATTATGATAAATCTAGTCTGAAGGTAGCTAGATTAGCTCGACAATTTGGATTATTTGGTCAGTAAGCTATTTTGTCATTGAATTCAGGGGTCGTCAGGACTTTGTCAACCATCGAGTATTTAGTGAATTATGTCCGATTTTGTGGATATCATGTTCTGCCATTTGTTCTTCATGATGTTAAGAGTTGCGCATTATATATGCATCTTGAGCTGATCTCTAGCTACAGAGCCAGTACATGGATACGATTGTTCTGGAGTTCTTAAGTTAGAATTTTCTACATTCTGTTTCTCAGTTGTAGAATATAATTGGCAGCCTACATATAATGTGATGTAATGAGTCAGTGAGAGAAATTGCCCATTTATTTTGCAAATTAACTGTATAATTAGATTGGGTCACAATTCTCAAATCATTGAAAAAGAACTCACACCACGCTGTGTAAAGGCATCACTGCTATGATTCTCATTACCATTCCAGCCACTGAACATTACTAGATGCTTTTCTTGTGGTTTTGTTGAGATAGTTTTTTAGTATTCAAAGGTGTAATGTGCAAAACTAAGAAGTGAAATTAGTGTTTTCTTTTGACACCATCATGATCCTCATAAATCTTCACATTGTACGGCTCCTAATGTAAAACCTTTTCCTTCATTGTTGCAGGGTCGACGTCGCAATCTTTGTTATATGGGAACTCGTCATTCTAGCGTTCCTCGTATTCTCAGCTGTTTCCTTATATTTTAGGCACTTGAGTCTTGCTATTATACTTCTATTCGTTATGGTGCTACTGCTTTTATTAATGAAGATCACAAAGAAAGTAAGACTGGCTCGGAAGAAGAAGAGAAGAATGCTTCTTCCCTTATCGATGTAATAGGAAAAAAGAATCACAAAAGAGAATCATCTTTTTGAATGTAGATTATGAGAATTGAATGACCATTGCTTTTGGTTAGTCTTTAAATTTTGTCATGATGTTAGTGTTATGTAACACTATGAATGATAGCAGATGAAAGAATGTATCTGACTCAAGTTCTATTACTGCTACTCATCAAAGAATGTAACTGGTGTGACAGGTTAGTTACCTGTGATTTTGTCTTCTCTTCATGTAACTAGCATTTTTCTTGGCACTTTTATAGATCCAAATGTCGATTATTTAAACTCTACTTTTGTTGCAACCTTTTTTAGCGTAAGTCTTGTGTGAGACCGTCCCACAAATCTTTTTTTGTGAGACGGGTCAGACCATAATCCACACTTAGCAATTCATATGAAAATTTGTGGGTATTGGTTCAATTCATGGGCAACAAGGATCTGTCTCATGGAAACAATTCGTGAGTTTGTCTCACATGAGCTTTTGTGAACTTTTGATATCAACATTAATTTTTTTTTGTCTTAATTATCATCTAATAAGTAATAAAGTAATATTATGTAATACACATTATTTTTCATATTTTGATATAGATATCAATTAAATATTCTCGTTCTTGTCTAAGTAAATAATATAATAATTAAAGAAGAAAAGATGTGATTTTAAACTTATAATGCAGAAATGATAAAAATAACATTATAGCTAAATAATGTAAAAAGATGAGATGTGATTTAATTTAAAAAAAATACTAACCCTATAAATTCCTGGCTTTATTTTAATTTTAATGATGCACCGATCAGCTGAAAGGGTAGAATTGTAATTTAAGTTCCGTAGTTTTTAGTGAGGTGCTCGAACTGGAAATATTTCATAGTTAAGGGGGCAGAATTAGATTTGTGAAGAGTTTGAGGGTAGCTAAGCTGAAAATACATTACGATTCCCCCAAATTGAATTATAGTTCTTTCATCGGCTTAGCCCTAGAAAATTTGGTGTAGAGTTGGAGGAGAAGGAATTGGAAGAAAAATGGGGGGAGGACATGGACATGGACATGGCGTCACATACAAAGGTGTCACTTTGCATCAACCAAAGCGCTGGCACACTGTCACCGGCAAAGGCCTCTGCGCCGTCATGTGGTAATACTAAATGCTTACATATTTCTCAGATCACGCGCGCGAACTCATTGGATTTCTGTGAAATGATTGATTGAGTTTCTAATCAATTTGTCTGAACGTATTAGATCACTGTGCATCGTGTTGATCGGAACTGATTCTAGCCCTAATTTTTGGTTCAGCTCTTTTCTGATGCTGTGTGTTAATTAAAGCTCTCTAAATGGTTGGTTTTGAAGTGTTTGGTCCGTAAAATTATTGCTTTTATTTTGTTGAACATATATATATGTATATGTATGTATTCATTTTTCAAAGTGATTTTTTAAGGCTTTTGGAATTGAGGATCTGTTGATTCGATTTGTCTCTTTTTGGAGGGGTAAGAA
Organism: Scutellaria baicalensis; assembly: GCA_005771605.1. Classification (NCBI taxonomy): domain Eukaryota; kingdom Viridiplantae; phylum Streptophyta; class Magnoliopsida; order Lamiales; family Lamiaceae; genus Scutellaria; species Scutellaria baicalensis. The sequence goes on from CM016728.1 coordinate 15,985,277, forward strand.
TGGTTTAGGCTAGATTTTAGCTCTTATTGGTGAATTTTGATTTATGCTGCATAGTGTTTTGTAGATGATGTTCAAAAAGCTTGTATTTTAGCTGAATGGTTCTTTTGAGGAAATGGAGAATGGGGTTCTGAGGATGCTAGAGGCTACGAGTGTGTGCTTTTCGGAGGTTTATTTATATTGGTGAAATGAGAATAGCTGGCAGTGAATCCTTTCAAAGAGTTGTTTTTCAAAGTTGGGGTGGTTATATTTTGTGACTATGGCATCAATTAGACATGTACTTGCATTTTCTAATATTCTTTTGAAGAATGTCGATTAAAAGGTTCTTCTGGGACTGATTGTTTTGAAGCATCTGCAAGTGAGGTTTCATGTCTTAAGAGCTCTAAAACTTGCCTTTGATCTAGCTGTTACCATGTTATACTTTTCAGGTTTTGGATTCTCTACAGGGCAAAGAAAGATGGTCCTGTGGTATTGGTAAGTTTGATGCTTCAAAGTATTCTACATGATGGAAGTTTATTCTGTTTTATATTGGTGTTTACCTTTAAATAGCATTATCTAAAGATTTTCTGAAGTATCTTCATGCTCTCAGGGCTGGAGGCATCCTTGGGAAGGCCATGATGATCATCATTAGGTAAAGTTTAATTCCCATGTAATTAGTGATTTAGAACAATTGGTGTTAAGTCTGTGTGGTATCACACATTTAGCATCTAATCCGAGCATGTGCATCCCTTGTGTTATAGTTTATAGAAAATGTAATGATTGTTTGTATGTACATTTATTTGTCCTTGTGCTACCAATAGAACTATTAACTTCTCATGATAAAGTTATAATAATAATGATTATTATTACTGCTGCTGCTGATGATGAAGAGATTGATAATTAGACCATATAAACTCTTTGACACTTCCACCCTTGGATTTCTGGTGAACCAGCTAGGATTCTTACACGGTTGCCTGTGTAGCAGAACTGTTGGTCCTCGAATTTGGTTTCTGTATTATGGTTTCTTGTGGTGGATGGTCGCTCGTGATTTTCACTGTTTTTTTTTTTTTTTTTCTTTTGGAGATTTTTTTTCACTGTTGTGGATTGTTAAGAATTCGATATTGGAGTTTCTGCAATTATGAATTGGTCATAGCTAGGGCCATCGCTATGGTTATATGTGGAATTTATGGATGCCACAGATGGCCCATATGTTATGAAAAGTCTCGTGTGGTTTGGCATTAAGAAGATTATATCGTCAACGGATGTATTGAATAGGATATAAATTTTTACTAAAACTTTTGGGAACGATGTTTTTTTTTTTTTTTTTGTTTCTTTAGCTGTGTGGGCTGTAATAGAGTTGATTGCTTAAAGAATTATGTACCATGATAATGAATCCCTTACACAATGATGTTGCATTCTAACTTGCAACACGCAGGACCAAAGTTAAATCAATCTCACTTGTGTCGATCTCTACTTTTGTTAAGTTTTATTCAGTTATATGGCTGAATTTTATGTTCGATTCAGAGTGTCGAACAAATGAAAAACAGACGAAAATCTTGGTCATTTATTCTGATTAAATTTACTGTTTTCTCAGATCCTCAATTCGCTTACGGGCTTTTTGCGGGATTGTGGTGCAATGCAAACATGGAGCATGAAGCTACTCTGTTTATCTTTTCTTGTTATCTGTTTGGATGTTTTGTACAATAAATCGACTGAACACAAAGTCGTTTTAACTTGAGACGTGCAATTTTTTCATCTCTGGTTTAATTTTCAATTATTTTCTCTCCTTTTCATTTTTGTGCATTAATTGCTTCATAAGTGCATATTTCTTGGCTCTCTCTTCGTATCATATAAATCCTGTCTATGTTGAATAAATTTTATCTTTGAAGAAATAAAGACTGCATCAAATTATAAAATAGTGGCTGATTTGTTTTTATTAAACAAAGATACGCATATATATTTATGTGTGCGTATATATATATATATATCTTTATACTTTTTATAAAAATCTAATCAAATATTCAACATGGATTATATCCGATATTGTTTCCTAATAAGTCTCTAATTCCTTTTCCTTGTCCAACATGGACTCATCGATTTAGTATAAATACATGCCAGACTTCTTTTCTTTTCAGATATCTCTTTTCTTCACACCCATTTTTCCATCTCCATTGATAGAAGCAAGCAAGCAAGCACTAAGACATGGCTGACAATCTCACTCAAGATCTGATCAAGATAATTCTGTCCAAATTACCAGTGGCCTCTCTTCTCAGATTCAAAGTAGTTTCAACTGAATGGTACAGAATGATTACAGATCCTCGATTCATCCGAACCTACGATCGAGGCTCCCAGAACCTCTTTTTAGCCGAAGGACGTTCCAAGTCGGCTTCTTTTTTGGTTCGATTGGAGGGTGAAAACATTCAAATCGAAGCAGTTTTCCCGATGGGAGAACGTGACAACGTTATGTGCACTGCAAATGGCATAGTACTAGTCATTACCAATGCCTCCCTCGACTACAAAACATATATGATATGGAATGCATGCACCCGAGAAAAAGTCCTAACTCAATTCCCTCACAGTAACCCCGACGAGCATGAACATTTTCCCTCTTTATGGGGGGCTTGTCCTGATCCGGGCAACGACGATTACAAGGTAGTCATTGCGTACATGCACTTTTACGCAGTATTATCATTCAAGAACAGAGCATGGAGCCCCATAATGGAGTGTCCTCCCCATGCTATTTCTACTTATTTCGACTGGAATGAAGGGGTTTTCGTCGATGGAGCCATCTATTGGTTCATATCCAAACAGATCATTTATTTTGATCCCAAAGATGACAGTTTCAAGATTCAAGACAAGCCACAAGAAGTAGAAGGCAAGTCACTGAGGATCATAGCCTGGAAGGGCTGTCTGAGTTTCTATTATAAGAATGAAGGCTTGACTCGTGCTCGATTCTGGGTGAAGGAGAAGGGTAGCATGAATTCTTGGAAGAAGTTGATGATCATGGATAATTTGCCAGAGCCATTAATCTTGCATACAAAATATGTAGCTTTTGATGAGAACAAGATTCTTATCCAAATGGGAACAAGATTTGTGGTTTATAACTCTAGCACCAAGAGTTATACAGAATTGAAGTACTTGGGAGAGGGTTTTCTCTTAAACCCATATCGAGAAACTCTCTTCTTTCCTCCTACTTTTGTGTAGATTTAGATGATCTTCATTTTAATTCATTTTTAGTTTCAAGATTCTGGTGGACTGGCCACAAGGAGTAAAAGACAACGCTCACATGTTTCTCATGTCTTTCAAGTGTGGTTTATTGGCTGCTTCTTTTGTTTTTTTTTTTTTGGAAAATCTAATTTTGTGAGTTTTGGATTTAATTAATACATAGTTTTCAGATTCGATTTGAATAACTGTAAGATTCATTGAACACTTTCAAACTGATTTGTTTATTTTTAGTTCATTGGGAATGTTTACATTAATGAAATCATTTAAATATTAATGAATAACTAACCTCCTCTTTTTTAGCAAGCATATGTGTTCAAAAAATAAAGGTTTAATTGGTTACAAACTACACATTAATATTATTTTGTTACTACACATTAATAGTATTCAAATTAATATTGGAAATGACATATGTGGAGAAATGTGTACATCAATATAGAAACACAATTATTTATCGCAAAAACTCATATGAGACGGTCTCACGGATGGTTTTCGTGAGACGGATCCTTATTACCCATGAATTGAATCCATATCCACAAACTTTCATATGAATTTCTAAGTGTGGGTTATGGGTTGACCCGTCTCATGAAAAGAGATCCGTGAGACGGTCTCACACAAGACTTACTCTTTATTTATATACACCAAATACATGGGTCATGACCCGAAAGGTGAAAATTACGCTCAGAACACGCTGGAACGCGCCTCCACGTGCCCCCAAATCACGCTAAAACCCTAATTTCGCTCTATGTCACGCTAAAACCCTAACGCTCTATCACCTTTTAGTTATTTTGAATAACCTTTTAGTTATGTTCGTCTAACCTTTTCGTTATGTTCACATAACCTATATGGTATATCCACATAACCTTTATATCCTGATAATTTAATGTTTTATAGAGTAAGATAAATATATATTACCTTTTAAACTTTTATATTATAATAACTTAACTTTAACGTTATAATAGTTTAACTTTTATATTATATTTTTCAAAGGTTATGATAGTTATATATAAATGTTATATCAATATAACATAAAAGTTAAGTTATAACAATATAAAAAAATTCAGTTATATTACATGATTGAAATAATTCCAAGTATATAATTTTAAAGTTTTAATACCTTTTAAACCTTTAAGTTGTAATAATGTAACATTTACGCATAATAATATTAACCTTTATGTTATATTAACAACCTTTATATTATTCGTTTAAGTACATAAAAGTTATAATATTCATATATAAAAGTTACGTCAAAATAACATAAATGTTAGATTATCATAACGTAAAGGTTTTCAGCTATATTAACTTACATTTTATATTGAAAAAAGTCTAAGTATATTAACTTAAAAATTATAATATTTGTACAAAAAGTTATACTCATATAACTTAAAACTTATACTTGTATAACATAAAAGTTATCCCATAAATTAAAAAATGAAAACAAACTTGGGTGCGGATCCAGGTCGGATCCGACCCAACCCACGGACGCCCAGTTGCATGGATCCATGCAACTGGTGCACAAGAACAATACTCAAAGAGAAATTGCATAATTTTGTGGATTACCTTTAACCACACTTTTGGACATCTCAATCAAAAGAAACAAGAAAGATCAGTTGGACCATGACCTTAAAGTTTAGAAGACCACATCCTTATCACTTGCTAAAAGTCATGTTTTCATTCTATGCTGCAATTTTTTGTACTATTTACAGAGTCTGAAATTTTAGGTTCAATGTAAAATCTGTTTTTGCTTTTAAAAATAATTTTTTATAACTGTTCTTTATGCAAACTGGACTTTAAAGAACTTAGCAATCATTTTTCAAGTTTCTCACTTTGATTAGCTTCCCAATTAGGTTAATATCTATTCTTTTCCAAAAACAAAAAAAAATGGAGCTAATAAAAAAGGTAAAAAGCAGCCAAGTCATAATACAGGCAAAAGCAAACAAAAGCAAACTTTTCTTTAAATTACCACTAACCCCTCCTAACTTTCTCTAAAGCACAACAATCTGATTATCATTACACATGCAAGAGAGAGAGAGAGAGAAGAGAGAGAGAGGATTAAATATGATTATACCAAGAATCATATTTGAAATAAAACATGTTACATGAACATGAATAAATCTTGTTTTCGTTGTATTAAAAAGAAATCCGAGAAAGGAATGGGAAAATTAAAAAACTATGACTTATATTACTTTGTGCAGTTTCTTCTGATTTCTCCCCAATTTTGATATCTTAAATTTATCCGATTTTGAATGGATAATTTTTGTTGAGCTTTTTTTGACTGGGAAATTAGTGACATATTCAAAACTAAATCAAGTTGATCCGCATTTTCATCAACACACTCATAATATTTTCGAGATCAACAAACAAGATTCAACATCTATTTTCAACGTAATCGCTTATAAGTTTTAAAAGATTTTATATGAGTTTCTATTAATAGTATAAGCCGTTGATATTCCGAGTCTTTAGTTTTTTCAAGATTCTAGATCCGATCGTTATCCATATGAGTACAATATTTTTTTTATCAATAATTGTTATCATATTCACCATGTGCATAATATGTCAACAGATATCTGTCGTATCAATGTTACAAATTAATATATTAAAAGTTGTTCATTATAATCTTTTTAGCATTTTCCCACCAATAACAATTATGAAATAGTTTTTTCTTGTTAGGAAAAAGAATGGTAAAATAAATAAAAGTTTATATTTATATTTGTAGTAGATGATTGAGAATAAAAAGTCAATTGAGCAAGACTTGTGTGAGACCGTCTCACGGATCTTTTTTCGTGAGACGGGTCAACCCATGACCCACACTTAGCAATTCATATGAAAAATTGTGGATATGGGTTCAATCCATGGGTAATAAGGATCCGTCTCACGAAAACTATCCGTGAGACCGTCTCATATGAGTTTTTGTGAAGTGGAATTATGCCTATAATTATCTCAAAATTTATAAGCAGGCCCATCGCTATCATGCGCTACAGTGTCACTATCCAATCCCCTCTCTCTCTCTCTCTCATATTTAATTATTTATCCATATTTTCACTATCTTACAAATTTTACTTCTCTCACTTCATCTCTCTCTGTCTCTCTCTCTCTCTCACAGTACTTTGAATAAATTGAAAAAAGATTTCGTTTTTATTGTAATTCAATCAAGAGTAGTAATTCTGCTGTTTTAATTTCTAATCCGGAGAATTCCGTTTGCAATCGGAGAAGCAGCTTTTAGTCCGGTGAATTGGCGCCGGAGATCGCCACCAGATCTGTATGTCTCTCCACCCATGCATATAAACATCTGTATGCTATATATATACTCTTAGTACGAATAATAAATGAGTTTATTGTGTGCTTGTTGATTTGTCTGCTGAATATTTACTTATTTAGTTGCTAAAAGTCGTACTCTTCTGAGATCTTAGACATTGTTTACTGCTATGGCGGATTATTATCCTTAATTGTTTGTTTAAGTGCGGTAATTATTGATTCATTGAAGAATTATTTGCTTTCTCTTTCTTGGAGGTTTTTTACTTTAGTTGCAGGATTATGTGAATATGGTTGTTTTGTGTTTGCTTTTCCTGTTTTTATGTTTTTAAGATGTTTGTTGAGTGGATCTTCAATGCCTATTGTGAGAGCTGATTCTACTAATTGTTGTGTTCACATTTCTATGGTTTTCAATGTCAACTGAAAATTTGATCCTTTTGAACAAACATGTGTATATGATCTCATTTCATGGTTTTTGGAAACGTTTCCTCCTACCAGTTTATACAATGTCTGAATGGGTTGCACATGGCAGGTGAATAGGACTGTTATATAGATGAAAGGAAATAACATGGTGGTGCTGAGACTCAGATGAGAAGAAACAAATGTTATTTGCAGTAGAAGGGGGAGGTTTTTTCTCTTCTTCGGCTTCCGGGTATAGTAAGGGCCTCACCCTTCTTTTATTGGGTCAGAAAAACGAAGAGAAACCCATGAGAGTGACGCCGTGGAATCAGTACCAGTTGGTGGACCAAGAGACTGATCCTGATCCTGATCTCCAGCTGGCTTCTGAGAAGAACCATACTGTCCACGGGTGCGCCTCGTGTTTTGGTTGCACTGCTGCAGGACTCGAGAGCCCATCTCCTCTGAAAGTGGGACCGGCTCAAAATAAAGATGTCTTGCCACCTCCTGTCATTGGTCATGGTAGAGATTCAAAGAGCTCTGGTGGTTGTGATGTCGTTGATGATGATGATAGCAAGAGGAATATAGTTAATCTTAAGAGTAGCTTGAAGAAAGGAGCAAAGAATGCTGCAATTGCTTCCGTTGATGGTAATGGTGGCGGTGGAGAAAACAAAGATCACAAGACGTTATGTGAAAGGAACAATGATTTTGATTCTCAAATGGAGAGACGGAAAGTGCAATGGACGGATACAAGTGGGGGAGAGCTTTTTGAGATTCGGGAATTTGAGATGAGGTATGAACACTTTTATTAATCATATTGGTTTTGCTTGTTTATTTTAGTGAAGCATAAGATACATACTCTGTCTAGCCTCTGCTTCAGTCCACTCTATTTACCTTTTAGCTTGTTCTCATGTTACATTTGTGCTACCAAGGATTAAAAAGTTTTAAACTTGTCTCGTATGTCTGATAGCCTAAAATATAATGAACAAGGTTTTCTCGTCTTAAGATTGGGGCAGAGTAAGACTTGACATCAATTTTTTATGACATCATTATATTCGCAGATGTTGGCTTAGGTTGGGAGGAGCATTTAGATTTTAAACAGGCCATGGCTACTAATGTATTGGATACTTCGTAGAAAACGGACTTAAACTCATATAATAAGCCAAAGATTATCAGTGATTTTAACAAACAGGGAGTAGTTTCTCTTATTTTTATTTTCTAATTCATATAGGGGTATGAAAAAGGGTGAATAATGTTGGTTAAGACATTTAGTTTCTAATAAGCATTTAGATATCGAAAGTTAGGTTTTTTATATAGAATCTGGTTTTCTTGTAAGCACGAAAAATTCGTTTGTTGAACGTTTAACTAAATGAACCGAGAGTGTAGGTGCTTTGAGCTCCTAGAATATCATTTTGTGCAAAACAGAGAGATGATCTGTATTTGGTATTCTATAGTCTACTTCTTGAGTAGTCATTGGCTCAGCTAATCAAACAATTTACATAAATCTCAGTGAAGATGGATCGGACAATGAATTCGACCATGGGAGTGAAAAGACTTGTTCATGCACCATAATGTAGTCCCAAGCTTCTCTTGGCTGTCTCCGACTTGCTCTTACACGACACAACCTACGAGCTGTTGCTTGAAATGCCGACAGCAGAACACCAGTTCACCATCATCACTTTGTTGGGAATTTGAGGCGACACGAGGCGCTGGTTGATTGATTTGTTGATATAGTCTGGCTTGCAATCCAATTTTGTTGCATTTGTTTATCTTTGATATTCATGTTTGGATATTATTACTGACATAATACGAGTGTTTTTCATATCATATGCAAAGTTTAATGTGTCCGCCGATCACTTCATAGGATAGGATAGGGAGGACCGTTCTGCGATCCATCATTAATGCAGTTTAATGTGTTCATTGTTGATATGTCAAGTCCGTAATTAAAGTATTTCTTTTTTCAAGATCTTTTGGATTAACTTCTTGTGTTCGTCACGTATATTTATTTAAAATCGATTGATTCGACCAGTTGAATTGAAATGTTTTGGAATGGTAAAATAAGTTATAGTTAGAAATTTCAGCTGGATTTTGACAGATTGTTTCAGTTAAACATGATCAACCGGCCAAAATTGGTTTTATTGGTCAAATTATTGCAACCTTTTTATGACTTATTTTTCTAATAGAATTACTATTAGAAATAGTAACCTAAGAAATAGCTTCCATAAATAGAACAATTCAAGCTTTAAATTTGTCTAAACATGACTATTCAACCATAGCACAGAATCTGTCATAAATTTCTCAAAAATATAACAACTTTGAGAAGTAAAATATAAAAAAATTATCTTGTATTTTAATACTGTGACTACACATGTGACTTATATACAAAAAAACAATGTAATATAGTTTTGCAACTGCAAAAATCTATAATAAAAGCCAGTTAGGAAGAGTCATTAGATCCAATCATATGCTTCATTTTTCAGCGGAAAAAGCTAAGTGTTAAAGAAACCTTCAAAGTGTTTAAGATACTTGTCTTAAAACCCTCTTACCAGATTTGTACATAGAATATAAAATATAGATTTAAACCATCTAATGTGTATAAAACACAGCATCATTAATTGATGAATAAGAATCCAATATTCGAATTTAATGCCGGCAAGCCGGCCTACATGATCTTAACATCATTTTCTATTACAAATCTTGTTTGTTATCACTTCTGCAATTGTCTTGTTTCCCATAATATGTTGATTTTTTCTTGTTTTTTTCTTGAGTAAATAAATATCTCTATCACACACTCAAGAATTCAAAAGAACCTATTTTAAAGAAGTTGAAGTGGTTTGCTATATTGAAAGTGAGAGTTTGTGAAACATGGGGTCCTCTCAGAGTAGTAAACCATTGATGAAGCCTCCACAAGTCGACCTCGAGAAGTTGAAGGTCGAGAAAGAAGGAGCCCGTGTCACGAATGGAAAGGCGATTTCCAGGCCCCCACGGAACGTTAACATGCATGAAGCAGAGAGAGGGAGAAAGAGTGTTGGCAGAAATGGTGATGGAAATAATGGAAATGGTCACAAAAAGAATGAGTTGATGAAGAAATCTGGTGAAGAAGAGTTAGTGGATGGATGGCCAAAATGGCTTGTTGATAATATTCCAAAAGATGTTTTGGAGAATATTGCTCCAAAAAGTGCTGATTCTTATTCCATGATTGGCAAGGTTTGATTTCTGTTTCTTACATTTTGTGAAAACAAGTTTGAAAACAAATTGAGACAGTGAACTTTTCGAGCTTGAGTTTGATATAATTCGGTTTGATTGATGGGCTTGTTATTGCAGGTGGGGCAGGGAACTTATAGCAATGTGTACAAAGCAAGAGATAGAGAGACGGGAAAGATTGTCGCGATGAAGAAGGTTCGTTTCGACACATCAGAACCCGAGAGTGTGAAGTTCATGGCAAGGGAGATCATGATCTTGCAGAAATTGGATCATCCAAATATTGTAAAGCTTGAAGGATTAGCAACTTCAAGAATGCAGTATAGCATTTACCTAGTTTTCGACTATATGCATTCCGATCTAGCAAGAGTTCTATCTCGGCCCGATGTGAGGCTCACGGAGCCACAGATCAAGAGCTATATGCAGCAGTTGCTCTCAGGGCTCCAACATTGCCATGAGAAGGGTATATTGCATAGAGATATTAAGGGATCGAATTTGCTCATTGATCGAAATGGGATGCTGAAAATAGCTGATTTTGGACTTGCGAATTTCTTCAGTACAGAGAAAAGTCGACCTCTGACTAGCCGAGTTGTTACTCTTTGGTACAGAGCTCCGGAGCTGTTGCTAGGGTCGACCGATTATGGAGTAGGTATCGATCTTTGGAGTGCCGGTTGCCTCATGGCTGAGATGTTCGTCGGGCGGCCTATTATGCCCGCCCGATCAGAGGTAATCCCATCTATCTTGTTCCTTTCTTTTGAACTAAATCAATACGTCCCGTTTGCATGTAAAAGACTAAAATACCCTTCTAAGGACGCGTAGAGGGAACTCTGTCTTCATAGGAGGGTATTTTAGTCTTTTTACACGTCGGGATTAATCGGTCTCATTTCTCTTGGAAAATTAATGCAATGAAACATATGACTTGAATTCAGGTAGAACAACTACATAGGATATTCAAACTGTGTGGTACACCACCAGATGATTACTACAGGAGATTAAAACTCTCCACAGCCCTTAAACCTCCACAAGCTTACAAGTCCATTCTTGGAGAAGCTTTTAGGAGCTTTCCTTCGTCTTCGTTGGATCTCGTAAGCACCCTTCTCTCCCTCGACCCCCCAAAACGAGGATCTGCAGCTTCCGCTCTTCAAAACAAGGTTAGTTCCAAGCTAATAAGGCTACACACTAAGCCAACATTTCATATGCTGATCAGATGTTAACAAGAAAGTTTATTTTCATTGCAGTTCTTCCATACAAGCCCTTTAGCTTGCCAGCTTTCAGGTCTACCTAAAATCCATATAGAAGATGATGATCATGTTCTACAAAATGAGAGGCAAAAGTATGTTCTTCTTTCTTCTTATACTAATAGCCTTATTGTTTTTCTAAACATAGTGTATTAAACTTTGTATACTCTTTCACAATGCGAATAGGCACAAAGCTTCGAAACTGAGGCGTCGTTCTCAATCACAAAGAGAGCAAAGAACAAAGAACTCTGCTTCTAAGGAGGTACAATACAAGATAATCTAAGAGCCATTATTTTCAACTCAAAGTTCCAACTATTTTATACTAAAATCTTGAAGGATTGTTTGATTTAGGAGATGCAAACGAGCACGGATGTGTCGGGCTTAACCTTAGAGACGGGGAGTGGTTCAACGAGCACTTCTTCAACAAGTGCAAAGCCACCAGGGAAAGAAGAGTCACTGCCTCTACTATTTCCTTCCCCTGTTACTCGAAAAGGCATCAGAAATCGGCCCCCAATGCCGACTAAAGAACGTACAACTAACTATATCGCGGTTTCTGATGGTACAAACTATAGATCAAATGTGGTGCAAAGATCTGCATCCACTAGAGAATTCAGAAGTTAACAAACACACTTAAGCAGCATTTGATTGATGATTAGGCCTATATACGTTTAGATTGTTTGATGATCACAATCTTGGTTGATTTATATTGTAAACCAGTTCCTTCAAAGCACAATGTGAAAATGTAATGAATGCAAACTTTCAATTTCCTTTCACCTTGATGGATTCTTGATTTCAAATAGATGCAGAGAATTATACGAATCGAGCTCAAGATAAGTTTTAATTCCAAAGCCCTTTTAAATCCCATAACCAAGAAACATTGCAAACAAAGCACAAGATCATGATGGCTTCTTGCTTCTTTTTTATCTTCACAAAACACCAGAAATCAAGAAAGAAACTAAGAAGAGATAATATCAGATTATACAAAGTAGACGAAGATGGCTAAATGTTATAACGAACATCGTTGATCTTGGTCTTGATCCACTTGAAACTCTCTCTGAAAGATGCTTTGACTTTACCTTCAGTAGTGAACATGTTGTAACCAGCAATCCTCTTCTTCCTCTTCATCTCCGGATCATTGGATGCTTCGAAGCCTCGACACTTTTCACTCGGGCCATTAAACGAATACGGGTCGGACCCGTTTTCGTACCTGAACTCAGATGAGTACTGAGGAAAGGATCTGCTCTTCTCCATCTTGGTTATAATTAAGTGAATGTGATTAATGAAGCAAGGGTTATGGACCCTCTTTTGGACATCATTTATATGCATGAAAAAGGCAAGAAAAAAGCCTAGGTTTTCGTTGCATGTCCATGGAAAAGATGGTGTTGGAACTTTATGGTTGGTGAGGGCCATGTGAGTGTGGTGTAATGAAGACAGAGATATGCTTTCGGCACTCACGCTGAGAATCATCAAGCAATGGGGAATGGTGGTAGGGACTAATTGTCTCTTGTTTCTAATCATATTCCCATGGTGGTGGGACCCGTTTTTCGAATACGGGCTTCGGCCCGAATAGCCTGATCCATGACCAAATCGACTATTTTCTTGAACCGTGGTTCGATCGGTCAGATCGATTCAGTTTAAGGTTAAGTTAGTGAAGTATTGCAAAAGGTGATATATCACTAAGAAAAATGCATTGAAAAAGATGAGCATGTTTGGTTTGTGTTTATGAGAAAATCAAAATCATGCATGATGATCATAAACCATTTAGTTTTGCATTAATAAAATAGAACATGAAATAGTGAGAATATAAAGGAAAAAAGAATCATTGGCTATAATGGTGATGATGAGGTTTAATTTCAGTACAATGATTTGTTAGTGTGGAATGAAGTGTTGTCATTGCTAAGGATAGTTTTTATTTTCTAGTTGCAGAATCATTCCATGGAGTCTTCGATCCACAATAAATTAGGAGTAACATGTTTGAACTTTGTCACATATTTTATTGACCAAAATATCTTAAATGTTTTTGAAGTAATGCAGTAAAAATTGTCATGGTATTCATGACTTGTTAAATGTGGTGATTAATATTAAATATGACATTATGAATGTCAGAAGACTATTTCTTTTACCAAAATTAAATATTTTTGGCTGGTTACAAACGTGGTGAATATTGAATATCAACAAGTGAGAATTATGCTTTATTTGACTCGAAAGAACCCAAACATTGAATTCAAAACTTGGAAAATGATTATTGAAAAGATATTTCAATAAATTTCTACCAACTTAGAATTATGAATGAAGTTTTATAAGGTCCATATCCTTTAGGCTTCTTCAATGATTGTGTCTCATATATTATATATACAAGTTCAAAATGTTATATTTATTGAACATTGATTACCTTTATATATATATATATATATATATATATATCTTCAATCATACTAAAACTCATATATATATTTAAATATATACTCTTCAATCATACTTTTTTCCAGATCACCATTTACCCACTCATTGTAAATATCATTATTAAAACTGGGTTTTATTTAATATTTCAATAGTGGGATTGTGATATAAGATAAATAATAATTTACACAAACTGGGAATTTTTAATTTTTTTAGGAAATTGGCAAACAAACGCGGAATAAGAATATAGGGCCCAACTTGGGCTCGTAATTGGGCTGGGCCTCCATTATCAACCAGGTTGCGTACTATTAGAGCCCAAATATGGGATACAATATTGAAGGGCTTCTCATTTGAGTATTAAATACTCCCTCCGTCCCATTATTTTCAGCCTACTTGTTATTTTCGTTTGTCCCAATTAAATCTGTCAGCCCCAAAATGGCAAAGAAAATTTTACTCTCTTACCCTTCAATTTCTTTTATTTTACAACTTTTGCACTCAAAAAGTTGGGTTAAATTACAAAATTGCCACTCAAAAATATTAAAATAACATATCCAATCAAAGTCAACAGTTTTTTCTTAATATATGTGCCGGTCAAAGTAGGCTAAAAATCATGGGACGGAGGTAGTACTAGTCCATTAATATTATAAGTAAAACAAAATTGTAAAAAATAATAAAAATGAGGATAATAATGAGAAAAAGACATAAAAAGCGGTGTGGAAAGAACAAAAGTAGGTATAAACAAACACGTTTTCTTTGAGAGTTTATGTCTTTCTATCGTATCTAAAGAGGACCCTTTCAAAACGTTGACACTTTTTTTTTTTTTTTTCAAAATAATTTTGTTTTATATTATGCTACGCTTGTTTGCTGTTATATTTGTTGATATCATCATCATTATTATTATTACTCTTATTTATTCACTTTCATTATGCATTCCTTTTATAGTTTCATACCAATTACATAGTATTAAATTCATTATCATGTTTGTTTTGAAATATTTAAGGTATTATTATGTATGTTCTGAACATAAGGTATGTTGTGCAAGTTTGAATTTGAGTTTTGAAGGATTATGTATGGATTTTGCGAATCTTATATTTGTCTTGAGATCTCGTAGCTAAGGCTAGTTAAAATGTTATTTTTCATGTTAGAAATTGTAGAAAAAAGTAGATGATATTTGTTGGGATTTGTTGAGAAACTGGAATAAGTAAATGTTTTTATTGAGAATTGCAAAATAAATAGGAAAAATATGTAAAATTGTAAGATTTTGTAAATCTTATACCAAATATGGATTGTGCTAAACTCATCCAAAATTCATATAAATCAATCTACATTTCATTTTACACGTGACATGGTTTTTAAACAATGAAACATAATATAAAATATTAAATTAGAATAAAGTATATATCCAGTTCGAGTCCCAATACCTAACAATCGTTTAAACATACTTGAGAAAAGAGTACATTTCAAAGTCAAAAATTGTCATATGTTGAAATCTATATAATGCCTTTAAGATAGATTGTAAGTAGTTATAACAAACTAAAGTGATGGATTTAATGCATAAATATATGGACATAATGAGATATGATACTTATAAGAGATCGCACCTTTATTCAATGAAAACCCCAAAGAAATTTCATTCTCTTATAAAACTACTCTCATCTTACATATATATTGTAATTAATGAAATAAGACACTATATCCATAATTACTAATTGACCATTATTATACATGAAATGTGGTATATGTAATATTTATTACAATAAAGTATACATAAAAAAATATTTGAAAAAATGAACAGAAAACACAAATATTGAACGTGTATATTTCTTTCATCAATTAAAAAACAAAAGGGAATTGATGGAATTGATGTCAGGATGAGGAGTCAGGATAGTGCCCGGATGCTCACCGCCGTGCCGGAAAATCTAAACTAGCGTCGCCGCCGCCACCGCTGTGAGTTCGTTGACTATCTCCTTGTTGCCCGAAATGCAGTGCTTGACCGTTAGAAAACATCAGTGGGTATGAAGAAGTTGAGGAAGAAACAAATGGCGGATGAGAGAAAGCAGAATTGGAGGAAGAGAGAGAAGAAATGGAGGAAGAGAGAGAAGAAGGATAAGCAGAAGAGGAGATGTCTGAGTACAAACCAGCCAACGATGAGGCATAAAACATGTCCTCAAACAACGTTTTCGATTGCTCCGATTGGAAATCGCCGCCGCTCTGAAGCAGCTGCGAGTATTCCAGGTAGTCCCGGCCGGTGGTCTGGAAGAACGACGGCGCGGCGGAGGAGGGCGGCGGTGGAGTGGAGATGGTGAACTGTGAGGGTTGAGAGGGCTGAGGTGGTGGTGGGAGAGCTCTGACATTCTCCGGGAAGTTGAGCTTGGCCCGGTTGCCTCTGAAGCGGAGGGCGGCGGCGTCGTATGCTAGGGCGGCGGACTCCGCCGTGTCGAAGGTGCCCAGCCAAACTCTGGCGGCTTTGTGTGGGTCCCTTATTTCTGCCGCCCATTTGCCCCACGGTCTTTGCCGAACTCCTCTGTATTTTCTTCGTCTTTCGTAGGGTTCCGGCGGCGGCGCTTCTTGCACGGCGGCGGTGGGAGTCGCCACCTCTGGCTCTGAACAAAGATTGATAGTAAAAGATTGGTTAATTTTTACTGTTTTTAAGTCAATTGATTCAAAGTAACTATAATTGAACTAATTTAGTATCATACAAAACAACGATGAAAATGGGACCATAAAAAAACACTGTTCCCGTTTCGGATTAAGTTATTACATGCAAAAATACTGAATATTAATTTTCATATTTCGTAAAATATTTTAAAACAACCAAGAATTCTAAGAAATAGTTTTGAAATTGAAAAAAAAAAAAAAAAACAGAGGACTTACAAGCTTAAATTTTTAAAATTATGATAAAAAATCAAACGAATAAAAACCGATTGAAACCAACCTGATTTAACAGAGGAATAAGACTCTCCCATGCCATGATAAACCCTCTGAAGATGCTCGGAATATTCCGGCGCAGTATCTTCTTGATCAAGCCTTCTTTTCCGACCACCGCAGGAGCCGGAGCTGGAAGATGAATAAGCAGAGGGGGGAGAATTAATTGCGGATTGGATCGCTCTAGAAGACGAGGCTGCACCGCCGCCGCCGCGCGGCTGACCAGACACGACGTGGGTCAGCGCCGTCACCATCACAGATGCCTCTGGTGACTGACCGTGCCCTGATAATGGCGGCGCCGCCGCCAACATAGCTGATAGGAGGTAATCTGGGTGCTCCTCTTGTCCTTGTATGTGGAAGTACGGAGTAGGATAACTCTCGGCGGCGACGGTGGAGGAGGCGGTGTTTTGTCTACTCCACGTCGCCGGAAATCTGGCATACTCGCCGCCGTGGTCTCTTCCGTTCGCCACCGTTGATAAATAAGCTGATTTTGTTTTGTTTTTTGTCTGGAAAAAAAAGGGCAATGTAAATTTTGGTGGAAATTAAGAAAATAGGAGAAAATGGGGTATATAAGAAGGAAAGATACTAACCGTCAAAGGAATAGTGTTTTGTTAAAAAATGTGCTGAAATTCATAATATATATATGGGGGAAGTGTATCTTGTTTGTTCAATTAATATATTTTTGATGGATTCCAAAATAGTAAGGGTGGGCCATTCTGAAATTTTTGTCACGTTTTTATTTATTTTTAGTAAAATTAATTTATGTTGATGAATTATCAAGATCTTTATCAAATCTCAGTTTATATACATAGTTGGTGGTATTATCATTTTTCCCCACCTTTGTATTATTTTGTTATACAAATCCTCTTCACTTATGATGTCTAGATTAATGAGGTAAACTACTATTGTTCTAATAATTTATCATATAGTTGCAGATTTTAATTACATTCAATTTAAAAAATTGAATTAAAACAGAATTTTAGGTTAGAAGTAGGCTTGAGTGAAAGATGCAAAGTGTTCACACTGTTTTGACGCCGTTTGAAACCCACAAAGGGGATGTCGGTGGTGGGGTGGGGGGGGGGGGGGGTAGGCGTGGGGAGAAATCATGTTGGAATTGACTTCTATTTTCTTCTTTTGTAAGAAAGTACAATAGTTCTTGTTCCTTTTTCTTTCTTTATTAAAACAATAAAAAAGGAATTTTAAAGTGAGGGGCTTTTTTGTCTTCAAATTGGTTAAATACTCAAATCATCTTATTAGTTTGTACATTAAAGTGTGATGAATTAAGTAAAAGAGCTTTATTTAAAGTTTGGACTTGTCGACTAGATACTCTGTTATATTTGATGTTTAATTTTTTATTTTATTATTTTTAATTCATATAATGTTTTAATGAGTTTAATCATTTGTATGTGTATGACGTGATGCTTATTTTGAAATGTTATGCAAAATCGATATTCAATTCGAAGAATCCAATGCTGAATAAGACTCTTAGAAAGTGAGATAAAGTCACATC
This sequence comes from Scutellaria baicalensis, assembly GCA_005771605.1. Lineage (NCBI taxonomy): Eukaryota > Viridiplantae > Streptophyta > Magnoliopsida > Lamiales > Lamiaceae > Scutellaria > Scutellaria baicalensis. The sequence goes on from CM016728.1 coordinate 16,003,397, forward strand.
AGATTGGTGTACAAAAAGTTAAAAGATCTTCACTTCTCTTAAAGAAGATTAAATGATTTTCATACTAAGAAAATCATGAGAGGTTCAAAAGATTGATGCTCACTTTTACTCGAGGATGAAAATATTTCCCTTTTTTCACATCACAAAAAAAAAAAAAAAAAAAAGGTTGTAATGCTATATTATCAATATTTTCATTTTTGATAAAAAATAAATAAAATATCAATAATTATTGGTTAAATATCGATATCAATTTCAATATTGGTGGCTTCAGCTAAAAATTATAGTAAAATTCGTGAATATCAAGGAAATATCAGTAAATATCAGTGGAATATCGCTAAATATCAGGAAAATAAATATCGGAAAAATATCAATAAATATTGAAAAATATCGGTAAATATTGGGAAATATAGGGAAAATATCGGTAAATATTGGGAAAATATATGTACAGATATTTCTACCGAAACTGATATATCCATCGATATTTCAGTAAAATCAAAGTACCAATATATATACCGAAACCGATATTTTCATCCTTTTACTTAAACTTCTCATTTTCACTATCATGAATTTGATAGGTTGACATGAAAAATTATAAAATTATAGAAGAAATGTGAACTATATCAAATCCATTCAAGTCATCACTTTCATAAAAAAGCTATTGACTAAACCATATTTTATGAGTATACTATTTTTCTTTGGCCCTTTTTTTACTCATTCTCTACAAAAGAATATGTAACATAATCTTCAAAAATAGAGCACGAATTTTGGCAGATTATAGCCAATTTCAAGATTTGGTATATAATATTTCATCTTTTGAAAAGTGGGTGTAAACCCAAAGACCTATCTTAATTAAGTTCGTATCATTAAATGGTGGGGAAAATATATTTTAAATACGAAATAATGTAATTTTTTGACAGAAGATTTGATCCTTAAATTTAAGGTAATAAAATGGGGAAATTTCACATTTGGTACCAAAAAATAGGGTATATTTCAGTTGGGTACCCTAAAGTTCGAGTACATCAATTTAGTCCCTCAATTTTTCAAAATCCATCAAATTTAGTATCTACCGTTAAAAAACTGTCCAAATTGACGAAAGTTAACTACCTTGAACGTTTTTGTGTGAAAATTAGACGGGAACCCTAATTTTTCCCCAAATCGTGCGCATCATCTCCTCTACTTAAAATTTGATCGATTCAGTGGAGCTTCTTCTCGCCATGGCTACACTTCGAGGTCTTGAGCTTCAAGTCAGGATCGAATCTTCGAGGGTTGGGTGAATCTTGGGAGAAATAGTGATTTGGATGAAGGGGGAAGCTGGGGAAGTTGCAGATTGGAGGAAGAATTAGGGATTCAGGAAATTTGGGGAAAAAATTACGCTTCCCCATCTAATTTTGTACAACAACGTTCATGGTAGTTAACTTCCGTCAGTTTGGACGGTTTTTTAACGATGAGTACTAAATTTGATGGATTAAGGACTAAATTATGAACTCAAACTTTGGAATATTCGATTTGAAATATAGCCTATTTTTGGGTTTCAAATGTGAAAATTTTCCTAATAAAATAGTACGAAAATGATAAGGATGAGATTTGGATTTGGATAAAAAGTCAAAGGTCAAAGTGGGACTGGGTCGGTCAATTTATCTCAAAGCACACGTGGATAAAACATCTATCTACTTTTGTGGGCCCACCTTATTATTTAATGAACTTGTAATTTATTAATTAATACAAAATTAAACTATATAAAATGTATTAATGTCGGACGAATATAAACCGCCACGGGCAACACATTTCTTCTCCCTTAATTAACATGTATATTCCACGTGCATGTACATATGAGGACGTAAATGAATTTTAGTAGTTTGTGAATTATTCAAAGTTCGATTCGATAGAAATTCACTTGAATTCGTTTACTGTAATTCGTTAAAGTAAAAAGTAGACTCAATCTTGATGTTATTCGGCTCGATAGATCATGAGTAAATTCACTAGAAAGCTCGTGAACTGATCCATAAGATATAATATTAATGTTTGACATTTTAATATATACTTTTATTTATGATAAATATCTGATTATACACAATTTTTATAACTAAAACTATAGATTTTAGATAACATAAATTTTTCTTAAGAATTCATAATTTATTTTGTTAATAAATTGATGAATGATATGATCATATGATCAATTATTAATATTTATGATGTTCATAAAGAATCGATTAATCTAGTGTAAACTCATGAACCATGAATGTATCAAATAAACTGAACTCGAGTTTGTTACATAACTAACCAAAACAATCTCAAATACTAAATAGATCGACTTGACTCAGTTCGATTACACCTCCACTTATTCAAGTCACAACAGAGTTCTTTTTTTCAAGATTTTATTTTTCGAAAAATAAAAAAGTATTTATGTGGACACAAAAACTCATATGAGACGGTCTCACGAATAGTTTTTGTGAGACGGATCCTTATTATCCATGAATTGAACCCATACCGACAAATTTTCATATGAATTGCTAAGTGTGAATCATGGGTTGACCCGTCTCACGAAAAAAAAGACTTGCTCTTACGTGGAGCACCTAAATAAATATGGTTTACCAACCTTGACAAGTGGCTATTTATATATAGTTTTAAAGTCGCGAGACATGGCCTTGACAGATGATTTTGCACGTAAACTTGTTACATATTTTATTTTAAAGTACTTTCAACGATTCTAAATATCTTAGTATTTAGTTTTTCATGTCGTATTTTATTCAGTTATGTATTTTATGTTGGTAATTTTAAAACATTGTTTTTATTGAATATATATTATATAAACTGTGTGCTAATAGAAAAGCACAAAAGATTTATTAAGCGTGGAAAAGAGTTATGAATTGTATTCATTAGCAATTCAACTAAAAGTGTAAAAAGAATCTATGTTCTCAATATTCATTTTCCCATCACTCTCATAAGAAACATGTAACACGTAAGCTTGTCTTTAAATATAGAATTCAATGATCAATTCTTTCTACTCCTAATTTTATATTATGTGGCATGCTATTTTAAGACACCTAATGCAATCTTGAGTTTTCACCAAAGCCATGATTGACATTTCACACTAGGGTTGACCCGACTTGATATAAGACGATGTTTATATAGATCAATAAAAATGGCTAGCCACATTCATCACAGGACAGTCTCATATAAGTTTTTACATTTGTAACGATATGTACGGTGCACGTTATCTAGAACCTATAGGATTGTATATTTGTAAGTATTTACACATGATAAAATGCATTGCAACACATTTATTTACATATTCTCGGTGTATTACACTCGATGTAACATCTACTGGTCGTAATGATTCTTGATCATTATGATCCGGCTCACAATTTTGTTGAAACTCTTGGTAGCCATTCGTGATACACTACGTTTGATTACAATTTCGACTATGTTGGTTCTCATCATGGTTGCTATATAGCCACAAAGAAAGCAAAACTTCTAACTTCTAAGCATTTAGGTTCAGAAGAGTAAAAAACCATACCTCGAACAGTGGATGCTAAGAAGAATGAGATTCATCCTTAGTTGACCTCCATAATCTTCAACTTCACAGGACTTGGCAAGATGAGGCTCGATTTGTGGAATCGTGGCAAGCCAGCCAAAAGCGATGGGGTTTTGAATCGATTTCAAGAAATCACCCTGAGAAGCAAGTAGTTTCCAAACTTTAGGTGTGATGTTGGTTATGCAATTATAAAGGCGACCCTTCATTTCCTCCAACTTCATCTTCTGATCTGGGCAATGAGAATTTGGTTCTAAAGTATGTGTAAGAGAACAGTCACTACATTTGAGAGTTGATAAAGATGATGACTCCATTTGAAGCTGCTGCTCTTGTTCCATGAACGAATCCCAAAACGGGCATCTGGCAAGATTCATCAGTGACTCCCCTGCGTTTACCCAGAAATTTGAAACAGTCGGCATAAGGGCTGATTCAAACATGAAAAGATGATTCACCACCCCAGCAAGCAACAATGAATATGCTGAACTTTTCATGCACATGTTGAAGGCCTCGAGTTTATGTCCTTCGACCTCATCGTTGCGAGACAAGATACCACTAGCTTTAACTTTATATACAGAGGCTAGGGTGGTGTAAGTATCAAGAGCAAGATGGTGAAAAGGATGAAATTTTGCTTTTGGAGATGATTGTGCTTCCTTTGGTTCTTGGGACGTGCCAAAACAGAGCAGGTTTTCAAGCTTCTCGCAGCACGATTCTAGATTATCAAATGATAGATAGTCGGTAATTGCATCATCACACTCTTGCATCAGTCTCTCCATTTCATTCTCGTAATCGGGAGGGTTAACATAGAGTTCCTATAAACGAACGAAGAACAGGTCAAGCTTACATGGTTTGTGAATCTACACATGCATGCAAAACCATATATACAAGTTCAATAACCAGAAAAATGAACCCAAGGGATAAACTCCGTTTCTTGGTAATTCTATAAACATTGCCAACATACTTTAATATTTATTCAACCAATCACATTGAATCTTACTCGCAGAGCACGATCAACATAACTTGAAGGAACCACAGCACAGCGCTTACAGCTACACGTAAACCGATAGTTCAACCACAACTCTACTTGTCTCATCTCCTGCAATAACCAATGCCATCTAAAATGAAGGGATGCTTGAACTAAATTACAGCATTGCTGGAATTGTAAACAGAAAATACATAACACAGAAACTAAAATTGGCAAGGACAATCAGGATGACACTGACAAAAGTCGAACTACTCAAAGCCTTTTTAATTTCAGTAAGATGACTACGAGAATCTAAATTTTTCCTACTTTTCTTTTGTCCACCAATATTTCTTTCTTCTATCAATTCTTTTCCTCAAAGATTTTCATTCGTTCAAACCAAGCACTCATAGTTACCAAATATTCTATCGGTATCTCACAACAAACAGAGCAAAGTCAAATAGCAGTAGCAGATAATTTATATTTACTCTTAATCCCTTAACCGTCAATGTAACTTAGAGCTTCCATTTTTGATCAAAGAGTAAGTAGGATGCAATTCTCATACAAGATCAAGGACGAAAATATCGGTTTCGGTTCATGTATCGGTACTTTGAATTTACGGAAATATCGGTTTCGGTTATCGGTTTCGGTGGAAATATCGGTAATTTTAAAAAAATCACGGAAATATTGTGAAAAAATTAGAAAAAATATCTGGTAATTTACATAATGTTATAACTAACATTCATACATAAATTGAAGTTAAGATTTCAAATAAAAAATATAATTACAACAAAATGAGAGATAAACTAATATATAAAGTGATAATATGAGAAATTTTGTATAAAGTATATTTATGAACTAATAATAGCATGAGCTCCTATGAGGTTCAAATGAATAAGATGACATGCCATCTTGATTTAAACAATACTGATACCAACTCACCATATTAGACCAGTTTTGGGTGTAATCATAAACATGCCATTCATATGCTCCTCTATCTCTTCCAACCGCATGTCCATGGATAGGATAATGCTCATTAACCCAATATGGTTGACTAGGTTGAGACATGTTTTAAAGCAATAGGTAAAATTGAAAAGAGTAGAAAATGAATGAAAATTGGAATTTTTTTGCTCATTGCCGATACACTGCACCGAAAACGATATTTCACCGATATTTCACCGATATTTCGCCGATATTTCGCCGAAACCGAAACCGAAACCGAAATTCACCGATATTTCGCCGATATTTTGACGAAAAAAAAAAACACCCCGTTTTTATATCGGGACTTCATTCTCAGCGATATTTCGGCGCCGAAATATCGCGATTTTTTCATCCCTGTACAAGATATAATAAGATATATGAACAACATTGTTGGTTACAAATCTAACTTAAAATGAGAAACAACTTGGCATTATGCCATATGTCAAATTCAAGAACATAATGAAACTCCTGGCATTAAAATTTCAACTACAGTTCCATTAAGTTTGAAAGTATGCCCGACCGACCTTGAGTTGCAACAAATTTGTATATGCAATAGTCACCTCTTCTCCTTTGTTAAGAGTCTTTATACTACGAACAACAACTCTCGGACCATAACCATTTCTTTCTACATAAACCATAATAAAATTCACATCACTTCCGGAACTAATCGATAAATAGTGAATTCCACACCACATTATTCATGCTAAATACCTGAAATTTGGGATTTTAAATCACCTCCCATTATGGAACCACTACCATCTCCATCAGCACAGCCACCAGCTGGAGCAATCCTTAACAATGGTGGCTGCTCGATACTATCCATCCCGAGTAAATATCGATAGCAAGCATTCGGAGAACAACTATGATTGATCCAAGAAAATGCAGTATCATAAACAGCAATGCCTATGCTGCACCCATTCTTATTCTGAACCTCCACAGCATTCGTGATCACCAAACACAACACCATCTCCTCTAATGCAAAATCTTCCTCATTCTCCACATCTAAACCCTCGCCCGCATATATTCTCCTTGCTTTTCCCATCATCTTCGCCCCCTCTCTAATTCTTTCCAAAAAGGATTCCCTAAGTTCATCTGAATCACCACAGTTCCCGCAATTTTCTTGAAACACCAATTTCTCCCGATTAGTCATCAAACCCGCAATTCTCTCCACATATTCCATCGATTTCTCATTACTCTCAAGATTACCATCCGGGCCTTCAAAATTATCGTTCTTTGGAAAAGGGCATCCGTTTTCTTCTCCAAAAATCAACCTTCGACCTCCTTGCAAGAAACTAGGCACATTGCTGTATTGGCTCCGGAAAATGTGAACAAGGCGGAGAGCGAGGCGGAGATCGGAAGTGTCTGTCCACGTTGACGGAGGTGATAGGTCGAAAAGAGAGAGAAGGTAGGGTTCGGCAGAAGAGACATGAAGAGGGGAATCGAAGGAAGAGCAGCTAGGGGAACAGTAGAGAGTGGCGGTGTTACTCGAGACATGGCAAGAATTTGGGGGAAGAGTGGAAAAACAGGCGGAGCAATGGTAGGCGACGGCGGCGTCGTGCAGGACGGCGGCGAGAGGGGGGAGGGGTGGCGTGAGATCTTCGCCTATGGCTATGTCTTCAATTGCCCTCATCTCCATGGTTACGAGCTCAATGATAAAATTTCAGTGTTGGGCCTATATTTCAATGAATTGGGCCTACATATTTTACTTTGAAATTGTTGGGCCTATATTTCAATGAATTGGGCCAACATATTATACTTTGCAATTGTGGGCCTATATTTCAATGAATTGGGCCAACGTATTTTACTTTGCAATTGTTGGGCCTTTATAGGTCACATTCTTAGACTACAGATAGTAGAATTGCTTATCCGTGTTGGTATCTTATAATTTTACTCGATAGTATCTATAAGTAAAGGAAAATGATACAACAATTTTTAATACGTCAAATTTAATATCTCAATTGCTGATGTGTGACGAATTCATTCCCTTATTATAAGAAAAGTGAAATTAATTGATATGCGAGATATTTGACACGTCATCGGTTGACACATTAATGTGGCTACAGTAAATAGGACAGGACTGAAAGAGTAAATCACTTAATTTTTTTAAATTACATTTACGTAATTTAAATAGATTTATTTAAGGGACAAATTTCTCAATTGCTTTGTTAGACTTGCAAGCATCTTCTTTGTTCCTTCCATACATTGCCTAGCAATGTGGTTAACTTCAACCTTCAAAGCAATGCCTTTTTGTGGGAAGAAGGTTTGGAGCCCATATTATTTCAACAATTTCAGACATCATATTAACCACCAAAGAGTTATTCTTTGTGAAGTAAAGAAAAAATTGATTTTTTAATTATAAAATTTATACATTACTTATGTGTAATCTCCAAAACATCTTGCTATTACAAGGCAAGCTATATACAGATTAATCATATATCCTAATAATTACTGATCTGAATTCTAACAGTTTATAATTTGTCCCTTGAACAATGAAAAAAGAAATTGATGTTATAGAGAAATAAAGGAGCATAATGGTTGCTTGTAGATTGATTTGAATCCAAGAATATGGAAACGGAAATGGACATTTCAACTTATCTAACATGGCACTTACTATATATAAAAGCAAGCTTTATACCTAACATTATGCTTCTATATAATTTGGCCTCATTTCACCTGGATATATGTCACTATTCTAAGCTTCCAAATAGGCTCAATATAAACAAGAAATTTCTGTTATATCAAGGTATTTATTTCTACATTAATGGTCACAATTCTTGATGTTCTTTAAATGGTTATTAGTATCTTGATCATGATATAGTGTTGAGAAAATGAGATGAAATTGAAAGCCCATTATTTGTAGGTAAAAAAAGAATGCTACATTGCTTCAAGAGAAGGAGAAGAACCACTAAAAGCAGTGATAAGAAGGGCAAAAGCAGTACTAGCATTGCCAAAAGATGGAAAATCCTAAGTGGCACAAATCAGTGGAAAGGTCTATTGGACCCTCTGGATCTTGATCTTCGTCGCTACTTGATCCATTACGGAGAAATGGCTCAAGCAGCGTACGACACTTTCAACTCCGAGAAGGCCTCGAAGTATGCAGGGAGCAGTAGATATGCTAAGGACAATCTCTTCTCCAAGGTTGGTTTGGACAATGGCAATCCTTTCAAGTATTGTGTGACTAAGTACTTTTATGCGACTTCTTCGGCTGAAGTGCCCGACGCCTTCCTTCTGAGGTCGTGGTCGAGGGAGGCGTGGAGCAAGGAGTCGAACTGGATGGGATATGTGGCAGTGGCTACGGATGAGGGGAAGTTGGAGTTGGGACGGAGGGATATTTTGATCGTGTGGAGAGGGACTATTAGGACTCTTGAATGGATGAATGATTTCGAGTTTCGACTCGTTTCTGCACCGGAGATTTTCGGAGGGAGTTCGGATCCAAAGGTGCATAATGGATGGTACTCTGTTTATACTTCTGATGATCCAAGATCACCTTTTAATAAGACTAGTGCAAGAATGCAGGTATGGCTTGTTGTGTTTGATTAATACTTGCATGTTTTATTGATGAAGTGGATTACAAAAGGGCTTCTATTTGGTCTTGTCCCGAAATTCGATATTGGTCATGTCTAATTTCAATTGCACTATATATAGGTGGAATATTTCGGTGAAAACATGATTGGAATTTGACTTTCTTTTTTCAATTCGGGCTAAAATTAATATTTTGAATTATATATGGCCAGTGTGGGAAAACTAGAACAAAGTTAGTTTTCTTGTTATGACCAAAAAAAAAAAAAAAATTACAGATTTGGTCCCACAAAATCAGTCAATTTTTGTCAACTATATAATAACTCACAATTTTACTTAAATTGAGTACATTTTATCAGAATCCCAACTATCAATTGGGACTGAATATTTCTGGAATCTCTAAAGTCACGTGCTAATTTCGTGGAAATATTTGGATTCTATTGAATTTTGTCCTCATCTTGATGGTACTAAAAATGTCAACCTTAATTAGTACCATTTTGCACTAACAAATAGGTACCAATATAGTGAATACTACGTCCGTCCCAAAATAAATAACGTTTTAGTCTTGTGCACATATATTAAGAAATGTGATAAAAAGTCAAATCTACCCCTATTTATGTTTAATTAATGAGGAGTTTTTATCTCTTTAACACATTTAATTTGAGATGAGTAATAGAGGCATATTTGGTATATTGCATGTAAATATGTTTTGGAATACGAAAACAACAATTATTTTAGGATAAATTTTAATTGCTAAAACGTCATTTATTTTGGAACGGAGGTAGTATTCATTTTAACAACATTAACAAGATCAACATAACATGACAAATAACCAACACTTTTAATAACCAGGTACTCACAGAGGTTCAAAGATTGGTAGAACAATACAAGAATGAAGAGATAAGCATTAGCATCACAGGGCATAGCTTAGGTGCAGCAGTGTCCACCTTAAATGCAGTAGACATTGTTGCAAATGGGTACAACAAGCCAAGGGACAGGCCCCACAAGGCCTGTCCCGTCACGGCCCTCGTTTTTGCTAGCCCCCGTGTGGGGGACGACAAGTTCCGAAGATACTTCTCCAGCTTAAGTAATCTCTATGTTATACGAGTAAGAAATGCAAAAGACATCGTCCCAGCGTACCCCTTAATAGGGTACGCGGAGGTGGGGGAGGAGCTGGAAATCGACACCGATAAGTCCAACTATTTGAAGACACCGGGGAACTTGTTTAGTTGGCATAGCTTGGAGAACTACATGCATGGAATTGCAGGGACACAAGGGAGTAGAGGAGGGTTTAGGCTTGAAGTGAATAGGGATATTGCTTTGGTTAATAAGCATTTGGATGGGTTGAAAGATGAGTATTGTGTTCCTATTTCATGGTGGTGTGACAAGAACAAAGGTATGGTGCAGTTAGATGATGGGTCTTGGGAGTTGATGGATCATGAAGAGGATGATTTTTGAGATGACAATTGATTGAGTGTGTGATGCACTAATCTTTTTATTGTGCATTATGATTCGATGTTTCATTATGATTCGATGATTCATTTCGTGTTACGTTTTAGTACTGAATGTGCAAAATAACATATAGTTGATAATATGTACTGATGAAATACGATTTGAGGTGTAATATATGAAATTATACATGGACTAAAAGTCGATATTTTCTTTTCGGGATAAACTTTTGGAAATTTGGTTTTACAATAGTTGGCTCTAACATATCTCACTATATTATGATCAATTAAGCCCATATTCTTTAATTTCAATCCCAATTTTCAGAATATATATATATATATATATATATAATATTCACACACAATATGCATAAATTGTTATTTTAATTTGTGTAGGTGACTTGTTGATTACGTAGTCCCATGTGCATGTCCATGAGATATGGGGTGCCACGATCGATATATGCCAACTTTTATAACAACATTTTTGAGCAAAAACTATTATTATATTGAATATTGAAAGGAAATAATTATTTTATGAAGATTGGTACAATTAAATGTAAGTTAAAGGATCTAAATAACTACATTTTCAATTGGCATTTACACATATTTATTAAAAATTAAATTCCTGCCTAATTAAGCCAAACAGGTGGTGCAAATACATCAATTTAAACGTGAGTATAAGCAAAGTAAATATATAAAAACCCATTAAATTAATCTCCATTTTAATTAAATGATTTATAGCTATAAGATCTGCTTCAAATCAAGGTAGCTCAACAAGCTAGCTAGGTGGCTATATTACACAAAATAGTTCATTATTTTATCATAACGTGATACATGACATATTTTATAACTTGGTCAGGGCAAGTATTAAATATATATTTATGGTGGTAAACTATACTTTATTATACAAAGCAAAGTTATATTTGACATTAAATGTGTGATAAAATAAAGAACTTCAAGTAGAATTTTGATAATGAATACTACCTCCTCTATTTCAATTTAATTATTCATGTGTAAATTAAATATTTACTATATATAATTGTATGTTTTGATTATATTAATTTTTAATATTTTAAAATATTAAAAAACATATAAAAACTGATTTTTTTTAGTATTTTGTAACACCACATCAATTATAATGAGTGACACTTGTGTGCCCCAGGGGTATGGTGCCCCCAAATTAATCATCATATGGTGTTAAATATATACTCTATAGGTATCATGTATATATTCTTCAGGTATCACATGTATACTCCTTTATACATATGATACATGTAGGGTATATTTATAACACAAAAATATATAACACCTATATATATATATATATATATATATATATATAACACCTGAAGAACATTTATATAATACCTAAATCTGTGTCCCAGAGGTATATAAGTTTTTTACAATTAGAATTAATATTCTGCAAGATTAAAATTAAAGAAAGTAATTTATCTAATTTTGGAAGTGGCAACAAAATCAATTTACAACCCAATCATAATATATAGCTCAACATCATACAAACGCATTTGACCAATCAATTATTGGCACCAAATTACCAAAATCAAGGGAAAGTAATTAAAGAACGAAGATATATATGTAGAAATGGCATAATTAACTAATAAAAACACACACAAATTTATCATAATTTTAATTTACCACGATTTAAAAATTTTATATAGTATAATAAATCAAGAACTCAACCTAATTTTGCAATTCGAAATAACAAAAGTTTTCAACTTTATTTCTCTAATAAACCTACATAAAAATCTAAGAACTTACTATGAAAATAATTCATCTTTCCTTCAACGTCGTAAATCACTCTCTAATGGCGTTTCATACCAATCTTTAACACCTGCAAAAAAAAAAAAAAAAAAAAAAACCCACAAAATTATTTTTATCAATTATTACAGAAATTAAATTTTCCATATACACACACACACCAAATCAAAGAAAAGTGATCATGTACAATGATACATACCTAAACAATCCAATTCTTGAATTACAACTTTGGAAAGATTAAAGTTGCAAGCTTTTGCAGCATTATCCAACAAACGTACAACCCTCTTGGCTTCGGGTGTTTGTACACCACTTCTCCGATCAGCTGCTTCGCAGTTGGAGCAACTGAAGATGAACGATCTGCTGGCGCCGCAGCACTCGAAGATGGGCCCCACCGCCACGTTGCTGCAGGTCTTCGCTAAGTACCGTGCGTCCTCAGCCGTAGGTGATCGGCAGCTCGGCTTCACGGCGGCGCTGTGGTGGCCGAACGAGATAACTGTCGCCGCCACCACCACCAGCATCGGAATCAGGCCCCACGACTTCATGTAAACGATCGATGGAGAAGAAATCCAGAGATAACGTGATTGCAAATTAAAGATGGGCTAATGACGTTTAATTAGTTCGTGGAAATTGATGAAATGGTTTTTTTTATTACACGTCGAATCGTGCGTAGTTGTAGTACTAGAGATTATTTGTAATTTCTCTTTGCATTTTTATAATGTGGTTACGTTATTATATTGGGATTTGTTGAATTTAATGATGAATAGTTATTACTTCATTTTAAATTATTGAGTTGTAAATGCATTTGTTCGGTCAAAAAAATGGTAAGCCTTTAAATTTTGATGAATTTGAAATTCACATTAAAAAAAATTGAGAAGGAAAATTCCTGCAATAGTATTATACTACCTTCGTCCCAAAATAAATGACGTTTTAGCAACTAAAATTTGTCCCAAAATAATTGTCGTTTTCGTATTCCAAAGCATATTTACATGCAATATACCAAATATACCCCTATTTACTCACCTCAAATTAAATGTGTTAAAGGGATAAAATCACCTCATTAATTAAACATAAATAGGGGTAGATTGGACTTTTTATCACATTTCTTAATATATGTGCAAAAGGCTAAAACGTCATTTATTTTGGGACGGAGGTAGTAATAAAGTTCCTGTAATTAATGAATTGATTAATTAGTTTACAGCTATAAGAGCTCCTCAAATCAAGGCAAGTCAACTGGCTAGTTGTATTATAGTAAAAGAGTGTTTTTGAATTAAATATAAAAATAGTTGAGATTATTTTTATAGTCAATTACAATTTGTAAAAGGAATCATTTTCCACTCATATTTTATCTCATTAGGTGTATTAGGTAATTGAATACATTTTTTAATTAACTATTATATTACTACCTCCATCCCAAAATAAATGTCGTTTTAGCAAGTAAATTTTATACCAAAATAATTATTGTTTTAGCAAGTAAATTTTATCCCAAATAATTGTCGTTTTAGGATTTCAAGATATATTTGTATGCAATGTACAAAAAATACCCCTATTTACTTCTCCCAAATTAAATGTTGTTACAAAAGGAATAAGAAGAAGACTCTTCATTAATTAAACTTAAATAGGGGTATATTAGACTTTTAATCATATTTCTTAATTTAGGTTCAAAAGACTAAAACGACATTTATTTTGGGATGAAGGTAGTATCTAGTATCGAAGTCTACATAACAATATCGAAAATAAATTAAAACAATTCTTATTATTTAGATCTCGAGAATAAATAATGACACATATTGGCTCGCCAATTTACAGGAAATTCAGTGGCTCAATATGTATATATATCAGACTTTAGCCCAAACATTTAGCCCATTACGATGGCCCAAAGTAAGGGAAAAATTCAAAGCTTAGAAATACATAACGTATAATCACGTATAAACAATATTATTTTCTGTATTTTTTCTATATTATTTAATACTATAATTTTTCACTCACAAATTTAACAATAATAACAGTTATGATATTAACAATTTGCATGCAATATATATCATCACTCTTTAATAGCTAACATGCAGAAAAAGAAGAAAGAAAACTTTACAAGAACGAAGAAATTAATCTTTGTACATAAAATTCAATTAACACAACTGAATTTATAATCAATAAATATGAGCAGAAAATTCGTTGATCACCATTTTTCTACCTCGATTAATCGTTAAAAGGCACAAATACACGTGCTCCTCCAACTCCTCCACTTGTTTCAAGAACCCTAATTCACTCTTTTTAAGCTCCTCCAACACTTGGTGACAAACCCTATCTCCCCTTCTCTCCCGGCACAATCCGATCATCGTCTCGTGGCGTTCGATCTCATCTTGAAGCCGATCCACGAGACGACTCATGGTTTCGAAATCCCTATTCGCAATATACGTGCCTTTTGAAGCCACATCAAGTTGCCTAGTCATTTTTCTCAAAACCCCATGTTTCAAAACCCCATTATTAATCCTCATAGATCTTCTCATCGATGGTTTCATCCGAAAGACGAGCAGTGTGGGCCCCACGAGAAAAACCCTAGAAACCCTGTTCAATAATTTGATCATCTTCATCTTTCTTGCCACCTTTTTCCTCATTGATTTCAAGTGCTGCAAAACCCACGAATGTTTCTCATGAATGATCATGAAATCTTGCCTCTTCGTATCGAAGAACGGATCGTTGGGAATACGAAGCTCGGATATAACTAGGGTTTGATCAAATTCTCGATCTTCATCGTCATCAATGGAGTTTAGCACTTGATGAATGGTTCTATAATCAGATTGAATCTTGCTTAAGCTTCTGAGAATCTGGCTGCAGAATCTAGAAGCTTCGGCGCTGACGTGGAAATAATTAAGGAGAAGGGATTTATGATCATAATATGATTTGTTAGCAAAGATTGATGATGATGATGATTCTAGAACTGCAGTTATGCTTTCTTGGGTGGGATCAAGAAGAGCTTCCGATGAAATCCGACAATGGCGATCATGAGCTGGAGACGACGTCGTATGATGATTTATAAGTGATTGAGCTTTCATGAAGAAATCCACGTAGGATTTTGTCCTAAATGCACATAGATATTCGTTGTTGACATTGAGGCTTAATCTTTGATGATCTGATTCTTTCATTTCTTTTTTATCTGCAAAAAAGGTTTTTATAATTAATCACGTTAATTTTAGATATAAATAAATTAATCGAAACATGAAGGTACGTAAAGAACAAGATATGAAAATGCGTAATCAATACCTAATTAGGACATCAATTAATACCTAACTATAATATTTATTCAGAACGTTTTGTGATTTTAAAATAAGTATAACTACATAGGTTTGACAAATCAAGGTGTGACGAATATGTAATTAATTAATTAATTGTGACTCATTTTGAATAATGATTTAAAACATATATTTTGCAACTTGATTGATGAGTGCGCCCAAATATCCTTAATCATGTTTCATTTTGTTAATAAATTTTATATATATAGTACTAATTATATGTTACATACATAATAGGAAATTATACACTTAAACTGCAAATGTTGCATCATAAATTACGAAAAAATAAATAATGCACCATTTCGTGGAACTAGAGTTGCCAATATATATATACACACACACATATATATATATATGCATGTATATGTAGCAAATAATTGTACCTTTCTTGATCATTGTAGATCTAAATTTCGCCAACATCTTGAAATGGTCTTTTTTTGTATATTTTATGATGATTATGTATATATTTCTGATAAATATATACCTTTTTATAAGACAAAAACTAATGAAGATCTGTAAGCTAGCTTATAATGATATAAAAATAATCACCTGAAATCACTTAAATTCTATAAGATGAGCAAACCTTTTAAAGCCAGCAGAAGGCAGTTTAAGGTTTGTACTTCACGTTTTCTTGATTAAGATAAGTCTAATTATTACATTTAGTTACATGGACAATGTTCCTAATGTTTTGGACATATCCATCTATGCTGTTATTATGGTTATCTAAACTTAAATATCTTACTAATATGATACATTAGTAGTGATCAACTTATTAACTAATATGTATGTGGTTAGGAATTATGATAGATAGGTCAATCTTGATATATACACTGATGTTAGATATATATTAATTATGTGAGAGGATTTTACCATCTTTTTTCTAGTGATTCTATATTTTTCCCGTCCTGTATATTAACACCGATCGACGTGTGACATTTTTCTATTTAAAGAAAAAATAGAAACCGAGTTAAATGTTGTATTCTTTTAAAACTGGAGATCCCCTATTTACAAAAGAACCATTGTAATCATTTCAAGGGATGGGCATTGTAACTTAAGTGATATCACACCTTTAAACATGTACATTGTGATAACTAGCTAGCGTCGAACCCTGGACACGGAAATTTCTTTATATTCACAATATACCTTCATTAATCCATGAGAATTATAACTTAATTAGGGAAAAACACTTTGTAATGACATTCTTTAATTCACTTACAAGGAGGGAACTAAAACTCTTTTACATTGACAATCTAAAATATTTGATTTACAAACTTGTAAATTAATTAACTAAAAATGCAGTAACTAACAACTAATTCTCATATATGGGAGGTGATCATTGCAATAAAGCATCAAAATCATGAACGTTAAAACAAAAAATCAAAAGAAGAATTATATATTACTTCACAATTTGGCCAAATTGGCGTATGTATGATTGAATTAACGGTTGAAGATGTCACAAAATTAACGAATGTTGGCAGATGGAAAATAGACAAGCTTCGAATTAAAATGTCCTCTTTATTCAATTCAATTCATTCACTATTATTAAATAATATCTTGGAAATTGAGGTGGGTCTCTTAGAATTTGGACAAAAAATACTTGAAAAGATGAGTTCATGCAACCCACAATTATTCTTCCAAGCCACCAAATCCCATTGCACATACGTGGGGGCTTCATTTTATTTTGTTATAATTGCTACATACATGCAAATATCAAAATTAAAAGCTATCCATAATGTGTGATATCATTTTCTATTTTTGTTGGAAAAAATCTAGTTTAGATTTTGTGTGGGTGTATATTTGTTTAGTAATTCATTCGTTTCATATTAGTTGACTTTCCGAAATTTTTATCATGAATTAAGGAATATATATGGGATTTTGATAAATATATCTTTAAATAATATTTATTTCTCTCATCCAGTAATAAGTTAACATGTTTCATTCTTTATCTATTTCTTGATTATTTCATTATAATTTCCCCTTTTTAGTATAAATTATGATACTTTTTACAGATTGAGATTGTAACAAAATTGAAAAAATAGATTTAAAATAGTCAAAAAGACAATTGATATGAAACAATTTAACTTCAGAATTAAACTACAGAAAAATATAAGGCAACAATACAAATGGTAATTACACTTTTTAAATTGACTTAAAAAAATAAAAATCTGATTTTTTTTTTTTTTAAAAGAACCTCTAAATTTCTAGAGGCACTTTTTTTGTTTTGTTTTTTTTTTTTGAATCATGAGATAGATAATGAGTTTGGGTTTCCTAATGGCCCAGTACATATTGATAGCTCTTGTATTAAAATATCCAATTAGAGTGGGCTTTCATCACTAATTTCCCTAAACATGAAGCAGGCCCAGCCCACAAACTATAAGTATTCCCATAATTTAGCAAATGGGTTTCAAAGCATCGGTTTGGGCCCAGCCCAAATAACAAAATTCAGTTTTATTTTTATATAAATAAATAAATCAAAATCAATAAAAGTGAGTCGATAATATCCGTACACTTTCAGACCCAGCGTCAGCAAAAAGCATGTCTCACGTATCGATATATGATTGGATGTTTGAAGCTCCTTCAATGGTGGCCCAACCTTTCAATCGCGAGGACCACAATCCCATCTGCCACGCGCCCACCTCTCTCTCTCTCATCATTGACTAGCATACACTGAAACCGATGTAGAAAGATACTTGGTCGACACTGTGGTAATCTCATCGGGTTTTGCGACGGGAATTATTGAGTTCGAACTCTGATTCCACCTGTTTGTAGATAATCCTTTGTTGAAACAATGGCCTCGAAGATCGTGGCTTCGATGAGTTCGGATCGGCAAGGAATGGTTAGGAGGACGGTGAGTGACGTGTGGGGGGAGATTGTGGCTGAAAAGCAGCCGAAGCAGGAGATGATGACTTTGGAGGATTTTCTATCCAAGGCGGAGGAGGACGGCGGCGCTGCGGCGGTGAAGGAAGAAGCATTGACTGGAATATGGAGAGAAAAGAGGAGTTTGAGCCTGTCGGAGCCACTTGGTAGGGCGGCGGAGCAAAGAGAAAGAAGGATGATTAAGAATAGGGAGAGTGCTGCAAAATCAAGAGAGAGAAAACAGGTTTTCATCTCTCTCTCTCTCTCTCTCTCTCTCTCTCGTTTAGATTTTTGATCAATTAATTTTGATGATTTTTAGGCGTATGAAGCTGAATTGGAGTGGATGGCAGTGAGATTAGAGGAAGAAAACAATGATCTGTTAAGAGAAAAGGTGATCAATTCACTTGTCATTTC
Source organism: Scutellaria baicalensis (assembly GCA_005771605.1). Lineage (NCBI taxonomy): Eukaryota > Viridiplantae > Streptophyta > Magnoliopsida > Lamiales > Lamiaceae > Scutellaria > Scutellaria baicalensis. Next base: position 16,022,174 of record CM016728.1, read on the forward strand.
TTTGAAGTTGCTTGATTGTGATTGTGCTCTGTTTAGCTAAGATCAATTTGGGAAATTATTCGAATTGAAATCTGCCATTGACAAATTAGACAACCCTAAGCCACTCAGAAAGACCTAATCTTGCAGAAAAGGTTTACCATTATTAACACGTCCTCAATTGTAGTTGTGCTTATATGCCTTTCATGTCCTCGATCAAAGCTCGTTCGGAACTTTTGGTGTTTTTACTCACTTTTATTGACTTGTTATGTGTTAGTTTGGTTTGTAGAAGTTGTCTTTGTTGCAAAGTTAATTCATCTCATGCAATCTTCTATCTATACATGTTGGTTATCATCATCATCCTGTCTGAAACGGATCAACAATTTGATGGTACTTCTACGGATTGGTCAGTTGTTGTGGATCTGTGAGTTTGAACTAATAGATAACCAAACACGACTGATACGAACAATGGAAAGCTTCCGAATTCTTGCATTTAACCAAAGTTGTCCCTTGCATTGGATGAAAGCAGCACTCTTGGCCTTTAAAGATTGGTTCAAAGATAAAGCTTAAAAATATCCTGATCAAGATTTATCTCTATTAGTTCATCTTTTCAGTATAAACGATCCTTCAGAAATAGTTCAGTACTTCAGTTGTTCATCATACACTTAAACCTACTACAGTATATTAGATTACGGAATCCAACCTCCCGTTTTTGTTTCTTGGGGTTTCAGAATGCAGGTCATATGTGTGCTTGTGTCTGTTATTTTCTGTAATTCAATTCTTTGATGATATACTTTTTTCCGATTTCAGGAAGAGCACACGAAGAAGAGGCTTAAGCAGGTGTTAATCTTCTTCTGTTATTTTTTCACAGCCTGCTTCAAGAATCATTCTGTTAGTTTGTTCATAGATGAAAAATGATGTGCAAGTTTAATATCTCAATTCTTATCCATTTCACAGTTTAATTAGCAGAAACGATGGAATTACTAAACTTGGTAATTCGATATTGTGCAGCTTATGGAAAATGTGATCCCTGTAACTGAGAAACGAAGGCCGCCACGGGTCCTGCAGAAAGTTAGCTCCATGTAGTGGTAATTCTTTATCATACAGAACATATGAGATGAGACTGTAATGATTCACTAGGCCCGGAAAATCTGTCTCTTTTCTTTAATCTTCAGTTAGATAATTCCAACAATTGTTTAGTTTCAAATGTAGTGTCTTTCTGTAAAGTGAAATAGCTGTAATGTAATGATTTTATCAGGCTATAAATAGAACACAAGCATTCAACATTCATCCAGTTCAAACAGATTCACACACAATTTCACATTCTCTACAGAATTTTTTATTAATCTCTCCTCCTGCTAGCTTGGTTCTTACTCCTTATAATCTGAATCACAAATACCACGAATGATAGAAGAATAGCCGAACCAGCAACTATGGGAATGCACATTTTGCTCGATTTCTTACGAGGCTCGTGCTCCCCCTCCTCAACCTTTCCACGTTCAGCCTCTTCTTCAGGTGATTCAGCGACGATAGGTTCTTCTTTTTCTTCATCCATTCTTTCTTCTTGAATATTATCAGCTATATCAGGAACTCGATTTTCAGGTTCAACACTATCAAGTTCCTGCTCGTGTTTAGTCTCAGTTCTTTCTTGCATTTCATCGACTTCCTTGCTCGTTTCAGCTTCCACACGATCGTGAACAGATGGTGAAAACAGTTCCCCTGCTTCTGCATCCTTCAAACCATCATCCTTATTAGACTCCATCACAGGTTTTTCATCATCTTCTCCAATTTTCGCCTTTAATTTTTCGTTGTCTTTCAGACTCTTTTCATCTGCAATCTGCAAACTCCCTGATCCCTCCTTGACAAGCTCCTGTGTTTCTTTAACTTCTTCAATGGCAGTTCCCTTCATTCCTTTGACTTCCTTTGGCATTGTAATGGTCAAAGTCGATTCATCCTCGTTAAATTTTGCCTTGATCTTGTCCAAAATCACCCCATCTGGAATTCTGAAAACTTTCTTGAATCCCTTAATCTCTGTCTCTTTCTTGTACACTTTCCACCCCACCATAACCGTCTCTTGTACCTGCTTTTCACCACTTATTCCGATCAAACTCCCATCTTCGTTTATGTCAATCTTTATGTTCCCTCTTCTATAACCTGCAAAACTCCGATCACATTTCATTTACATGATAATAACAGCAACATTTGTAGAATAAAATTGAGTGTAGAATCAAGAAAAGAGAAACCTTTGAGATGAGCGGTGAGAACGAACATTGACTCCGTTTCACGGGACAAGAAAAGAGGGCCGGCACGGTCCTTGGTGAATTGGAAATCGGAGGTGAATTCATCAGCAACTCGAGTAAACTTGAGTCCTAATTCCAGCTCCATTTTCTTTGCTCTAAATTCTCAGAGAAGTTTGAATGATTATATCGGAAAACGTAGGTATTTTGTGTGTTGCTTAAGAAGTAAAAAATGGGAGCAAAGAACAAATGCTTTGCTTCTTTCAGCTTGTGAATGGCACAGTGAAAAGGGAGCCGCCATAGAAGTAGCCTTGGCGGGAAGCTAAGTTCAAACATAAATGACACGTTTACCTTGCTTCTTTTAAGGTTTTCTGACAGAGTTCTTACAAGTGATTGTTTGTCCATGCTTTCATGGAATCTGAGAATGTTACCTGAATTTTCTTTTCAATTGACAAATCTTGAAATTCAAATGAATTGAAATGAAAACCATGACAAAGAATTACTCTCTTTTCCAGAAAAAAAAAAAAAACAAGTCTTGATTTTTCATGGGACAATTTAATTACAAGCAATTTTCACTAAATTCTATCAAAATAGAAATGTTCTATTTTTGAGATGTACATCATCGAATATTACAATTAAAATCAATTATCTTAAACTCATGTTCGGTTTAGAATATTATTGGCTCAATTCAATACAATAATATACACCACAACTCTTCATAAGTTGGTCCAATAATAAAAGTCTCGTGTAAAGTGATGATGCCATATTGTACAGGACTTCATCGTCCTCAAATTCGAAAATAAATAAAACAAAACCAAAATAAGGAAAAAGTATGATAGCATTAAATAAAAGTATAGAAGGTCCCAACAATGTGGTAAAGATGGTTAGGTGGGCAACTTGCATGCTCCATTACAATAACACACAAAAATCAACTTTTAGCTTTTAAAGCTTTGTCCATTGCATTAAACCTTGGACAGATAGCTGATGGCTGCTGCTGCCATCTGTGGGGCCCTCACCTGATGTTGCCCTCACAACATTCAATTTTTTTGCCTCCACTTGTTCACACATAGAGCTCATGTTAGAAGGGTCAATGGAGCTGATATTTGCGATGTCATCTCGTGTTTCATTACATACTGGAGGTTGTAATGGCGACTAAGGTGCAACCGAGTAGCTCGGGTTAAGGGTTGGGTTGAGATCCGATGGGGGACAAAGTGAAGTCAACCAGGTTGGGTTCTGCTCCAGACGGCCCGATTTGCTAGCTCTATTTAAAAAGTGATTAGCATTTGTGCAGTAAGCCTAGAATGAAGGTAGTATGGTACAATACAACTGTTAGATGATGTGGGCATCAAACTTTACAAAAATAAAGCTTAAACCAGCTCATTGTCTCATAATCTAATTCAGCATATGGCCATTTGCATGTGACCAACAAAAAATAAAACTGATTCAGTCATAAAAATCAACTTTTGGCATTTAAAGGCTTTTGTCCATCAACATTTATTGCAGCTTCACCAGCTAATCTTAGGCCTCTCAACTTGCAAGTCTCTTTCTCCCCAGTTATGATATTGAGGTGAGTCAAATTGCTAGTAGCCATATATCTCTTCTCCAGATATCTGAAAGAGTCATCAGAATATCACCACTGGTTTCTTCTCCAACAACCGGCACGGATTTGACAAGCCTAATTCAATGATCGATAAGAATTTAGTCGTTATCTCACCATGTGGGATCAACTACACGAATCGTATTTCACACATAGTGAATTAAGGTTTTGCTTTGCTGACATTAAAATAGGCCAAGTTGTAAGCATTATTAAGTTAGTCAATGGCTTGTGATTGTATGTGTTCTTAAACAAGGTAAAGATGGGAAATTGATTTGTTGATTGCAACTTGTTGAAGGGATTCATCACATTTTAATATTTGAACAAATTTAAACGTGCAGACAATCAAGCAAAGAATTCTTGGTTTAGATGCCTAAATATATCTTTCTTGATCTTGAATTCAGGAAATATCACCACAAGACTTGGTCTTTGTCCACAAAGTAGTCATTTTCAATGGACTTTAACATCTCATTATGTGAAGAACAGAAAATCCAGACAGGAGATATCAAGAATTCAGTAAAATGAACAGAATTTTTCAAGAACTCAAAATTTTCATTGTACAAAACAAAGATGGAAAATCATGGACAACAGAGAGTCCAATATTATTCCCAAATTTTCTTTACATATAACCATGATTATATGATAAATACAAGTCATCTAACTCTAACATAAACAACTTCACAAGATAAAACTTCCATCAATCATGACAGTACTGAATCAAAGGCCCTCAGTTCTGCTTCGAACAATACGATGAAACACTTCTCTGACTTGTCGTTCCAACGGATCGATCCCATCCTTAAACACCCCATAAGCACTTCCTACATCCTTAACACTCTGTCTCACCTCTCTCTCCTTCTCCTCTGTCAATGGGAACTGCACAGAGTCAGCAAGTTCATTCAAATTCCGAACACATTTCTCAATCTCAAGAATCTCCCTCATCAATCCACAAGCATTTCTCCTGTCCCGTTTCTTCGACTCCTCCATTATCCTCTCGTGGAGGGACAAAATTGGAGCGCCCCACAAGAACTGCTTCGTCACATTGAAGTGTGTCTGCAGACCACGGTCTTGACAGGGGATTGCAGCCACAAGAGCCCACATTACAAAGAGAAGAACATAACTCATTGTAAAGAAAGCTAAGTTTAGCCCATTGGTGGATGTGATCTCATTAGCCCGAGGAGCTACCAAGTTGCTACTGATTGCTTGTAGCTGCTTAGCAGCTGACCAGGATCTTGAAACACTCCAAGAAAGTGATCTGAAATGGCCTAATCTATGCTCCCTTTGCACGTTGCTACGCCCAAATGATCGGTTTCTGTACGAAAGAGTGGTGTTCGAGTCTTTCTGATCGAGCATTCCTATTGCCAAATCGGCTAAGGCCTTCTTGGCTCTTCGAAATTGTCCTTCACCAATGCTTCTCTGATTGTCGAATGCACATAGAACGATCTCCAACTGCTTCTGCCATTGCTTAATCTGATCAACCCCATCTCGAATCGCGTTGCAGACATCCAGGGCCTTCACACTTCTATCAAAGAAATCCGATACGTGTTTCTCCATGAGTGGTGTGTTCAAACTGCTCTTGTTGTTGAAGAGAATCACCCTGAATTCCTCTTGGCAACAGATGAATGCGTCCAAGAGATTTCGCAGCCACGGAATTGAGAGCAACTCGTCGGAGTTCGCCTCCGCTAAACCGTGGAAACGATCTGCGACGTTTCGCTGGAAAGCTTCCAATTCGATTTCTTGGCTGGTCGCCTGGTGAGCAGACTCCATGGAATGAATCTGATCACGGCGTCTGCTCAGAATGGAGAACCCAAAGAGCGAAGAAGATGATGACGCCTCCTGAAAATCCGTAGTCCGCATTCTTCAGATTACAAATAACAGACAAAGCTTAATGTTCTGCAGAACAGAGAACTCCGAAAATGGAATTCCAGGTGTTCGACAAAAGGCCTCAGTGAAAATTCAAGAAACGCAAGAACACTTTTTTCTTCTTCTTCCTCCCAGAAACCGAAAATTTAAACCAAACCCAGATACAAACAGGAAAGCAACAAGAATTGCTCTTCACAGAATATCCGATACACAGAGAACAACGCCAGGTCGAACTTTATATGAGGATCTCAAAAATCTTTCTGACCAAGAAAGAGAAAAGAGTGAAGAGTGAGAGAGAAGAATTCTGCGAAGAGTGCTGGAGAAGATGAGAGAGAGAGAGAGAGAGAGAGGAAGGAGCGATGAAGATGATTTGAAACCCTAGTGAGAGAGAGACTTATATTGGGGATGATTTGGACCGCGTATTATGGTTTGTTGGGAAAAGTATAGATATGGTGAAAAGTCTTCACATATTAACAGTTCTTTATTACAGAATTTAGTAATTTTGTGTAATAAATTCTGATTTCATGGTCATGGGAGTAAAAAGTGGAATTTCTGGGGACGAATTGCAATATCTGAATTTGAAAGGGCCCAAAATGGGGGGCTTATAACTGCGAGAATTTTTGTACACGCTACAAATCACGAACTGGACACGCATTACTTTATTTGCATTTTCAGTCCCTCAACTTTTTCGAAATTTTTATCCTTAATTTTGGAGAGAAAATCATATATTTTGTTATTCATCTTTTTTTCTTTTTTTGGCATTTCTTCAATTAAATCTTACAAATTAACATTTTTATTTGCTTCAAGAGTTAAGCAGGTATGGACAAGATCAAATTATTTAACACCCATTGTGTTCATCTAATATTTAAGTTTTATCATCTAAGCAAGATATTATGGTATACCTAAACAAAGACTTATAAAATCAATCTTCAATTAAAATAACATTAGAATATGCATATAGAAATCCCAAAACATGTACAAAGAATGTCTTTTCTTTAAAAAAGAGAAGTACAATTGTTTAAATGGAGGGCTTGTTTGTAATTAACACACCCTCTAAAGTTGTGAAAGATTAATATGTGTAAATGGGACATAATAGAAACTGTTTTATGGTTGCATAAATTTAAAAATACTGGATTTTAGATAATCAAAAGTATATAAGTTCTATTTTTCTAAAAGAAAAAAGAGAGATACAAATCAATTGTAAAATAATTATACTAAAGAGTATAATGTTGTTATAACCATCCTATAAAAGAGGTTCTAAAATCAAATCGATTTTGATCGTAGATGGTGAAGCTTCATTTCATCGAGTTATATTCATAGTTTTGAACAAATTACAAACTTAATTTGATCCATCCATATCCACGGTCATTCCTTATAGTTTGTTTAGATTAAATAATTACAAATATTATTAGGCATGATATAATTAAATACACTCCAAATTACGAAGAAAAAAAAGAGAGTAAGTCTCATGTGAGACCGTCTCACGGATCATTTCATGTGAGACGGTCAACCCATGACTCACACTTCACAATTCACATGTAAATTTGTGGATATGAGTTTTGATAATGGGTAAAAAGTATCCATCTCACGAAAAGCATCCGTGAGACAGTCTTTTTACGAAAAAGAAATTACTGTCTTTTCCCCACAAACAATACAACACCTTTAACAAACTGAAATAAATAAAAGTCAATATTCCATTAAACTAGTTTTTTTTTACTGTTCCATTCATTAATCTCAGTGAAAACAAATACTAGGAATGTTTATGTAATAGTAAAGTCAACATGAACCTTTAATGAAAGAGGTGGTCAATGACATTAATGGTGAAGCCTGAGCCAAGGTTTGACTTATGACGTTGGATGGGTCATGGTTAGCCATTTACTAAGTCAAATGGGTGCACCCCTTGGCCAACACTAACCTCAATTGGTCTTCAATGCTGGTTAGATGTCTCGAACCCTTGACCAGGTCCTACGAACCAGGTCATGACCACTCCATTTCTCTTGCAAACAATACTTTCTTGCTTAATTTCTTCTCCTCTTATTATCATACACTTATTCAAATACACTATATTTAAGATCTATAGATGTATGAATATTTATGTTTTCATGTGTGTGAATAAATATATATACGAGTGTGAATATGTTTATAATTTAATGTATACATCATGAGTTGATCAGATTTATATTTAGGGTTGTTTTGAAAATTTGGTTTGAGCTCGAATTTAAGATTATCGGTTCTTCAGCATAATAACTTTGTCTATATGTATTGATCTTGTTTAAAAATTATACAAACAAGAAAATTTTAGATTTATATGTTTAAAAATATAAATACTTTGATGGATCTGGAGGTAAAATTTGATTGTAACAAGCTTTATTATTAGAATTAATAGGACGGAATTTAGTGTTTAATTTGAGTGATTAAATTTCACATGATAAAATGAATATATATATATATATATAATTTGGAAATGAGAACAAACATCCTTTTAATTGGCCAAAAAAAAAAAAAACTTTGTCCAATCCAAAGTCTAATATGATTAAAATTCAACAAGTGGGACCTAGACCAAATTAATAATAGTCTACAAAACTGAATTAAAAGTGGAATGCATAATAAAATATTGAATGAATTAAACCAATTGTCAACTACTGCACTGCAAAATGTATGCTCGGAAACAACAAGAAAACATGTTAGCTGGTTTTAATCTTACTAAATTACTTATAAATATTTAACACATTTTTTTTATTCATATAAAAAAAAATTATATTATTTAATCGTTCCACGTGTGTGTTGCTTCTTCCAAGAGAACATATCGAGTTGATAAATCCGCAAAATTCTTACACAAAAACAGCTGTTTAATCTAAGGACAAATTTAAAATAATTAGTTTTTTTCGTAAAATCTACCAATATAGCCACAAATACATTAAAACAAAAAGCTTAAATTATATGAATTCATAAAATCCAAAAACCTTTTTTTTTAAAAACATTTTAAACTGAGGGTTTACTTGCAACTTCAGAAAAAACAGGGGGGCAAATTCGTATTTTTCCCCAAACGTTAAGGCTTTCGAGATTCTATTGTGTGTTCCCATGATTTTCTTACATGTCTTGGCTAAATTGTTCCTTTGTTTCTTTCTACTTACTTAATCAAGATTTTCTTGTTGATTTTCATATGATTTTAAATCAAATCTACCAAATAGCTTTTCATTTTTTATTCTACTATTGCAAAATACATAAGTGTGTAATACATATATAAAAATATGGTGACCTTGAAATCCATCAATATATACTTTAGACGAGCATCATAATAATAAAACACGATAAAAAATAGTATCCGGATATCAGATATCTGAAGTAAGGTGGAACAAAATAAAATAAAACGATCCGAGTGATGCTTGTGTGTCCTAGGAACATGGTGTCCCTAAATTAATTATCATATGATGTTAAATATATACTCTACAGGTATAATGTATATACTTTTCAGGTATCACATATATATTCTTATATACATATGATACATGTAGAGTATATTTATAACACCAAGAAACATAACACCTATAAAATATATATATAACACCTGAATAACATGTATGTAACATCTAAATTTATGTCCCTATGTACTAGTTTTTGTCAAACGATATTGATTAATTTGCAGCTGGCTCACAAAATCCCAAAAAAAGATATTCCAGAATCTCAAAGTAAATACCCTTTTAATGCGTGAAATTCCCACAAACTCCATATCTTTTCTTTAAATAAAAAATTAAAGCCACAAACTTCATATTTAATTCAGCTGTAATTTATAAGGTCGATAATATGTACATTGAATGTAGATATATGGTATGAAACCTAGGTGATTTGCACGATAATTGGTTTAAATTAGAGAGGAAAAAATAATCTAAATAATTACTTTTATAAAATGATGTTTTGTCTTCATTTCTTTAAATTCTTTAATATTTTGGTTTCGTTTATATTTACTGTTTTAGCGATACAAATAGTCTTATTCTAACTGTCATTTTTCAATTATCAAGGCCCACAAAAAAAAAAAAAAAGAGAGAATGAAGGGTTTTTTTTTTTTTAAAACTTAATTGCTAACTTGATACAACTATAACAACAAATTATTACCATTTTATTATATGTATACTTATAGGATCATTAATTAGATACTTAATCGTTTTCAAGTAATTGTCCGCTTTAAATGGATTAAGAATACGTTAAAGTGAATTATATGTATAAAGTGAATATATTAACAATATAGTATTGAGGAAAAAGAAGAAGAAGATACCGGAAAATTTTGAATAAAATCACTCTTTTGGTAGTTAAAAAGTGATAGAAACAAAGTGAAACAAAATCAATTTTGTAAAAAAGGTCATGTATTTTGAAATGAAAATATGATTTATTTAGCATTGATCATAAATTAACTAACTATGGAAAAAATTAGAATCATATTCTGAATAGAACCCCACTCACATATTCTACATTATTATTGTATTAAAATTAATAATCTATATTCAATATTATAAATTGAGTTTACAATTAAAGGATAAAGATTTGTGACAGAGAAAGGATAGATTAATATAAAGAAAATAATTAATTAAGAATAGCAAGAGTTTGGTTCACTCATTCCACAAATTTGCAGTTTATGGTATAATGGGATTAGAGATATGTCATTGAAAGCAACATTAATTCATAGTTTTATATCGATAAAGTTGATTTGAATAAATTGTCACAAAAATCAAGACATGATGCTGATTAATTGATAAATAGACAGGTGGTATTTATGAAAGAGATACAAAGCCTAATTTTGACGTTTGCCTAACTCATTTCCCACCGTCATTATTTCTAAATAATACGAGATGTTTTATTATATTTTATGTTATATTTTTTCTTTTAAAAAAATTATATGTCAAGTGTATTTAATGACTATCATTTAAAATATATAACGCGTGTTAAATGCTATAAAACATAAGATATGATATCAAATGTAATAGAGGATCCGATTCATCATTGTTTGTAATAAAATTGATAAGGCAAGAATAATGGAAAACCAAAGTAGAAAAAAAAAATATAATTAAATAAAGCACCACTTGCACCTTAATTTTATGAAGGAAAAAGAAGTCTAAATGAAAGATTTTCTTTTTCAAAGAGTCAAGATAATCAAAATTATGAAATTTTCACGATTCAAATACAATTTTGGTCATTACAATCTGAATTTTTATAAATGTGAGATATCACTTTATCTACGAAAATTAAAGTTACGTCTACACGAAGATAGTTATGTAAGTTTTTGTCAATTTATTTAGAATACATCACATGTCAAAAGAATAAAAGAGTATAATTACTCACCATCATTCATACCCCTCAAGATGAATCATTACAAGATATAAAACAAAAGCAAATATCATCTATACATTTAATCTCATAATTATTTCATCAAGAAAACATTAATTTATGTACCAATATAACAATTTATTAAATAAAGTAGAGTATAAAATCCAAATTGTTTTTAAAAAATAGCTATCAAGAAACCTATTCATAGTTTTCCTCTCAATTTACTATAATTAAGTGGGCTACCAATTTGTTAAGGGTTGATATCAAATATTAATGATGAGATAAGATAAAGGTTGGCCCATTAACTAATGTCCAAAAGTAATCTTTAATGTCATCTGCTGACGACAAGAAATGTGGCCCCCACTATTTAATCACAAACCAATTGGAAAAAAATTAATAAAATAAAAAAATTCCAACCATTTCTAATTTGAGATGTATTATTTACTAATTACCTACACATAGATATTATAAAAATATGTAAAAATACTACACTCTATGGAATATACATCTCTATACAGCCCCTTGTTCTAGAATGTTGACTTTGACTTTTCCAAGTTTTGACAAAATCAAGTAGTGGCATTAGGAGACTTAAGTGTTGAGAAAAATAATAGAGCTATCAATGCTATGGTCCATTTGGAAACACAATATTTAGAGATTTTCTCGATGGAATAATGCTACATCTCGTATTTTATATATTGTATAACTATGACACTCAATGACCCAGATTTAATTATTATTTTCTATAGTTTGTAGCATCATCAAGCCTTGCCATTCATGTTTAATGTATACTATGTGTGGTAGGGATGCAATTTAAAACAAGATTTTGCATAATTAAATTAGCTTTTTATATATTTCATATGTGGTGATGAGTTTTGTGACACTTGATTAGAATTGATCACCCCATTATGACCCATGGCCTACAATAATTAATATATAACAAGTGCAATAGAACACATAAGCACAAATTTATTCTAAAATTATAAATATGTAATATTTAATTGTGGCCCATGAAAAAAAGTGATGATCGTATTCTCCAAACATAGAAAAATCATGATTGGGAACATAAAAATTTACATGAGATATCTTATGACTCTTGGATATAATTTTGTGAGATGCAACATCACTACTCACATTTCGAAACTCATTTTCATATGATAATATTATTTTATTTTTCATAAATCTCTAATTGGTTTATCTTACAAAATTAATAAATCCTACTTAATTGAAAAATTGGGGGAAAAAATTAGTATTTTCTCCCATTTCCATCAAACAAGGCAAAGATGAGCAATGGGTCATTATATAATAGCCCAATTGATTTGAAGGGGTGTTTTGGGCAACAATGCAAACATAAAATGGTACCATTATTGGGCTTCAGAACTAGAATTGGGCCCAATATTATCAATCAAAGCCCAAACTGAATTAATATCCCCATATAATCATCAAAACACCATCTATATTATAAAATTATTAAAAATAATAATTAAATTTGAAAGTAAAACTAATAATAATCTAATAATGTTGTGAGGTTAATCTAAAAAAATCCACAAATAACATTTAAAAATAAATTTAAACATATATGCAATAGATATAACTATAAGAAAAAATATTTTAAAATGGTTTCAAAATTCTAAAAAAAATATTGTTTTAATTGTAAAATGAATTTGAAACCTAAATTTTTTAAATATAAACTAATTTTTTGAATAAATATAGTGTTTGTAAAATAAATCCATCTAAAAAAAAGTAGAAAATTATTTACAAATTATTAAATATAATTCTAAGATATAAAGGAACAAAAATATGAATAGAACATATAAATTAACAAATATAATTAATCACTTATAATTAAAGCACACAAAACACAAAACTATTATTATTGATGTTGTTATTGTCGTCATCGTTGATGTCATTGTCATCAGCATCATCATTAAAAAAATACGGGAATTTTTTACAAATCTCAAAATAATAAGATCTCATGAATAATATTTTAATATAATAAATTTATTATATTATTAATAATCGTATTTGTCATAATAAATAATAAACTGCGCATCGTGCGGGTATGCTGCTAGCTATATATATAATTGCAAAATAAGAATTTTAAAAAATGAAATAAGAAAAGATTATGTAAAGATGCCAAACCAGTGGCTTTAATACCAGATGCCAATGCTACAATATGATTCAATTTATGTAATATTAACACAATTACTACTTAATTGTCCAAAAAAAGTTAATAATAAAATGTAAATGAATATGTTTATATTAGCCCTTTTAATATTAGTTCAAAGTTAAATACTCAAAACCAAAATAAATCAGTATATTACAACTTCTTTTATTCCAAAATGTTCTGGTAAGTGATAGTGTTGTCATTGTTTGGACCAAGATTACTAACATGTGGTGCTCATCTCCTGTTATTTCAAACTATAGTGTGAAAGCAATGATATTTGATCCATTCATTTTGTTTAATTTCAACATTTTCTGCACCTACTCAATAGTCATTGGTCCCCTTATAAAAACAATAATTGGATATTTAATTGGTAAATCTAGACCTTCATATAGTATGTTGAGTTTATGGTTTTTTTTATTATTATTGTCATTATTATTGTAAATCACGTGACCATGTGCATTATTGCCTTTAAAAAAGAAAAAAAAAAAGGACAGTTTTATCTATTTAAAGTTTGTACCCTTTTTTGGTTAATTTGAGATTAATTCATAATATTTGGATCAAAATTGATTAAAAAAATGGAATGGAATCACAAATGCAACATCCCCTATATATTGATCTCCAATTTTTTGATATTTTCTGTCAAATCTTCGAGATCAACTAAAATGAACAATTTAAAAAGGCAAGAATTAACATTGTTAAAACTGTAAAAATTGATAAACACTCTATGTTCTAATCTCTAAAATAGTACTCCATCGCAAAGAGATGTCTGTTTTAAGGTAATCCAACTGTTAAACAAAATCATATAGATATTTTCACTTTAATTTCGTGTGTCATTTGATTTAATTTTAAGTATTATTTTGGACTTCTAAGTTTTTTTATTCAATTCGATACAAAATCGACCATTGTTTACAATTAAAGAAAACAAATAAATCCCTTAATTTTTTAAAAAGATACAAATTTGCATTTTGGTCAAAAGTTTGGAAATTGCACTTCGTTTTCTGCCCACGTGGAGATGGGCCCACAACATCTCAGTCATACTAATGAACATTGATTTAGAAAATTAGAATTGCTAACAAGTCTTTAAAAATATCTAAAATAGTAGTAACAACAATTACCCGAAAAATATATACATGATACTTGTAGAGTATATATTTAACATCATATGATCATTAATTTTGGGGCACCGTGCCCCTAGGCACACAAGCGTCACTCTTAATATTAAGTATTTCCAAAATGTTTAATAAATATAATTTTACAACTATAATGTCTTAATTAATAATTAAATGAAACCTAAACGTGCCATTGTTTTCGTCTCATTGTTCTTTTATATTTAGTGCTGTCAAAGTCATAACCGTGCCCATATTTATATCACAAGTTTAGTAGACTTAGTCAACTACTCTTACCCATCATTATTTATATCACAAGTTTAGTTGACTTAGTCAACTACTCAAATTGTAGAGCACTGCAATTCATTTTGTTCAATTTTTTTTGTTTTATAGTAACATATATTACATATGATTGATACTTCACGTTTATATATTCATATCATACCAGTAGGTTTATTCAACAAATGATGAACACTTCAAAACCTAACCATACATATCTCTTTCTCCTCATTTTCTCCATTATATCTTCCTTCAAATCAACCGAATGTTTGGAAAACACAACCATTTTATGTCCTGAAATCGAAAAACAATCACTTCTAAGCTCGAAGCAATCTTTCCAAGATCCCGACAATCTACTCACTTCATGGGACGTTGAAGTGAATTGTTGCAAGTGGAAAGGTGTGACTTGCAATAATCTCACTGGTCATGTTCATCAACTCCATCTTCGTGGCTTAAGTGGCGAAATAAGCCCGTCTTTGCTCGGTCTCAAACATCTCATACATCTTGATCTGAGCGGAAATAACTTCGGAGAAACAATCCCTTCCTTCATTGGATCGTTCAAAAACCTCGAGTTTTTGAACTTATCCAATGCCGGATTCCATGGAATGATCCCTCACAGCATTGGAAAACTCACAAGTTTACACACACTGGATTTCGATGGCTCTAAAGCCATCGAGGCTGACAACCTGGAATGGCTATCAGGGCTTTCTCGATTGGAGTTTCTAAACATGAATGGTCTGAATCTTGGCAGAGTAGCCAACTGGGCTCAGGTGATCAACACACTGCCTTATTTGCAAGAACTTCATTTGTCATTTTGTAGTCTTGAATTGATACACGATGTTAATGTTTCTTCCATCACATTTCTTGATCTCTCACACAACAATTTCCGGGATATTGCTATCCCGGGCTGGATTTTCCAACTTCATAATCTTCTTTTTCTTGACCTGAGTTTCAACTACTTCATAGGACCAATTCCAGCCATTAACAATACCACCAAGATTCAATACATTGATCTGTCAAGAAATAATCTGAGTTCCACTATTCCAGATTGGATTTACCTTTGCAAACACTTGGAAGTTCTTCATCTGAGTGACAACTTTCTAGAAGGTGAACTTTCCAGTTCCATAGCAAATCTAACCTCTCTCAACACCTTCGACGTTTTCGGAAACCAGCTTTCCGGAAAAATTCCAAGAGAATTTTCCAACCTGTGTAACATGGAGTTTTTGCTCTTCACTTACAATCACTTCGAAGGTGAATTATCAGATTCGTTTGGCAACATGTCCGACTGCTTCTTGAGATCGGTTAAGCTTCTATGCTTTCGGAGTAATCGTCTCCGTGGCCCTGTAACGGACCAATTTGGAGAGTTTAAGAGAATTCATAATCTTCATCTTGGTGGGAACTTATTTTCAGGCCCAATTCCAGATAGTCTTGGAAAGCTTTCATCTTTGAATGAACTGAGCCTGTTTGGCAACAAGTTTACCGGAACTCTTCCAGAGAGTTTCGGTAAACTTGTTAATTTGGAATATCTCTATGTTGATAACTGCATGCTTGAAGGGATAGTGACAGAAAACCACTTTGCAAATCTTACAAAGTTGAAGACTTTTTCTGCATCTGGAAATCAGTTGACTTTGAATGTGAGTCCAAATTGGATTCCAATATTCCAACTGAATAGTCTTAGACTAGGATCATGGAACCTGGAATCAGGCTCTAATTATATCCCACCGTGGATTGAAACTCAGAGGAATATTTCAGAACTTGATTTATCTAACATCGGAATCTCAGGAAATGTTCCTGACTGGTTTTGGAAGATGAAGTTTCTGAATCTCTCTCATAATCATTTCCATGGCGAGGTTCCATACATTCGAGGCCCTGAATACGTCTACTTGAGCTCAAACCAATTCAGTGGCCCGTTGCCTCGAGTATCAGACAATGTGAAGGATCTTGATGTCTCAAACAACTCGATTTCTGGAGGGATATCTCACTTTCTCTGTGACACGACATATGAGACTTATGAGCTGAAGATCCTTCATCTAGGCGGAAATGAGTTGAGTGGAGAGTTACCTGATTGCTGGATGAAATGGCCGTTGTTGAGATACTTGAATTTAGGCGATAACAACATGTCTGGAAGCATTCCGGAATCCATAGGATCTCTTACAAATCTTGTCTCATTAAATATTTACCGTAACAGATTTTCAGGCCGAATACCTTTTCCAATGCAGAACTGCACAGAGTTGGTGAAGGTCGAGCTTTCTGATAACAATTTTGATGGAAATGTTCCGACATGGATGGGGACGAGACTAGTCAAGCTAAGGATTCTCATCTTACGCGCAAACAAGTTGAGTGGTAATGTTTCTTCCGAGATATGCCATTTAAGCTCTCTTCAAATCTTGGATCTTTCGGACAACAAGCTTTCAGGCATGATACCTAGTTGTGTTGTCAACCTAACTGCAATGGCGACGAAGAGAATTTTAGCTCAATATGACTATTCTTCTGTAAACCTTAGAGCTTATTTCATAGACAGTGCATTGGTGGCCACAAAAGGAAGTCTACTACAATATGATACAATTCTTTCATTGGTTACCAACATTGATCTCTCCAACAACGACTTTTCCGGTGATATTCCAAAAGAGTTCACAAGTTTAGTGGAATTGAGATCGTTAAACCTGTCTGGAAATCACCTGACAGGTTCGATCCCAGACAAGATTGGAGATATGAAGGAGTTAGAGTCTCTTGATCTGTCAAGAAACTCTTTATCCGGCCCAATTCCTAATAGCTTCACACTCATGTCTTCTTTGAATCATCTGAACCTGTCTTTCAATAACTTAACAGGGAAAATACCAGAAAGCACTCAACTTCTGGGCCTCGACGCTTCGTGCTTTGTTGGTAACAACCTTTGTGGGCCTCCATTGACAAGTAACTGCAGCCACCACAAAGATGAGAATGAAGATGATGAATCTGAGATAGAGTGGCTATATGTGTTCATATCTTTAGGATATGCAGTGGGATTTTCAATAGTTTGTACAAGTTTAGTGTTGAAAAATTCTTGGAGAAAAGCATATTTTGAGTTTGTAGAATGCATGTGGGAGAAGATACATGTGTGTGTCCATGTCAAATGGACGAGGCTCAGAAATTCGGTAGCTCCTAGTTTATGAATCTGACAAGATTTGTTTTGTCTTATGTTAGAAGAAATTGAATAAAGTGAGGGATTAATGGAATGTCTACAATGTTTTCTTTTAATGTTTATCTATTCGTTCCAATTATTTAATCTTAACACAAAGATTATTGGTCCACCTAGGTGACTAAAACGAGCAAACTAGTGGAGAGCATATTGGTAATTACAAACTGGTGGACTTTGATTGCAATTAGTAACAAATCCCTAGTATTTGGGCCAACCTAGGAGGCTACTTGGCACCCATTTAGCCCACATAATTCAGCTCGCACTAAATGGTGGGTCGGCCCTGAGACAACGCACTGTATGTTGGGCTTTAGTTGGGCCGAATCATACAGCCGATTTTATCAGTCATGGATTGCTAATTTTTTGAAGAGTAAATCTTATATGAGGTCGTTTCACGGTTCATGTTTCATGAGACGGGTCAACTCACAATCTACATTTCACATAAAAATTAGTGGAAATGAGTTTGATTTATGGGTTAAAATGATTCGTCTCACGAAAACACTTCATGAGACCGTCTCATACAAGTTTAAACTTGTGTTTTTTGAAAAAGGGTTCTTTGCATAAACTATATATACTTATAGGGCTAAGACCATATCCAATCCCATCTCAAAATGTCCTCTTCAAGACGGTAGCAAATGTTGTGGCACATTGTCTTAATAGTAACTATTCATAACTCAAACGGACTTTTCTTTTTCTTCTTATATCAATTTCATTTTGAGTGATTTTTTTTTTGATTTATTTTATTTTTATGGAGTCAAGTATTTGTTATATAGACATCAATTTATTTTAAATATCATGCGTAATATTTTTGTTTTAGATTTATAAAAATATTAAAAATTAAAAACATTTAACTTAACTAATTGTATTGTTATATTTTATTAATACGGATGCAAATTATAACTTAAAGAAATATAAGAAGGTATCATTAAAAATTTAAATTACAAAATATATGATTTGGTACAACACATATACATTACATCATACTAAATGTAAACTAAGAAAATGCAATAAGCATGTTAAATTTACTACAACACGTTAAAATCAATATGTTTGATTTTCTTTTAATTACAATTTTTCCTATATCATTGTAATAAATATATTCGATTTTCTTTTAATATTTTTTTGTGTTTGCGTGAAGTTATGTACTTCTTATTCTTTTCAACTGGGTCCATACTCATTTTATTTCTTAGTGTGGAAAAGATGATAATATGACAAATTTCCTTTTAGTTATGCTTTAGATACTCTAAAAGTAGTGGTCATTTTCTCACCTCATGAGACTTGTCTATTTGATCTAATTATCAAGTTTTTCTACATTTGATTTTAGCTTAATTACCGGGCAACGGAGGGGGAATCTTTATTGAAGAAATCAAGAACAAAATACAACTTCAAATCTGCAATCAATTGCAGAAGAACTCTCACAACTAGCTAATTTTCTCGCTCTAGATCTCTCTCAATACTTAATGAAAACTTGTTTTTCCAAATACACAGTAAACTAAAATATATACACTGTTAGGCACAAAAAGAATCAGCTCAAACGGATCTCTAACGAATTCTGGCAACTCCGTTAAAGATGGCTGTAAACACACTCTATTTCTTGTTTTCTCTCTCCTCTGAGCGCTCCAACTGAAAAATAACCGTTTCTGGAGCTGATTTGTCAATACGTGATTGGCTCTACTAAGCAGCAACTTTACACCAAAGAAGTAAACACGCCTTTGTAAGTGTTTTCCCCAAGTCGCGTGATTTGCTGACATGGCAAAGCGTGTGCGCGTTTCTTTAAGTAAAACCGCATTTTTATCCTTGCACCTGAAAGTAAGAAAAACGTTAGTGCTAAAATAATAAAACCCGTTTCTTCTCCAAATCTCATTTCCATACTTAGTCGATTTTTCACCATCCATGCACAACATCTTGCCATGCAAAGCTTGCAGAGTTCAGCCATATTCTTTCAATTCTCCACCTTATGGCTTGAACTATCTGCAAGTCTTCTTTAACCTTCAAGTGCCTTTAGTTCCAGCCTTTCCCCTAAGCCCTATTAACTCCATACATAGCTCAAACTTTGTTGTAGGTAAAGCTTTTGTGAATGCATCAGCTGCATTTTCTTCAGTGGCAATTTTCTCCACTTGAACTTCTCCTTACTCAATCAAATCTCTGATGAAGTACAACCTAACATCTATATGCTTTGTTCTCTCATGGTATCCTGGATGCTTGGTAAGATGGATAGCACTATTGTTATCACAATAGACAGTGATGCACCCTTGATTTATACCAAACTCATTCATTATCCCTTTGAGCCATGTAGCTTCCTTTGCAGCCTTAGTAACAACAATAAACTCAGATTCAGTCTTTGTGGGTTACCAAAAATATGCATACATTATTGGATCCCGGCATACCAAAATATGCATGCCATATCCAAAGATCGTAATCTGCAACAACTTCAAGAATGATGGTTGGAGAACCACTACGACCTGCATATTGCCCAGCCCATGCTATAGGACAATTTTTCCACGCCCAATGCATACAATCAACGCTGCCTAGCATTCTAGGAAACCCACGTTGCTCACCTATAAGAAGTAGTCTAGCAACATCATTGGCAGTCGGTGATCTTAAATATTTCTCTGAAAAAATCTCCACAACAGCACGACAAAATCATTTTACACATTCAATTGCAGTAGACTCTCCAATTTTTATGTATTCATCAGTTGCATCAGCTGCAACCGTATATGCTAGAACTCGAAAAGCCGCCGTAACCTTTTGGAGTGTAGACAACCCAAGTCTACCAGTCACATCTCTTTTTTGTGTGAAATAATGATCATGATTCGTTACGGCATCAACAATTCGAAGAAATAAACTTCGAGACATGCAGAACCGACGATGAAACATCGATTCATTGTACGTTGGATTTTCAGCAAAATAATCATTAAAAAGATTTTGCGCTGCAGTTCCTCGTTGACGATGTACTACTACTCTATGCCCAACAATTGAGCCTCCATGAGTAGGCTCAACATTTGAATTTGTTAGTCACTCACAATGGATCCTATCATTAGACATTGCTCTTTCATAAATCATTTGATTTTGTTTATGAAGATCGAGTATCATCGTCTCATACTGATCTCCACCATCATCATCATCATCATCATCATCATCATCAGAAGAAGAAGAAGAAGAAGAAGAAGAAGAAGAAGAAGAAGAAGAAGAACTTGCAAAATTGAGATTCATCTTTTGAAAAGTAAGGACGGTTTAAATCTTTGAATAAAGAAAAAACAAAGTAAGAAGATAAGAGTCAGTGAGGATATGAAGTGATGAATGATTGCATACAATGTTCATTACATAATAGTTCAGAAAAGCACAATACATGTGCATTCATTCATAGCCGTTGATAACCATTTTAATCTCTTCATCTCAACCGTTAAAATCATTTGGAAAGTGGTGGGTGTGCATTTACTGCACAATCCATGTGGGTTCATTTGTAGCCATTGATAGTTTTTTTTGATCTCTTGATCTCAACCGTTAAAATGATGGTTGGAAAGTTGTCAGTGTGCATTTACTGCACAATCCATGTGGGATCATTTGTAGCCATTGATAGTTTTTTTTGATCTCTTGATCTCAACCGTTAAAATGATGGTTGGAAAGTGGTGGGTGTGCATTTACTGCACAATCCATGTGGGTTCATTTGTAGCCATTGATAGCCATTTGTAGCCATGAGAGTGTGTACTATCCAATCTATAAATGAACCCTTCATTTCAACAAAAAATTCACACTTCCACATCTTTTGAATTCATTTGTTTCTTGTTAGTATATGATTCCAAATTTGCAGATGTTTGATCAATAAGTTTCAAGAATTATAAGTTAAGATGAACCCTAACCCTAATCTTGAAAGCAAGAAAGAATTCAATCAAGAAAGCAATTAACACACCAAGAATTTACGTGGTTCAGCCAAAATAAATGACCTACGTCCACGGGAGGGAGAAGAACTCAATCACTATCAAGAATCAAACGAAAATTACAAGAATACCCAATTACGCATTTTAGGGTTTTATAGCAAAGAACCCTAAATCGTATCTAGCACAATTCTTATCCAAATCACATGAATCTAGGGGGTTTAGATTCGTAATACAATCAGAAACAAAAGCCCGATGATCTATCGGAGTAACGAACAAGATTCATAGGCCGATTTCAAAGATTTAATCTTCTGAGCCCTAATTGCGCCCTATTCGGCCCATGCAGCCCAGATTTGCAATTCGGCCTGGTTCGATCATGTCTGCTCCGGTTCTTGTCAAATTGGATCCGGTTCTGAGCTCCTCTTATCTTGTCAAATTAGGCTCAATTTGTGAGAGGCAATCTCTTCATTATGTTTGGTTGTAAGTGTTGCCAGAAAGTATTGCAGTTAAACAATAAAATCATATGATGATATATTGAATAACATAAATAATGTTTAGCTCTATGTTTTGCACTTTTTGATGACAATTAAATGCATTCATGTATAATTTCGTTGAACTTGCAATTTGATGGGTTTAAAAAACCAAAAGCAAAACACAATCTATACAATGTTGCCCCATGATATATATGTCTTGCTAAGATAGGAACAAATTAAATATGTATAGTGACTAAAATCACAATGGCATGAATTCATTGAATAGGCAAACCTTCTACTGAAAACAGATCCCACATTTGTCATCATATATAGCTTCAAATGGTTGCTTTTTATGAGCAATTGAAAAGGGTTCTCACGATCTATAATTTCTTCAGAGTATTAAAACAAAAACCTGCAAGATTGTGATCTGAGCCGATAGAGTGGTTACTTTCAAAATCTCAGCTCACTCGTGTAACCAATTTTCGACTCTTTTAATCGTGTTATAGATTTGTTTTTTATTTGCAAGAATCCTACAATGGAAACATTTTTGTCAGCTTCAAACTTGCATAATAGCAGTTGTAATTATTCTATTAATACCTATGCTTTGTACTTTCACAAAGAAGCATATATATGTGAAGATTTTGCCTTATCTCATTTCTTCTGTATCAATATTTACTTTTGGAAACATATTTTTTTAGTAAGATGATCATGAGTTGGTTGACATGGTAGGACATGATCACTTCACAGTTAAAAATTCATCTCAAAACAAATGAGTGATACACTATTGAAATATTATTTATTAGTTAAACATATTGAAAATGGTGTATTTCGAAACACAAAAACTTGTGTGAGATCGTCTTATGCATAATTTCTGTGAGACAGATCTTTTTTATCCATGAATCAAAATCATATTCATTAATTTATATGTGAATTGAGAAGTTCGGGTTGTGGGTTAACACGTCTCACGTAACATGATCAGTGAGATGGTCTCACACAAGACTCACTCATTTCGAAATCTATAGATTACATCTATAATGCAATTGTTTCAAAATATGAGAAGTAAAATATATATGTTGTAATTGTGTTTAAATGATTTAGTTTTTTGATTGTGGTCCACAAACTAAAACGAGGAAATAGTGGAGGGCATATTGGTAACTACAAACTGGTGGACTTGGATTGCAACCAAGCTTGGTAACAAATCCCTAGTATTTGGGCCACATAATTAAGCCCGCACTAAACGGTGGGCCGTCCCTGACACAACCCACAATATGTTGGGCTTTATTTGGGCCGAACGTAAAGCCCATTTTATCAGCATAATAAGCATCCTAGATTTACTACAACACATTAAAATCAATATGTTTGATTTTCTTTTAATTAATTACAAATTTTTTTATATCATTGAACAATATATTTTTATTTATTTTTGCGTATGCGTGAAGTTATGCGCTTCTTATTCTTTTCAACTTGGTCCATACTGATTTTATTTCTTAGTGTGGAAAAAATGATAATATGACAATTTCCTTTTAAAAAGTTATATACAGTACTCTAAAAGTCTTGGTCATTTTCTCAACTCAAGACTTCTAAGCTTCAAGCAAGGTTTGAATGATTCAATCAGTGTAATCATGTCTTCATGGGATGGTGAAGTGGATTGCTGCAAGTGGAAAGGTGTGGTTTGCGACAACTTCACGGGTCATGTTCATCAACTCCATCTTCAAGGCCAATACTACAATGGAGGTTTAAGTGGGGAAATAAATTCATCTTTGCTCAATCTCAAACATTTGAGGTATCTTAACATCAGCTATAATAACTTCATGGGAGAAACAATTCCTTCCTTCATCGGGTCAAATAATAAAATCATCATGTGATAACATATTGAATAACATGAATAATGTTTTGTTCAATTTTTGAATCACAATTAATCCTCCTTTCCAGTTGCAAAGGAGGATGAAAAATTGGAGCGTTATAGGTGCAACCCAACTTACCTTTCAATTTTACTCGACTGTATAAATTATATTAAGCGTCATGGGTCTTTCATCTTTAAAATAATATGTGACATTAATTATAATGGTCTTCTTTGTATATTTCAATTTTCAACTCCAACGTGTTACATAATTCCTAGTGTGGAAAATGGTACCATATGCAAGACTAACCCAACCAATAATTTATGGACTCTGATAAGACTCCAAGTCAACACACTCCTTTCTTTGCCTCAACATTTCTTTTTTTTTTTGCAAATGTGCAGTCTTGATCTCTTATGGCTACAACATCTCTCGATTATCTTAACTTCACTTCTCTTGCCCATCTCGAATAAAAATAAATATTGTGTGATGATCGAAATTTGTTTGAATCCTGGGTTGCACAAATTTTTATATTTTTTATCTTTTGTTAATACTACTCCAACATGTTCATTTTTCCAAGTCTGGGTGGGAAAATAACATAATTGATCATTTACCCTAAGTCGATTGATCTTCTTTTAAGTCAACTTGAGTCTTCCCACTAATACTTGATCATGATAGTAAAGTTGAAATTGAAATTATTATTTATTCCAAAAATTGTATGAAAATTCTCTTTAATTGGAGTTCAAATTTTGAGATTTTTGATCTATTTTTATGAACTATTGACCGCGCTGTTGCGATGCGAAAAAATTAATTAATCTTTCATATCCTAACCAACTAGTAGCTAAGACAAGTAAGAGTCGATCCCACGGAGAGTGACAATTCAATTATGCTACCTATGTCTAATTTCAAGAAAACAAGAATTATGGGGGTTCTCAGATTGATTGATAATTAACACTAAAATTAACTAAAGATCTAGAAAACAAATTAAAAAAAAATCAATTGATGAAAAACATTCCAGTCAACAGTTTAGTTATTCTCTAATATCACTTTATGCTTTAACCGATGTTACACCCCTATCTAAGATTATCATGGAATTATCACCCCTAATCTAACAACAAGCTCTGTTAAAACCGAATCGTCTCTTACGATTAGTCAAATTTCTATAGTTTTTAACTTCTTTTAATACAACTCTGACATGTTACATTGCTTCTAATATGGAAAAATGACGTCATTGATCACTAACCCTAAGACAATTAACCTTCTTTAAATCCACATCAGTCTTCCTATCAATACTCGATCATGATAGGAGTTAATTTTATATAATTTATTATTATATTTTGTTGGACTAAATGGACGGACATATGTTCACGGGTCGATCAACCACTCAAATAAAGTTGAAATCGAAATTACTATGTGAATCAGAAATTGACTGAAAGATCACTTTGAAGTTACAAATTTGAGATTCTCGATTTATTTTTATGATCTATGGACCCGACCTAATTAACCGAACCAACAAAAAAATGAAAACAATATATAAATATTGGAAATTATACTTTAGAAACTTTTATTAATATTCCTTCATGTATTTTACTTTCAACAAAATGACAAAAAATAATAAAAAACAGATTTTTTGATAAACAAATTGATACTTGTTTTTTTTAGTGTGGAAAAATGATGGTTGGAGAATTTCCAAGAACTAAGATGGATGAGGAAAATTAGAATGTAATTTCTAAAAAGTGATTGTGGTTCTTTACACGACCTAGTCAAAACTTGTCTATTCCATCATTAATTCTTTTTCACAAATTTAGATGGTTTTGTATTTCATTATTGAATTTCACTATCTTAGTAATTATAAAGAAATACTTTATATGTTCCACATGCACATTTATAATTTAAAATACAAAACATATAGAATATCAGAATTATTACCACTATAAATATCCACCCACAGGGATCAAATTAACATCATCAACAATCAATTGATTTGAACTTCATTATCAGTTTTGTGAAAGAAAAAAAAAAAGATGAGTTGCTCAAATACAACTCTTACCTCTTTGTTTTTCCTCCTCATTTTTCTTTTCAAACTAAATTATAGCATGGGAAGCAATGGCATTCAAGTGTTGTGCCCAGAAATCGAAAAACAATCACTTCTAAACTTCAAGCAAGGTTTGAATGAACTAGGAAATCAAATGTCTTCATGGGATGGTGAAGTGGATTGCTGCAAGTGGAAAGGTGTGGTTTGCGACAACTTCACGGGTCATGTTCATCAACTCCATCTTCGAGGCCAAGGGTGGTACAATGGAGCTTTTTTGAGTGGAAAAATAAATTCATCTTTGCTCAATCTCAAACATTTGAGGTATCTTGACCTCAGCTATAATAGCTTCGTGGGAGAAACAATTCCTTCCTTCATCGGGTCATTGACGACCCTGGAGTATTTGGATTTATCTTATTCTGGATTTGAAGGAAAGATTCCCCATAATATTGGAAATCTTTCCAATTTGCTAACTTTAGTTTTGGGAGGAGGGTTGGGGCTGGAGGTTGATAGCCTTGAGTGGCTGGGAGAGCTTTCAAAATTGGAGCACCTTGACATGAATTATGTGAACATGAGCAAAATAGGAAGCAATTGGGTAGAAGTGATCAACACTCTCACTTCTTTGCGTCAACTTCATTTGGAAAGGTGCAGTCTTGATCTCATGGCTACAACTCCTCTCCATTATCTTAACCTCACTTCTCTTACCCATCTCGATTTATCTCATCAAGTTCGACAAAACTTTAAACCCTGTCAATCTTCTTCTTCCCTCTTGACATCCATTTTTCAATTGCAAAATCTTGTTTTTCTTGATCTTAGTTTGAACTGTTTTCAAGGACCAATTCCAAATTGGCTCTACTTTTGCAAGGGTTTAGAGTTTGTTGATCTGAATTCCAACTTATTAGAAGGTACAATTTCAGATGGCATAGCAAATCTTACTTCTCTTAGCACCCTCTATTTAGACCATAATCAACTTTCCGGTGAAATACCAGATTCATTTTCAAAGTTATCGTCTTTGATGTATTTAGATTTGTCTCTTAATAATTTGAGTGGAAATTTTCCTGAGAGTTTAGGTCAACTGTTCAATTTAATTACACTGGACATTAGTGGTAACATGTTGATGAGTGGGGTTGTTACTGAAACTCACTTTGCAAACCTCACAAACTTGGAAACATTTTCAGCCTCAGGGAATCACTTGATGAGTTTGAAATGTAGTCCAAATTGGATCCCTCCCATCAACCTCACCACTCTTCTACTGGGGTCATGGACCTTGCTTGGAACAAGTTCAAATCATATTTCCTCATGGCTTCATACGCCCAATAATATTTCACAACTTGATTTATCTAATATTGGAATCTCCGGTAATGTCCCATACATAGGAGATGAGCTCAAATATATGGACTTGAGCTCAAATAAATTCAATGGTTCATTGCCTCAAATAGGAGATGGTGTGGAGGAGCTAGATTTATCCAATAATTCATTTTCCGGAGGTATATCCCACTTTCTCTGTGACACCACTCATCAAAATAATAAATTGGGGATTCTTCATTTGGGGGGAAATCAATTGAGTGGAGAGTTACCACGTGATTGCTGGACCAAATGGTCTTCTTTGAGATATTTGAATTTAGGCAATAACAACATGTTTGGAACCATACCAAGTTCCATAGGACTTCTCAGAAACCTCATGTCTCTCAATCTTTATGGCAACAACTTCTCTGGCCAAATACCACCTTCTCTGCATAACTGCACATACTTAGTAAAGATCGACCTCTCTGACAATAATCTTCATGGAAATATCCCAACACAAATGGGGACAAGCCTTGTCCAATTGATAATTCTCATTTTACACTCAAACAAGTTGAGTGGTAAGCTTTCTTCTAAGTTATGTCATCTAAACTCTCTTCAAATATTGGATCTCTCCAACAACAATTTTTCAGGCGTAATACCTACATGTCTTTATAAGTTCACTGCAATGGCTACAAAAAGCAGTGTGAGGTTCACAACCTATATTCCTTCTACATATAGGTTGGGTTCTTCTACATATGAGGTGGGTACTCCATTCTTGTTTTATTCCTATTCATCAAATTTGGGTATCTCATTCATGGAGAGTGTATCAGTAGCTACAAAGGGAAGTGATCTCCAGTACGACACCGTTCTTTCATTGGTTACCAATATTAACCTTTCAAAGAACAAATTTTCTGGAGGAATCCCAAAGGAGTTGGCAAGCTTGGTCGAATTGCAATCATTGAACTTGTCCAAAAATCAGTTGACAGGTTCGATCCCAGATAACATTGGAGATATGAAACAATTGCAATCTCTTGATTTATCAACAAATTTTTTATCGGGTCATATTCCTAATACCTTTGGGCACATGTCTTTTTTGAGTTATCTGAACTTGTCTTACAATAACTTAACCGGGAGGATACCGCAAGGCACCCAACTTCAGAGCTTCAATGCTTCAAGCTTTACTGGGAACAAGCTTTGTGGGTTACCGGTAACAAAAAGTTGCAGCGATGGTGGTACTGATGAAGACAAAGACGATGATGAGGATGAGGATGAAGGTGACGAATCTGATGAAATAGAGTGGTTTTGGGTGTTTTTATCATCCGGATATGCAGTGGGATTATCAGCAGTGTGCAGTGCATTGGTGTTGAAGAAATCATGGAGAGATGCCTATTTTGGATTCATGGAAGAAATGTGGAACAAGTTTTATGTGTATGTCCATATCAAATGGGCAAGATTCAATCTGTGAGAAGAATACTTGTGTCTAGCTGTTTCTCTTCATTTTCTTTGATTTTAAGTGTTGCAATACTTTAAAGTATCGTGGTTAAATGATAAAATCATCATGTGATTATGTATTGGATAACATGAATAATGTTTTGTTCTATTTTTAGCACTTTTTAATGGCAACTAAATGCATTCATAGTCTCATATAAATATAGAGAATTTGACTCTTTTGGCATGAATTAAAATAGAAACTTAACAAGAAGCAATTCCACCACAAAATTACCCTTGAGACTAATATATACTATTAATAACTATTATTATACATCAAAAGATATAAAGTAAATCCACTAGTAAGTATCTCTCTGTGTTGTATCAAACAACAATTAGTAAACAACTGGATGCAGAGCATGATCCCAGAAAGTCGATTACAACTTCGTATCCGTTGGGCATTTAAACGCTCCTATGCAAATCTTCTAATGAAAACAGATCCCAAATTTGTTCTCGTTCACATGGTTGATTTTTAAGTCTATTCTATTGAACACACTTGTTTTTTTACATAATTCAAACCAACACAATGCTTCAATCAATTTCAAGAAACATTATGGAATTGTCAATCTACCATTTCTTTCTGTATTCCCACTTTATCAGCAATTAAAAAAGGTTTCTCAGCATCTATAACTTTTTCAATGAGCATTGAAATAAAAACCTGCAAGATTGTGATCTGAGCCGATAGAGTGGTGGCTTCAGTCTGCAAAGTCTGCACTTTCCTCTCCAACTCACCCGTGTAACGAATTTTACGCTCTTTTGATCGTGCTGCAGACTGTCTATTTGCAAGAATCCTACAAGGAAACCATCTTTTCAGCCTTGTAATATACCACAAGCAAACACTTTTATACATCTGATTATGCAACTCTGCGATTGATTTATTCAGCTGCTTTTGTTAACTAATGATGTTTTAATTTGATACTTATATGGATCTTTATTCTTGTTTGGTCTTGGATTCTAATATTCTTTCTTTTCCCTTTGCTTGTCTAATCTAAAGCTTTTGATAGTTTCAGTATCTTTAATGAATGCTCGATATTGGTTGTTTCAGAATGCTTCTCGGCCATTTCGGTATACATTGGACTTGCAGAAAGAAGAAGAGAGGAAGCAATTAATTGCTGAGATTAGAATGCATGCTCAAGTCATTCTGGTAAATTAGTTTCCTAATTTGATTATATAATTTCTGTTCAGTACTCTATTGATTGTTAACCAAACAAAACCTTGGCCAGACTGCTGTTCTGCTCCAAGAGGCTGGGAAAGGAGAACATGGTAATTATCTTTCCACTATGTCTTAGATACTATATTCTTTGTTGATTAAGTTTTGAGAAACTTTAGTATATGATAAGTAACATTATCTTGACATTGTCCTTGTCAAATTTGTGCTAAATTGAATCTAAAATTATATTTGTTAATACATATATATATGCAAACCACAATGCAATGATAATTGCATTGCATAAAAGATGAGACTTAGGAATGCTTTATATTGTTCCTATCCAGACGATGATCCCAAGCCTATCGCCAATCTTGGAGGATCAGTAGTGGAGCTCTAAGTGCTGCTATGTCTCCTCGTGATAACCGGAAGTTGAAGCTAGAGCTAGCCAGGCTGAGGATGAGACTGAATGATTTGGAGAAAGAACATGTCTACATGAAGAGGAATATGGAGAACTCCAGCTCAAGAAAATTCATGGCTTCGTTCTCAAAGATGATTGATAAACTAAAGATCTTTACCAGTAGTTATTCGAGGGGATCGCCTTCTCCCTCAAAACTGTGAACTGAGTCTAAGCTAACAGAAAGAATATGACAGGTAAACTTTATAGGTATTCCCAGTTCTTGACTGGTGTTCATATGTAATGATGTGCATGGTTTCACTTTTCCCTGTTTATGCACATAATCTGTTGAGATTTTCTTTTCCGTAGAAGGATTAGTAAATAAAAGAAAGAAAAGAAAAAGGTGACAGATAGGAAGAGAGCTATATTACATGCAAGATTTCCCTGTTTTCTTTGGTCATTTTTTGTACGTGCAACTCTAACTCTTGGTGAATGCCAAGATTCTTGTATTACACTTTTCGTCGTACACAACTTGTGATGATCAAAAGTCAAGAATTTCCTTTTTCTTCAGTTTCTATGTTCAATTTGTCAACTCTTCTGTTTCATCCTCATCATTATCCAAAGCATCATCAATGGCATCTGACATCATTTCTGTCTACAAAAGGAGCACATAGCAGAAGTTTTAACCTCACATGCTAGCTTATATTGTTTGGTAAAAACGCAGTATTTAAGACTCAGAGTCATATCCACTGAATCACCTTTGGCAGGCTCCATTTGCTGCAATAATTCATCATTGTAACTGAATACATCACAAATCTCAGATCACAACAAATCTCATCATTTGGTTTTCTGTCAGTTTTTGACGGCAATAAGCTTGTGGGTCAAAATCTCCAATTCTTAGGGGGGCCTATTGAATTTTACCCAATTTAGACTTTATTCCCATGATTAAGTCGACGAACTATGGAGTCTAAGATGAAATGATCCTATATCTTATTTCCTAATATCATTTTTCGTTCAATATCTACTCTATATTTTAGCACGCACAGAAGAAATGAAAATTGAAATTGGAAGTTGGGAATAAGAGAAATTCTGCTTTTCCTTGATCAATATTCAAGAATCTGGTTGTACTGTAAGATAATAGCAGCAGAGTTCTTATCAATCCCACAAATTTTATTGCAGATGATACGATGAACTCGTGTTCCCTCGAGCTGATGAATTGGACAAGAAAGCAGCAAGCAGATTCAAGAGGATCTATCCAATAATTCATTCTCGGGGGGATATGTCTCACTTTCTTTGTGACACCACTCATCAAACTCATGAGCTGGAGAATCTTGATTTGGAGGGAAATCATTTGAGTGGAGAGTTACCAAATTGCTGGACCAACTGGTCATCTCTGAGATATTTGAATTTAGGCAATAACAACATGTCTGGAATCATTCCAAATTCCATAGGGGGTCTCACCAGCTTGTGGTCTTTGAATCTTTACAGCAAGTAATTCTCTGGCGAGTAAAAATCGACCTCTCTGAGAGGCAATCTCCATGTTTGTGTCTATTTCTCTTCATTATGTTTGGTTACAAGTGTTTGCCAGAAAGAATTGTAGATAAACAATAAATCTTATGGTGATATATTGAATAACATGAATAATGTTTAGCTCTATGTTTTGCACTTTTTGATCACAATTAAATGTATAATTTCATAGAACTTGCAATTTGATGGTTTAAAAAACCAAAAGCAAAACACAGTCAATACAATGTTGCCCCATGATATATATGCCTTCATAAGATAGGAACAAATTAAAGTTGTATAGTGACCAAAATCACCGAGACATGAATTCATTATATAGGCAAAACTTTCACTGAAAACAGAGCCCACATTTGTCATCATATAGAGCTTCAAATGGTTGCTTTTTGTTGCTTTTTATCAGTAATTAAAAAAGGGTTCTCACCATCTATAATTTCTTCAGAGTAATAAAACAAAAAACCTGCAAGATTGTGATCTGAACCGATAGAGTGGTTGCTTCACTCTGCACTTTCAAAATCTCCAGCTTACTCGTGTAACCAATTTTCGACTCTTTTAATTGTGTTATAGATTTTATTTTAATTTGCAAGAATCCTATAATGGAAACATTTTTGTCAGCTTCAAACTTGCATTATAGCGGTTGTAATTATTTCTATTAATACCTATGCTTTGACTTTCACAAAGAGGCATATGTATGTGATGATTTGCCTTATTTCATTTCTTCCTTATCAATATTTCCTTTTGAATACTTTTTTTTTAAGTAAGATGATTATAAGTTGGTTAACACGACCGAACATGATCAATTCAGTGTTTAAAGTTCATCTCAGAAATGAATAAGTGATACATTATTGAAATTGTATTCATTAATTACATATATTGAAGATGATGTGTTTGGCAATTGTTCCGAAATATGAGTAATAGAACATGTATATTTTGTAATTGTGTTTAAATGATTTATTTTTTGATTGTTGGTCCACCAAGTTAGTAACTCTAAAACGAGCAAACCAGTGGAGGGCATATTGGTAATTACAGCGACCACACTTGCTAACTAACTAATCCCTGGTGTTTGGGAATGGATAATCAAGAAGGCAACTTGGCACCAATTTAGCCCACATAATTCAGCCCGCACTAAAAGGTGGGCCGGCCCTGAGACAACCCACGATATATTGGGCTTTAGTTGGGCCAAATCATACAGCCCATTTTATCAGTTATGGATTGCTAATTTTTTTAAAACGGTTCTTACAGAAACTATATATAATTATAGGCCCAAGACCATCTCCATACTCATCCCAAAATGTCCTCTTCAAGGCATTATCAAATGTTGTGGCCAATTGTCACTTACTAATAGTACCTATTCATAACTTAAACGTACTTTTTTTCTCTTTTTATTTCAATTTTGAGTTGTTTATTTCTTTTTATTATTTATTTATTTTCTTTTTATTGTGTTAAGTATTTGTTATACAGTCATAAAGTTATTTAAATATTTACGTGTAATATCATTTCATTTTAGATTTATGAAAATTTTAAAAATTTAAAACATATAACTTAGTTGTATTGTTATATTTTATTAATATGAATGCAAATTATAACCTATAGAAATTTAATAAGATATCATTAAAAATTTAAATTACAAAATATATGATTTGGTACAACACATATACATTACTTCATACTAAATGAAAACTAAGAAAATACAACAAGTACGCTAAATTTGCTACAACACATTGAAATCAATACGTTTGATTTTCTTTTAGTTACAGAAATTTTTTATATCATTGAAACCAATATGTTTGATTTTTTTTAAATTTATTTTTGCGTCTGCGTGAAGTTGTGTGGTTCTTATTCTTTTCAACTTGGTCCATATTAATTTTATTTTTTAGTGTGGAAAAAATGATAATATGACAAATATCTTTTTAGAATGTTATGCTTTAGATACTCTAAAAGTCTTGGTCATTTTCTCACAACTCAAGACTTGTCTATTTGGTGCATTGATTAACAAGTTTTTCTACATTTGATTTTAGCTTATTTATCAGATTTGAAAGCTAAATCATTACAAAATTATAAAAATTGAAGTGTTATTTAGGTGCAACCACTTTCAATTTCGAATTTTGAAAGGTGGTCAAACAACATACTGCATGAACAACCATGATTCTTGCAACTCAAGTGATATTTCACGTTTATAAATATGAAGATTCTACGATGATTTGAGTTTAAATACTGAATTAC
The DNA here is from genome assembly GCA_005771605.1 of Scutellaria baicalensis. NCBI lineage: Eukaryota > Viridiplantae > Streptophyta > Magnoliopsida > Lamiales > Lamiaceae > Scutellaria > Scutellaria baicalensis. The sequence continues at coordinate 16,056,162 of CM016728.1, forward strand.
ACAATTTTTTATAGTTCTTATCATCCTTTGATACAACTCCAACATGTTACTTTTTTTCTAGTGTGAAAAAATGACATTATTGATCACTAACCTAAGTCAGTTATCTTCTTTTAAGTCAATGCAAGTATTCCAATTAATACTTGATCATGATAGGAGTGAATTTTACGTTTATTATTATATTTTTTTTGAATAAGATTGAAGGACATATATTCACGGATCGATTAACCATCTGAAATAAGTTGAAATCGAAATTACTATTTGAACCAGAAATTAAAATAAAATTCTCTTTGGAGTTAATTAAATTTTTGAGACTTTCGATTTTTTGATCTAATAGACCCGATCTGGTTAGCCGAACCAATAACAAATAATAGAAAACAATATATAAAATGGACATTACTTTAGAAACTTATATTAATAGTCCTTTAACGTATTTTAGTTTTAACCAAATGACAAAAGATAACAAAAAAACAGAGTTTTTTTTTTTTTGATAATCTTAGAAACAGAGTATATTAGGAGGCTGAATGCATACTCTGTTTCTTATACGCTTGTCTTGTTTTCTTTTATACCAAAAAAGGGTCACAATTTCAGCAGTCAAATTATCACTACTATATATATATATATATATATATATATATTTCAGCAGTCAAATTATCACTACTATAGCAGTATACCCGCGCGATGCGTGGTTTATTATTTATTATAACAATTACGATTATTAATAATATAATAAATTTATTATATTAAAATGTTACTCATGAGATCTTATTATTTTGAGATTTATAAAAAATTCGTATTGTTTAATGATGATGATGATGACAATGACAACAACGACGACGACAATAACAAAAACAATAATAATAATAATAGTTTTGTGTTTTGTGTGCTTTAATTATAAGTGATTAATTATATTTGTTAATTTATATGTTCGATTCATATTTTTGTTCCTTTATTTCTTAGAATTATATTTAATAATTTGTAAATAATTTTCTACATTTTTTTTAGATGGATTTATTTTATAAACGCTGTATTTATTCAAAAACATTGTTTATATTTAAAAAGTTTAGGTTTCAAAATCATTTTACAATTAAGACAATATTTTTTTTAGATTTTGAAACCATTTTAAAATATTTTTTCTTATAGTTATATCTATTGCATATATGTTTGAATTTATTTTTAAATGTTATTTGTGGATTTTTTTAGGTTAACCTCACAACATTATTAAATTATTATTAGTTTTACTTTCAAATTTAATTATTATTTTTAATAATTTTATAATAGTTTTTAAACTTTTAAACATTTTACAGCCCTTCGTAAAATGAAATTTAGCTTTTAAACCTATTTTTCACATTTATATATTAAAATTACAGAATTTTCAAATTTTTAAAATTTTGACAATGTTTAAATTTCATTATTTTCAGATTTTTTAATTATATCATTAAGACATAATCATATAATAATATCATTCAAAATAATTTTCTCTATTTCATTTTACCCCTATATTAAATTAAAAGACTACTTATTATATTTAAAATATATATGAAGCTTGTTCTATAAGATTCTCAAAGTTTTTTAGTTTTTTTTTCCACAATTTTTCTATTGGTCAATGGCAAATCAGTAATTATCTCCAATTTTGCAATTGAGTGGCAAATGTGTAAAATTTGTCTAACTTCTTCCTTTTTATTTATAGTATAGATATATATATTCATCCACAATCAACTACAAAATATAACTTGAATTCCAAAATAGGTTTTGCAAATAATGATGAGTTCCTCAAGCTTAAGTATTAGAACAATCCATTAGTATTACAAGTAGTTATGAAGCTAAAAAACATAGAAGATTGAAGGAGTGGAATTAAAGCCAATTTGCATATATATGCAACTCTTGTCCATTTCAATTTAATTGATACTTGTTTCGTAGTGTGTAAAAATGATGGTTGGATAATTTCCAAGGATTAAGATGGATGAGGAAAATAAGAATGTGATAACTAATAAGTCATCATCTTTTTTTGAATTTATCTTATTCTCGATTTGAAGGAAAGATTCCCCATAATATTGGAAATCTTTCCAATTTGCAAACTTTAGATTTGGGAGGAAATGAGCTGGATGATGTTGATAGCCTTGAGTGGTTGAGAGGGCTTTCAGAATTGGAGCACCTTGACATGTATTATGTGAACATGAGCAAAATAGGAAGCAATTGGGTAGAAGTGATCAACACTCTCTCTTCTTTGCGTCAACTTCATTTGGAAAGGTGCAGTCTTGATCTCATGGGTACAACTCCTCTCCATTATCTTAACCTCACTTCTCTTACCCATCTCGATCTATCTTATCAAGTTCAAAGCTTTGAAACCTGTCAATCATCTTCTTCCATCCTTACATCCATTTTTCAATTGCAAAATCTTGTTTTTCTTGATCTTTGTTCCAACTGTTTTCAAGGACCAATTCCAAGTATTAGAAATTCCACCAAACTCAAGCATATAGACCTTTCTTATAATCATTTTAATTCCAGTATTCCAAATTGGCTCTACTTTTGCAAGGGTTTAGAGTTTGTTGATCTGAGATCCAACTTATTAGAAGGTACAATTTCAGATGGCATAGCAAATCTTACCACTCTTAACACCCTCTATTTAAACCATAATCAACTTTCCGGTGTTCTTATCATCTGGATATGCAATGGGATTATCGGCAGTGTGCAGTGCATTGGTGTTGAAGAAATCTTGGAGAGATGCCTATTTTGGATTCATGGAAGAGATGTGGAACAAACTTTATGTGTATGTTCATATCAAGTGGGCAAGATTCAATCTGTGAGAAGAATGCTTGTGTCTAGCTGTTTCTCTTCATTTACTTTGATTTTAAGTGTTGCAATACTTTAAAGTATCGTGGTTAAATGATAAAATCATCATGTGATTATGTATTGAATAACATGAATAATGTTTTGTTCTATTTTTAGCACTTTTTAATGGCAACTAAATGCATTCATAGTCTCATATTTATATAGAGAATTTGACTCTTTTGGCATGAATTAAAATAGAAACTTAACAAGAAGCAATTCTGCCGTTGCTAGCAAAGTAGTGGAGGGATGATGAGGAAACTTGGGAAGACATCAACCCTCCGTTGACCGACATTTGTCCAGCTGCAATCTTCAGTCGCTCCAATTCGTTCTTCAATGCCTCGTTCAGAGCTGATTCCAAATGGGCATACAAATGTGGTTAACAGAAACTAAAATCACAAAGTCGTGAAAGCAATTAATTGTGGCTAAAGATAGAGATGATATCTCGAGTAATAAAGGAAAACGGGAGACATAGACATACCATCTCTCTGCGTTGGATTATGTAATTTCTGTTCAGTCTATTGATTGTTAACCAAACAAAACCTTGGCCAGGCTGCTGTTCTGTTCCAAGAGGCTGCTGTTCAGTCTATTATATTGCCATTTTTTATCATTATTTCTTTGATGATATTAATACTCCTCGCTTTTGTTCCCCACCTCATCTCTTCTTACACCCACCATTTTCATTTCTGCAACCATTCATTCAACATCTCAATTTAAGGTGGGGGTGTGTCGGTGAGGATATATATAAATGGAATGAAGTTGAAAAAAAAAAGGAAAACGACACTTTTGAGTCCTAAAAAGTGTATTACTTTAATAATGCAGTAGTTGGTTGTGTAATATTAATCCAGGAAAATACAAGTTACGGATCTCAACACAAACTGCCAATTATGGTATCAGCTCAGAAGACCTAGTGCATTACTTATTTCAAATTTGCATTGCAATAAGAGATATTTGTTAGTACATATATGCAAACCACAATGCAATGATAATTGCATTGCATAAAAGATGAGACTTAGGAATGCTTTATATTGTTCCTATCCAGATCCCAAGCCTATGCGCCAATCTTGGAGGATCAGTAGTGGAGCTCTAAGTGCTGCTATGTCTCCTCGTGATAACCGGAAGTTGAAGCTAGAGCTAGCCAGGCTGAGGATGAGACTGAATGAATGATTTGGAGAAAGAACATGTCTGCATGAAGAGGAATATGGAGAACTCCAGTTCAAGAAAATTCATGGCTTCGTTCTCAAAGACTAAAGATTGGTAAACTAAAGATCTTTACCAGTAGTTATTCGAGGGCCGGGATCGCCTTCTCCCTCAAAACTGTCACGCAGAACTGAGTATATTACATGCAAGATTTCCCTGTTTTCTTTGGTCATTTTTTGTACGTGCAACTCTTGGTGAATGCCAAGATTCTTGTATTACACTTTTCCGTCGTACACAAACTTCATCATGCTTGTGATGATCACAAATCTCAGTATTCAGATCACAACTTTCCATTTGGTTTTCTAATTATGCTGCATCAATTTACTAATCTGACCTTATTCATTGCTGCCATAGCTTTACTAGCACCCTTCATACCAACAGCTACAGAAGTTTGGGCAAACATTGCCTGCAAAACCACATATCTTCAAATACCACAATTCAGATATTCACTTCACAAATAGTTTCACAGAGATCATTATATTTCAAACTCACTCCTTTTCCCGATCAACAAGTTCGATAATCAATCCAAGAAAACCAACAATACATTAATTTGAAGCTGCAAAAACTAAAAAGCATAAGAATAAAAGTGGGATCAAATTACGCAAACAAATACTTCTGGTAGCGTTGGCCATTTCTCGCTTACTCTCCCTAACAGCCTCTGCAAAACCAAGCACCCAAAAAATTGAGCAAAACAAAAAACTGAATAAAAGACAAATCGAAACACAAAATTTAGGTATTCTCGAAGTCAACCTACTGACAATTAGATTAGGAAGAATTCAAGCAGGTGAAACATGACCCAATTCAGTTAAAACGATCCAAGTATATGTAAAGAGCGAATATTGATTTTATTTCAGTGAAACCAAAATCAAGAACAGAAAAAAAGGGAATTGGGGTTCAAGATCCGATTCTGGTAATTTGGGAATGAAGTTGGATTAGGGTTGCAAGTTTCAATTAACGAACGCACGTGATTTCCAATTCTTGGGCCAAAATCGGCCAAAGCCCATTCCTTAAGATGAATTTTATCCAATTTAGACTTTATTCCCATGATTAAGTTGACGAACTATGGAGTCTAAGACGAAATGATCCTATATCTTATTTTCTAATATCAGTTTTCGTTCAATATCATTTGTACTCTATATTTAAGCACGCACAGAAGAAATGAAAATTGAAATTGGAATTTGGGAATAAGAGAAATTCTGCTTTTCCTAGATCAGTATTCAAGAATCTGGTTGTACTGTAAGATAATAGCAGCAGAGTTCTTATCAATCCGACAATTTTTATTGCAGATGATACGATGAACTCGTGTTCCCTCGAGCTGATGAATTGGACAAGAAAGCAGCAAGCAGATTCAAGAGGATCAATGGAAGCAAGAATCGAAGAAGGTAAACCATGTATTTTTGGCTGTCTTGATTTTCTTTTCGACTGGGTGCAAAAAAGCAGGGGTGGGCCTGATGTTGTGGTAGTATTGCCCGGGCTTCGCGGCTGTGTCCAATGTCGTCAAACCCATCCGTTGCATCCTTGCCTGGAAGCAAGCAGAATGACCACGATGGATAAAGTAGCAATCGAAATAACAACATATGATGACCAGAGTATATGATGTCCATAAACAAAGAATTCTATGTAAGAATGCCGCTATGAACAAAAATTATATTTTATGTGCCAAGAGTGTCAAGATAATTAATTGATCCCAAGAAATGTAAAATAATATGTTGTATCCATGCTCCCTCGTGTCACATGTGCACAACAATTAATGGCTAAAAAATTTAGTTGTGGATCAAATAAAACTAAGATTTCTTTTTATAATCATTTTTCTTGAAATCGGTTGAGAGGAACTTTATTCATGGTTGGCCATTCAATATATCCACCTCAGAGCCTCCTCGAAAAATACAATTGTAGTATTTTCTTGAATTGTTTCATTAGTTTCTATTTACTAAAATATTTACGTAATTATTATTATTATTATTATTATTATTATTATTATTATTATTATTATTATTATTATTATTATTATTATTATTATTATTATTATATTCACATATTCTAAGAAATTTGGTTGATACTTTTGAGACTTGTACAAGTTACAACTATTAGCTCGACTAGTAGAGATGGATTGGGGTGATTCAACCAATTCTTTTAAATTATTTCAGATTTCATTTATAATTGGTTATGGTAAACCAGGATTTAATTCATATTTTTAGACAATTAATTTAGAATGATAATAACAAATAAAGCAATTGTTTGTTTCTATTTTGCAAACAATATAGACCTTAAAAAGACTATATATAGTAAATGTCATAGCAAATCTTTCCTCTCTTAGCACCCTCAATTTGGCAAAAACTTTTATGAGTCAGGTGCATGGATCTAAGATCCACGCACCTGACCCAACCCGTTCACGGGCGTAAAACGCGCCCAAAACGCACATGCACGCGCTCCCACGCGCTGGAGACTTGTCCTGAAGCTCATCCAGAATTCGCTCAAATAGACCAACCTTTGTGTATAGTTAAACCAACTTTTGTGTATAATTAGACCAACCATGTGTAGGTAGGTCTAACTATATACAAAGGTATGTCTAACATATATAAAGGTATGTTTAACTATATATAAAGGTATGTCTAACATATACAAAGGTATGTTTAAGTATACATAAAGGTATGTCTAACACAACGTAAAGGTATGCCTAACATAACGTAGTGGTATGTGCCAAAATTCAAAAATCAAGCCAAAAAAAGACAAGGCATGGAATCTGGGCAGAACTGGTATGTTTAACATAGCTTAAAGGTATGTCTAACATAACGTAAAGGTATGTCTAACATATACTATTGGTATGTGATTTTTTTCAAAAATCATGAGCGAAAAAAAAAAAAAAAAAAAAAAAGGGTGCGGTCCCCCCGACCCGGATCCGACCCGGGTGCATGGATCTAAGATCCATGCACCTGATTCACAAGAGACTTACTCCCTCAATTTATATAGGAATTAGTTATCTGGAGAAATACCAAAAGAAATCGCTAACTTGTCCAAACTTAAAACTTTGGATTTGTCCAGAAATAAGTTGCAAGGAGAAATACCCGAGTCATTTGCAAAGTTATCGTCTTTGATTCAATTAAGGCTGTCTGGTAATGATTTAACTGGAAATCTTCCTGATTCATTTGCAAATTTATCGTCTTTGAACTACTTATATCTTGATGGTAACAATTTGACTGGAAATCTTCCAGAGAGTTTAGGTCAGCTGCTCAATCTAGAAGAGCTGGTCATTGGTGGTAATATTCTTATAAGTGGGGTTGTAACTGAAACTCACTTTGCAAAACTCACAAACTTTGAAAATTTTCTCAGCCTCAGGGAATCACTTGATGAGTTTGCGAGTTAGTCCAAACTGGATTCCTCCCATCCAACGTATGACTCTTAAGCTCGGGCCGTGGACCTTGCTTGGAGTTTCTAACCATAATATTTCAACACTTGATTTATCAGATACTGGAGTTTCTAGTAATGTCTGAACCTGGTTTTGGGAGATCCAATTTCTGAATATATCTCACAACAATCTCCATGGCAACATTCCATACATACGAGCACACAACATGCTAGATGAGCGTCAATATATGTACTTAAGTTCAAACCAATTCAATGGTTCATTGCCTCAAATATCAGATTCTGTGTTGGAGCTGGATCTATCTAATAATTCATTCTCGGGGGATATGTCTCACTTTTTTTGTGACACCACTCATCAAACTTATGAGCTGGAGATTCTTGATTTGGAGGGAAATCATTTGAGTGGAGAGTTACCAAATTGCTGGACCAACTGGTCATCTCTGAGATATTTGAATTTAGGCAATAACAACATGTCTGAATCATTCCAAATTCCATAGGGGGTCTCACCAGCTTGTGGTCTTTGAATCTTTACAGCAATAAATTCTCTGGCGAGATACCTTCTTCTCTGCAAAACTGCACAGGGCTAGTAAAAATCGACCTCTCTGACAATAATCTTCGTGGAAATATACCAAAACAAATGGGAACGAACTTTCTCATGTTGAGGATTCTAAAGTTACACTCAAACTGGTTGAGTGGTAAGCTTTCTTCCGAGTTGTGCCATCTAAACTATCTTCAGATATTGGATCTCTCCAACAACGAATTTTCGGGCATAATACCTAGGTGTCTTAATAATATCACTGCAATGGCGAACAAAACCAGTGTCGTTGTGGGTACTGCTGCACTATACTATTCATATTCATCAAACAAAGCGAACCCATTTATGGAGAGTGTATCAGTAGCTACAAAAGGATTTCGTTGGTTACTAATATCAACCTTTCTAAGAACAATTTGTCTGGAGATATTCCAAAGGAGTTGGCAAGCTTGGTCGAACTGCAATCATTAGACTTTTCCTGAAAATCAGTTGACAGGTTTGATCCCAGATAGCATTGGAGATATGAAGCAGTTGCAATCTCTTGATTTCTCCAAAGGAGTTGGCAAGCTTGGTCGAACTGCAATCATTAGACTTGTCTGAAAATCAGTTGACAGGTTTGATCCCAGATAGCATTGGAGATATGAAGCAGTTGCAATCTCTTGATTTCTCAAGAAACTTTTTATCAGGTGAAATTCCGAAGCAGTTGCGATCTCTCTTGATTTTTTATCCGGTGAAATTCCGAAGCAGTTACAATCTCTCTTGATTTCTCAAGAAACTTTTTATCCGGTGAAATTCCGAAGCAGTTGCAATCTCTCTTGATTTCTCAAGAAACTTTTTATCCGGTGAAATTCCGAAGCAGTTGCAATCTCTCTTGATTTCTCAAGAAACTTTTTATCCGGTGAAATTCCGAAGTAGTTGCAGAAATTCCGAAGCAGTTGCAATCTCTCTTGATTTCTCAAGAAACTTTTTATCCGGTGAAATTCCGAAGTAGTTGCAGAAATTTCGAAGCAGTTGCAATCTCTCTTGATTTCTCAAGAAACTTTTTATCCGGTGAAATTCCGAAGTAGTTGCAATCTCTCTTGATCTTGATTTCTCAAGAAACTTTTTATCCGGTGAAATTCCGAAGCAGTTGCAATCTCTCTTGATCTTGATTTCTCAAGAAACTTTGATTTTTTATCCGGTGAAATTCCGAAGCAGTTGCAATCTGCATCGAGAACAGATTCGTCGTCTCTCCGAGGTGCACGAGACCACAGTGACGTCTGTTTCCCAAGGTACAACAACTACTGCTCACGGTGAGACGGCGAGTCAGTTTCCCAAGGTACAACGACGTTGTCTGTTTCCCAAAGTATGACTACTGCTCACGGTCTCAATGCATCAAGAACAGATTCATCGTCTCTCCGAGGTGCACAGATTCGGAGAGGTACGGCTACTGCTCACGGTCTCGTTGCATCAAGAACAGATTCATCGTCTCTCCGAGGTGCACAGATTCATCGTCTCTCCGAGGTGCACAGATTCGTCGTCTCTCCGAGGTGCACGAGACTACAGTGACGTTTGTTTCCCAAGGTACAACGACTACTGCTCATGACGAGACGGCGAGTCTGTTTCCCAAGGTACGAGACCACAGTGACGTCTGTTTCCCAAGGTACAACGACTACTGCTCACGGCGAGACGGTGAGTCTGTTTCCCAAGGTACAACAGATTCGTCGTCTCTCCGAGGTGCACGAGACCATAGTGACGTCTGTTTCCCAAGGTATGAGACCACAGTGACGTCTATTTCCCAAGGTACAACGACTACTGCTCACGGCGAGTCTGTTTCCCAAGGTACAACGACGTTGTCTGTTTCCCAAGGTATAACGACGTTGTCTGTTTCCCAAGGTACGAGACCACAGTGACGTCTGTTTTCCAAGGTACAACGACTACTGCTCACGGTGAGATGGCGAGTCTGTTTCCCAAGGTACAACAGATTCGTCGTCTCTCCGAGGTGCACGAGACCACAGTGACGTTTGTTTCCCAAGGTACGAGACCACAGTGACGTCTGTTTCCCAAGGTACAACGATCGACGTTGTCTGTTTCCCAAGGTACGAGACCACAGTGACGTCTGTTTCCCAAGGTACAACGACTACTGCTCACGGCGAGACGACGAGTCTGTTTCCCAAGGTACAACAGATTCATCGACGACTACTGCTCACGGCGCCGAAGAATTCTCCGAGCCATTAAGGTCGGGCCAGGCGGGTTCTCCGAGCCATTAAGGCACGTCTCTCCGAGGTGCACGAGACCACAGTGTCTGTTTCCCAAGGTACAACGACGTTATCTGTTTCCCAAGGTACAACGACCATTAAGGCAGAATCGGCAGCTTGTTGGCAAAAGGAATCGGGCCAGGCGGGTTCTCCGAGCCATTAAGGCAGAATCGGCAGCTTGTGGCAAAAGGAATCGGGCCAGGCCCGCCCTCTTTCGGACCGACATTCGTGTACACAGGCACACGAGTCCATTGGTTTGAGCTCGCTTGGAAATGATTTGCACCCCGTGCGCGTGCAAGAGCCTTTTAGTTAACACCTTATCTACCTCATAAGGTGGAAAACATTATATACAAGTGCAAAAATTGCTAAAGTTCCTATATGGGACAATAGCATTTTCCAACATTTCCAAGCTTCAACTATGATCCAAAACCACTACTTCGGCTCCCAATTTCTCATTCACCCTTAAACCATTTTGGGTGAGCTATATACTGAATTGAAGCTCTCACGGAGGAGAACACGTCTCTTCAAACAGATACCATTTTTACCAAATGGGACCCACCATAAATAAGCCCCAAAATGGGCAAAAACTTCAACTTTTTCCAACATCTATGTCTATAGCTACTGAGAAACTGATATGCAATATCTTGTAAATTCTCTGTATTGCTGCGAAATACAAATACAATTTTGCAAGAAAAAAGATAAAATGGTGGTTTATTTATTATTAGAAGTAGTTATGAAGCCAAATGGTAGTGTTTTTCAAGCATTGACAACTGGGCTACTATTACAAGCCTTTGCCCTCTTTGTCTGAATCATGAGTTTCAACTCATAACATAGAAGATTTCAACCAGTGGAATTAAATCCAATTTGCATATACATTTCAACTTAATTGATATTTGTTTCTTAGTGTGGAAAAATGATGGTTGGACAATTTCCAAGGATTAAGAATTAAGATAGATAAGGAAAATACGATGTTTACTAATAAGTGATTGTGGTTCATTCTACTTAATTTCCACCTACTAACAAAAGAATTTTCTTGGGAGCTGGACTCCTGTGAGACCCGTCTCATGTGCGACGGCACTCGCGCACGGTCGTGCGCTGGGACACGGTAGTGTCCCAGGACACGGTCGACCGTGCGCGAGAACACATACTTATAGCACAAAAAGACATAGTTATAGGCAAAAATCACATACTTATCTCGACCGTGTCCCAGGACACGACCGTGTGCCACAGATTGCCTCTAAGTTTTCACCGAGGCACGGTCGTGTTCCAGGGCACGGTCGTGGGCGAGGAAAAAAAATCACATACTTATAGTGAAAAATCACATACTTATTGTTAAAAAAGACATACTTATACACAGTACTCGCGCACGGTCGTGTCCTGGGGCACGGTCGACCGTGCGCGAGTGCCGTCGCATGTGAGACGGTTGCATATGAGTTTTTGCGTTTTCTTGGTCATCATCTTCTTCAAGCGACCTAGTCAAAACTAGTCCATTCTATCATTAATTGCTTTTCACAGATTTATATGGTTTTGTATTTCAATTATTTAAATTTCATTATCTTATTAATAATAGATATTTATGAAGAGATACTTTATACATTCCTTATGCACATTTATAATCTAAAATACAATACATATAGAGTATCAGAATTGTTACCACTATAAATATCCATCCATAGGGATCATACATCATCAGCAATCAATTGATTTGAACTTCAATATCAGTTTTGTGAGAACAAAATAAACGATATAAAACAAGAATTAGCAAACAAGAGCAACCAACTGGATCCCAGAAAGTCGATTACAACTTCATATCCGTTAGGCATTTAAACGTTCCTATGCAAACCTTCTAATGAAAACAGATCCCAAATTTGTTCTCGTACACAACTTTAGATGGTTGATTTTGAAGTCTATTTGCAAGAATCCTACAAGGAAACCATTCTTTTTAGCCTCTTAATGTACTCAAGGATGAAAATATCGGTTTCGATGGATATATCGGTACCTTGATTTTATGAAAATATCGATGGATATATCGGTTTCGGTGGAAATATCGGTACATATATATTTCTGATATTTACCGATATATTACCGATATTTCCCGATATTTATCGATATTTACCAATATTTTCTCAATATTTACCGATATTTTCTCGATATTTATCGATATTTCAACGATATTTACCGATATTTTCTTGATATTCATGAATTTTTTCATAATTTTTACCTGAAACCACTGATATTGAAATCGATACCGATTTTTACCGACATTTAGCTAATAATTATTGATTTTTTATTTATTTTTTTATCAAAAAATGAAAAAATCGGAGATATATCGTGACAGCCCGTTTTTGTTTTGGTCATGTAAAAAAAGGGAAATATCGGGGATATATCAGAGATATATCGGGATATTTTCATCCTTGAATGCACTACAAGCAAACACTTTTAGTACATCTGATTAAATCAAAATATCAATATGTTTGATTTCTTTTAGGGCCATTTGGATAGGTGGATTTGAGGAGAGATTTGAAATTCATGGTAGCAAATCCATCGGTAGTGTTTGGATTGATGTGAATTTGAAATTCATGGTTTTCATTTTGAGCTAATTTCGGAGTCATTTTGGTGGATTTCAAATCCACTCCAACTTGGGAGAATTTGAAATCCACTCATTTCAAATCCTAAATTTCAAATCACTCTATCCTAAATTTCAACTTGTGCGTGAAGTTATGTGCTTCTTATTCTTTCCAACTTGGTCCATACTAATTTTATTTCTTAGTGTGGAAAAAAAATGATAATATGACAAATTTCCTTATAGGAAGTCATGCTTTAGATACTCTAAAAGTCTTGGTCATTTTCTCAATCAAGACTTGTCTATTTGATCCATTGACTAACAAGTTTTTCTACATTTGATTTTAGTTTAATTATTAGATTTGAAAGCTAAATCAATAATGATTGAAGTATTATTAGGTGCAAGTGTGCAACCAACCTCAATTTCTAATTGAGTGACATTTGTGTGCCCCAGGGGTATGGTGCCCCCAAATTAATCATCATATGATGTTAAATATATACTCTATAAGTATCATGTATATACTCTTCAGGTATCACATGTATACTCCTTTATACATATAATACTTGTAGTTGTAGGGTTGTAGCAACAAAATTTCGTGTCTGCAATATCTAAACACAAAATAAAGTGATGCAAATTAAATATATTTTGAATTAAAACAAAGTGGATGCAAATCTCTATGGATTCCTATGATTCTTCTCTTCAAATTGATACGGATCTTGAAGTTGAATATTTGACTGGATCTTCAACAATGATTTTGGAATCCTCTGTGAAGAACGTCTTGAATGTGTAAAGAATGTCTTGAATTTTGACTTGACAACGTTGATGAGAGGGGTTTAGCACCTTGATCTCTGATCGAACGCCGTTTTTAGTGACTTTCTACGAAGAACTCCTCGAACCTCGGAGAGATAAATTCTTGAGTCTTGAAATCTTGAACTCTTGTCTTCCTTGAATTTTGAGCTCTTGAATTCTTGAATTGTCTTGTGTGTTGAACTTATGAAAACAGACTCATATTTATAGGGGTAGGGTATGAAACATTTCCATATATGGTTTATGGAGGATGCAATCTGATTGGTCATCCATGATTTGAAAATATATTTTCCTTAATCAAAAGATGTGATTTTATTACCAAATTTGGTATATCACCTCCATATTTGTAGGATTTAATCTTGATTCCCAAGCAACTAGATTTGAACACATGTCACCATTTGATTGGTCAAAAATATATATTAAAATATCAATTATTTATCTATTTCTTTAGAATTAATTTAATTTAAATTCCTAAATACAAATAGAAAAATGATTTCTAATACAGTATTTACATGTGGCATCATTTGATAGGCTGACAAAATTTGACTATCTACAAATGCCCCCTCGAGACTTGTTCACGACGACATGTCTTGGAGTGGACAAGTCTCGATTTTTTTTGAAGCATGTGAATGACCATATCATGTAGCTTATTCAACTTGATATTGAAGTTGAATTTAACAGATAGTTTATACTTTTGTCAAGGAGTTCTTCAATTTTGACAATTTGAATTTTATAGATAGTTTATACTCATATCAAGGAGTTCTTCAATTTTGACAATTTGAATTTGATAGATAGTTTATACTCATATCAAGGAGTTCTTTCATTTGAATTTGGATTTGACAGATAGTTTATACTCATATCAAGAAGTTCTTTCATTTGGATTTGGATTTGATAGATAGTTTATACTCATATCAAGGAGTTATTCAATTTGAATTTGGAATTGATGGATAGTTTATACTCATATCAAGGAGTTATTTTGAATTTGAATTTGCTAGATAGTTTATACTCATATCAAGGAGTTTCAAGAATTTTAAGCTCGTGTATCATGGAGCTTCACATGACTTGATTTGTAGACCTTTTATACTCGTGTCAATGAGTTTTGACATTTGATTTGAGAAACTTTAGATAGTTTTTGCTCATATCTAGGAGCATTGCAGACAGTTTACGCTCTTATCAAGGAGCTCTTTTTTGTAGGGTCATCATTTTTTGCCCCCATCTTTTTCTTCTTCTTCTTCTTGCATTTGTTGTCCTTTGACTTCATTTGTAGCTAAGCTAAGCTCCAAGTCATGAGCTTTAGTGGCTAATTCTTCGAAGGTCTTCGACTGAATTGCTTGAAGGATGTAACAAATGCTCCAATGCATGCCTTTAGTACATATCTCAATAGCTGAAGTTTCAGATAATCGATCTTTACAATTGAGGCTCAAGTTTCTCCAACGATTGATGTAGTCAATGACCGACTCTTCATCATGTTGACGTGAGTTTGTGAGCTCGAGCATACTAACTATTCGTCGAGTGCTATAGAAACGGTTGATGAATTCATGCTCCAACTGCTCCCAACTGTCAATTGAGTTTGTTTCCAAGTCGGTGTACCATTCAAATGCACTTCCATTCAAAGAACGAACGAACTGTCTCACCAAGTGATCGCCATAGGTCCCAGCATCATTGCATGTTTAGATGAAGTGAGCAACATGTTGTTTTGAATTGCCTTTGCCATCAAATTGTTGAAACTTTGGAGGTTGATATCCTTCAGGCATCATCAAATTGTCAATTCTTGGTGTATGGCTTGGTATACATTGAAGACAACTTGGAGCTTCCATCGACGTTGTTGATAGTTCCCATGATGAAGTCCTTCAGTTGATCAGCATAAATCACTTCATTCGACGAGAATTGCAACTTTTCATGTTGTGACTTCTTCATTTGAGTTGAAAATATTCTCGTTGATTTGTTTGCCTCCTCAACTTCATCGTGGTTCTTGATTTGTTTGCTCATCATACAATTTGAATCAACATTGTCCATCAACTTTGTAAGTAGCGCATCTCGTGCTTGGACAATATTTCGTGAGTTCTTCGAAAGCTTTGGCTAGATTTGCGATTTGCTCTTCAAGGATCATCGTGGCTTGTACTGAAGACATTGATACTTTGGAAGTTGGTGAAGAGAAGAGATGAAAGGAAGAGATCGTCCCACTGGGCGTGCCAAAAATTTGTAGCAACAAAATTTCGTGTCTGCAATATCTAAACACAAAATAAAGTGATGCAAATTAAATATATTTTGAATTAAAACAAAGTGGAAGCAAATCTCTATGGATTCCTATGATTCTTCTCTTCAAATTGATACGGATCTTGAAGTTGAATATTTGATTGGATCTTCAACAATGATTTTGGAATCCTCCGTGAAGAACGTCTTGAATGTGTAAATAATGTCTTGAATTTTGACTTGACAACGTTGATGAGAGGGGTTTAGCACCTTGATCTCTGATCGAACGCCGTTTTTAGTGACTTTCTACGAAGAACTCCTCGAACATCGGAGAGAGAAATTCTTGAGTCTTGAAATCTTGAACTCTTGTCTTCCTTGAATTTTGAGCTCTTGAATTCTTGAATTGTCTTGTGTGTTGAACTTATGAAAACAGACCCATATTTATAGGGGTAGGGTATGAAACATTTCCATATATGGTTTATGGAGGATGCAATCTGATTGGTCATCCATGATTTAAAAATATATTTTCCTTAATCAAAAGATGTGATTTTATTACCAAATTTGGTATATCACCTCTATATTTGTAGGATTTAATCTTGATTCCCAAGCAACTAGATTTGAACACATGTCACCATTTGATTGGTCAAGAATATATATTAAAATATCAATTATTTATCTATTTCTTTAGGAATTGATTTAATTTAAATTCCTAAATACAAATAGAAAAATGATTTCTAATACAGTATTTACATGTGGCATCATTTGATAGGCTGACAAAATTTGACTATCTACAAGGGTATATTTATAACACCAAAAAATATAACATCTATATAGTATATATATAACACCTAAATTTATGTCCCTATGTGCCCCAGGGGTATATAAGTTTTTGTTTTTCTAATTTTGGGAGGCGACCAAATGAAATACTGCATTGCCAACCACGATTCTCGTAACTCAAAGTGTTATTCCATATTTATATTGTCCGCTGATGTGAAGCTAAATGGTAATGTTTTGCAAGCATTAACAACTGGGCTACTATTACAAGCCTTTTTGCCCTCTTGTCCATTTCAATTTAATTGATACTTGTTTCTTAGTGTGGAAAAATAATGATTGGACAATTTAGAAGGATTAAGATGGATGAGGAAGATAAGATTAATGTGATTACTAATAAGTGATTGTGCTACCTTCTACTTTCCACCTACTCATCATCTTCTTTACACGACCATATCAAAACTTGTCTATTCTATCATTAATTCTTTTTCACAGATTTATATCGTTTTGTATTTCAGTTATTGAATTTCACTATCTTTGTAATTATAAAAGAAATACTTTATATATTCCACATGCACATTTATAATTTAAAATAAAATACATATAGCAAATCAGAATTATTACCACTATAAATATCCATCCACAGGGATCAAACATCATCAACAATCAATTAATTTGAACTTCAATATCAGTTTTGTGAAAGAAAAAAAAAAGATGAGTTGCTCAAATACAACTCTTACCTCTTTGTTTTTCCTCCTCATTTTTCTTTTCAAACCAAATTATTGCATGGGAAAAAATGGCATTCAAGTGTTATGCCCAGAAATCGAAAAGCATTCGCTTCTAAGCTTCAAGCAAGGTTTGAATGATCCAGACAATCTAATGTCTTTATGGGATAGTGAAGTGGATTGCTGCAAGTGGAAAGGTGTGGTTTGCGACAACTTCACGGGTCATGTTCATCAACTCCATCTTCAAGGCCTAAGGTGGTACAATGGAGCTGGTTTGAGTGGGAAAATAAATTCATCTTTGCTCAATCTCAAACATTTGAGGTATCTTAACATCAGCTATAATAACTTCATGGGAGAAACAATTCCTTCCTTCATTGGGTCATTGACGAACCTGGAGTATTTGGATTTATTTGATTCTGGATTTGAAGGAAAGATTCCCCATAATATTGGAAATCTTTCCAATTTGCAAACTTTAGTTTTGGGAGGAAATGAGCTGGATGATGTTGATAGCCTTGAGTGGTTGAGAGGGCTTTCAGAATTGGAGCACCTTAACATGAATGGTGTGAATATGAGCAAAGCCACTAACTGGGTGGACCTCATCAACACTCTCCCTTCTTTGCGTCAACTTCTTTTGGAAAGGTGCAGTCTTGATCTCATGGGTACAACTCCTCTCCATTATCTTAACCTCACTTCTCTTACCCATCTCCATTTATCTCATCAATTTGAAAGCTTTAAAACCTGTCAATCTTCTTCTTCCCTCTTGACATCCATTTTTCAATTGCAAAATCTTGTTTTTCTTGATCTTCGTTTCAACTGTTTTCAAGGACCAATTCCAAGTATTAGCAATTCCACCAAACTCAAGCATATTGATCTTTCTCATAATCATTTTAATTCCAGTATTCCAAATTGGCTCTACTTTTACAAGGGTTTAGAGTTTGTTCATTTAGGTTCCAACTTACTAGAAGGTACTATTTCATATGGCATAGCAAATCTTACCTCTCTTAAATCCCTCTTTTTATACCATAATCAACTTTCCGGTGAAATACCCAAAGAAATTGCTGACTTGTCCAGAATAGAGTCTTTGGATGTATCCAGAAATCGGTTGAAGGGAGAAATACCAAATTCATTAGCAAAGTTATCGTCTTTGATGTATTTAGATATGTCTCGTAATAATTTGACTGGAAATCTTCCAGAGAGTTTGGGTCAACTGATCAATTTCGAAAATCTGGTCATTGGTGGTAACATGTTGATGAGTGGGGTTGTTACTGAAACTCACTTTGCAAACCTCACAAACTTGGAAACATTTTCAGCCTCAGGGAATCACTTGATGAGTTTGAAAGTTAGTCCAGACTGGATACCTCCCATCAACCTCGAAACTCTTGAACTCGGGTCATGGACCTTGCTTGGACCTTCTAATCATATTCCCTCATGGCTTCATACGCCCAATAATAATATTTCAGAACTCGATTTATCTAATACTGGAATCTCCGGTAATGTCCCCACTTGGTTTTGGGAGATTTCATATTTAGATCTCTCTAATAACCATCTCCATGGTAACATCCCATACATAGGAGCACGCCACCCTGAAGTCCTGTATCAATATATGTACTTGAGCTCAAACCAATTCAATGGTTCACTGCCTCAAATAGGAGATGGTGTGGTGGATCTGGATCTATCCAATAATTCATTCTCCGGAGGTATATCCCACTTTCTCTGTGACGCCACTCATCAATATATGTACTTGGAGAACCTTCATTTGGGGGAAAATCAATTGAGTGGAGAGTTACCACCTAATTGCTGGACCAAATGGTCATCTTTGAGATATTTGAATTTAGGCAATAACAACATGTCTGGAACCATACAAAGTTCCATAGGACTTCTCAGCAACCTCATGTCTCTCAATCTTAATGGCAACAAATTCACTGGCCAAATACCACCTTCTCTGCATTACTGCATACAATTGGTAAAGATCGACCTTTCTGACAATAGTCTTCATGGAAATATCCCATCACAAATAGGAACAAGCCTTGACCAACTGAGAATTCTCATTTTACACTCAAACAAGTTGAGTGGTAAGCTTTCCTCTAAGTTATGTCATCTAAACTCTCTTCAAATATTGGATCTCTCCAACAACAATTTTTCAGGCGTAATACCTACATGTCTTTATAACTTCACTGCAATGGCTACAAAAAGCAGTGTGCTTATTGCTTTTACATATGAGTTGGGTACTACTTCATTGTTGTATTATTCCTATTCATCAAACATGTATCCCTCATTTATGGAGAGTGTATCAGTAGCTGCAAAGGGAAGTGAACTCCAGTATGACACCGTTATTTCGTTGGTTACTAATATCAACCTTTCTAAGAACAATTTGTCTGGAGATATTCCAAAGGAGTTGGCAAGCTTGGTCGAACTGCAATCATTAGACTTGTCTGAAAATCAGTTGACAGGTTTGATCCCAGATAGCATTGGAGATATGAAGCAGTTGCAATCTCTTGATTTCTCAAGAAACTTTTTATCCGGTCAAATTCCTAATAGCTTCACACGCATGTCCTTTTTGAGTTATATGAACCTGTCTTATAATAACTTAACCGGGAGAATACCGGAAAGCACCCAACTTCAGAGCTTGGATGCATCGAGCTTTACTGGGAACAATCTTTGTGGCCGTCCGTTAACAAGAAATTGCAGCCACGATGGTCGTGATGAAGACAAAGATGAAGACGAGGATGAAGGTGAAGAATCTGATGAGATAGAGTGGATTTGGGTGTTCTTATCATCTGGATATGCCGTGGGATTATCAGCTGTATGCAGTGCATTGGTGTTGATGAAATCATGGAGGGATGCCTATTTTGGATTCTTAGAAGATATGTGGAACAAATTTTATGTGTTTGTCCATATTAAATGGGCGAGCCTCAATTTCTGAGAGGCAATCTGTGACAAGATTGCGAGAAAGCATTGTGGTTAAACAATAAAATCATGTGATGATAATATATTGAACAACATATTCTGCTTACCTATCTAATTTTGAAATCCATGTTTGAAACTATTCTGTGATGACTTGTAAACTCACTGATGTATATCCTTTTGAAGTTGCCAAGTTGATGATGGTTGAAATATTCATATTGCTGAAAAAACTTTGGGAATTCAGAGAAAATCATCTTCTCTAATATTTAAACTCATTGATCTATCAACGATTTGGTTGTGCTATTTTTAACTCATCTATGTCTATAGCTACTGAGAAACTGATATGCAATATCTTGTATATTCTCTGTTTTGCTGCGAAATACAAATACAATTTTGCAAGAAAAAAGATAAAACGATGGTTTATTTATTACTAGTAGTGTACCCGTGCGTTGCACAATATGTTATATATATAATTATTAAAAAAATATAATAACATATAAAATATAATGATTATTATTTTAACAAAAATATATTGATACTTTTTTAATTTGTATTAGTATAAAGCTAGGTATTTTAACTTTAAATTTATGCCATTATAAATAATTATATTCGAAAATATTAGAAATTTGAAATATATAAAGTAATATATTAATCTATTAATTAAACAAACAAATAAAAAAAAATTGTGTCAGAACATTACATGGTAGTGAAATTTTAAAAAATAAATTTAATATCTAAATATAAGTTATATGTATCTGAAACGTTATGATTTAAGTATTGAGATAAATAAATTTATATTTTATTGACATTTATAACTATAAATACACACGTATTTTAATAAAAAAAAATTGGTTCAACGCCACATATAACTTATTTATTCTAAATCAAATAAAAATTATATCAGCTTATCAAATACATGAAAATCTCTCTTGCTATCTATTTAAATGAAACAATTCAAAATTGGACTTAATCTACACATTTTGAATAAAAAATTATGAATAATAATTATAAGATTGATAAGTCAATATATCAGGGACTAAGAATGATGAAATTTTAATTTGTGAAAAACCAGAAAAATTACCTCTGTCCAATCCCTTATACCACCTCAATTAATTAGAATATAAATATAAATAAAATTTGACAACAAATACATATAAAATAAGAAAGATAAAATAAAATATATGTATATTTCAAAAGAATAAGTTGGTTAATTTGCAATAATAATTTTAATCTAATTTTTTCTATTTGATATGTTTTATATGTGTAATCTATTAGGTACACCTATAAATTTTTTTTAATTCTGCATTTTAATATCAATTGACAATAAATTAATACTATATATCATAAAAACGTTTAAAAATGAAAAATCATTAAAGCCCACATACATACATTTCCATATTTCAGTTTGATAAATTTTATATAAATATTAAATTTAAGATCATTAAATAATGATTGGTTTTATGTATTATATATTTAAAATTGATTTAAAGTAGGGTAAATTACAAAAAACAACCCCAACTATCGGCTTTTTAAAAATTGCAACCTAATCTGTCTTTTTTTTTTGTTTAGATTGTCACCCAGTCTTTCTGTGGTTTTGCCGATTGCAAAACTTCCGGTCATTTGTCTGGCAAATAAATTAATTTTTTTCACTTTGCAACCCAAACTTTTTCTCTTAATCCAATTGCAACCCAAACTTTAATTTTTTTGTCCAATCGCAAATCATGATTTTTTTTCCGCTTCACACTGATACCTTTATGTTATATATATGAGTGTGACATTTATGTTATATAAGTGTGATCGATATTCATAAAATAAATATCAAGGAAATATTGGTCAAAATTGGTGAAATATATGTAACATCGGTAAAAAATCGATGGAATATCAATAAATATCGAGAAAACATCGGAATATATTGGTAAATATAGGAAAAATAACAATAAATATATGTACCCATATTCCATCGATATCGATATTTTCATGATATTTCCGTGAATTTAAGTTACCTATATTTCCACCGGAATCGAAATTTTCATTCTTGGTTGCAATCTGATAAAAACACAAAGTTCAGGTTGCGATTAGATAAAAAAACAACAACAATGTTTAGGTTGCAAAGTGAACAAATTAATCTCCATTTCGCCGGAAAATTTGCAATCGACAAAACCACAGAAAGACTGGGTGACAATCTGAAAAAAAAAAAGATTAGGTTGCAATTTGAAAAAAGTCGATAGGTGGAATTGTTTTTTGTAATTTACCCTTTAAAATAAGTATTTAAAAATAAGATGAGAGATAATAAATATATAATCCCTAGTTTCATCTTATTTATCTATTTTATTTGAAATTTCTATACAATAAATACTAAATTGAGTATCATAACTGATTTCATAGATTAAATATTTATTTATTTGTATTGAATTTCTTAAAATACAATAAATAGGTTTATTTATTTTTATTTGTATTGAGTTTCTTAAAATACAATAAATAGGTTTATTTGTATTTATTTATTTGTACTGAGTTTCTTACAATAAATACAATATGAAAGCAATTAAAAAATTAAATTAAAATAATAATTATTTAATAGATAGATAATTTATTGCAGTTATTTTTGACAGGATATCCTGCTTTTATATATATATATATATATATATATATAGATTAGAAGTAGTTATGAAGCCAAATGGTAGTGTTTTTCAAGCATTGACAACTGGGCTACTATTACAAGCCTTTGCCCTCTTTGTCTGAATCATGAGTTTCAACTCATAACATAGAAGATTTCAACCAGTGGAATTAAATCCAATTTGCATGTACATTTCAGCTTAATTGATATTTGTTTCTTAGTGTGGAAAAATGATGGTTGGACAATTTCCAAGGATTAAGAATTAAGATAGATAAGGAAAATACGATGTTTACTAATAAGTGATTGTGGTTCGTTCTACTTAATCTACACCTACTAACAAAAGAATTTTCTTGGTCATCATCTTCTTCAAGCGACCTAGTCAAAACTAGTCCATTCTATCATTAATTGCTTTTCACAGATTTATATGGTTTTGTATTTCAATTATTTAAATTTCTTTATCTTATTAATAATAGATATTTATGAAGAGATACTTTATACATTCCTTATGCACATTTATAATCAAAAATACAATACATATAGAGTATCAGAATTGTTACCACTATAAATATCCATCCATAGGGATCATACATCATCAGCAATCAATTGATTTGAACTTCAATATCAGTTTTGTGAGAACAAAATAAACGATATAAAACAAGAATTAGCAAACAAGAGCAACCAACTGGATCCCAGAAAGTCGATTACAACTTCATATCCGTTAGGCATTTAAACGTTCCTATGCAAACCTTCTAATGAAAACAGATCCCAAATTTGTTCTCGTACACAACTTCACATGGTTGAATTTGAAGTCTATTTGCAAGAATTCTACAAGGAAACCATTCTTTTTAGCCTCTTAATGCACTACAAGCAAACACTTTTAGTACATTTGTTTAAATCAAAATATCAATATGTTTGATTTCTTTTTGCATGTGCGTGAAGTTATGTGCTTCTTATTCTTTCCAACTTGGTCCATACTAATTTTATTTCTTAGTGTGGAAAAAAAATGATAATGTGACAAATTTCCTTATAGGAAGTCATGCTTTAGATACTCTGAAAGTCTTGGTCGTTTTCACAATCAAGACTTGTCTATTTGATCCATTGAATAACAAGTTTTTCTACATTTGATTTTAGTTTAATTATCAGATTTGAAAGCTAAATCAATAATGATTGAAGTATTATTAGGTGCAACCAACCTCAATTTCTAATTGAGTGACACTTGTGTGCCCCAGGGGCATGGTGCCCCCAAATTAATCATCATATGATGTTAAATATATACTATACATGTATCATGTATATACTCTTCAGGTATCACATGTATACTCCTTTATACATATGATACTTGTAGGGTATATTTATAACACCAAAAAATATAACACATATAGAGTATATATATAACACTTGAAGAACATTTATATAACACCTAAATTTATGCCCCTATGTGCCCCAAAAATATATAAGTTTTTGCATTTCTAATTTTGGGAGGCAACCAAATGAAATACTGTATTGCCAACCACGATTCTCGTAACTCAAGTGTTATTCCATATTTATATTGTCCGCTAATGTGAAGCTAAATGGTAATGTTTTGCAAGCATTAACAACTGGGCTACTATTACAAGCCTTTTTGCCCTCTTGTCCATTTCAATTTAATTGATACTTGTTTCTTAGTGTGGAAAAATAATGATTGGACAATTTAGAAGGATTAAGATGGATGAGGAAGATAAGATTAATGTGATTACTAATAAGTGATTGTGCTACCTTCTACTTTCCACCTACTCATCATCTTCTTTACACGACCATAAACTTGTCTATTCTATCATTAATTCGTTTTCACAGATTTATATCGTTTTGTATTTCAGTTATTGAATTTCACTATCTTTGTCATTATTAAAGAAATACTTTATATATTCCATGTGCATATTTATAGTTTAAAATAAAATACATATAGAATATCAGAATTATTACCACTATAAATATCCATCCACAGGGATCAAACATCATCAACAATCAATTGATTTGAACTTCAATATCAGTTTTGTGAAAGAAAAAATAAAAAAGATGAGTTGCTCAAATACAACTCTTACCTCTTTGTTTTTCCTCCTCATTTTTCTTTTCAAACTAAATTATAGCATGGGAAGCAATGGCATTCAAGTGTTGTGCCCAGAAATCGAAAAACAATCACTTCTAAGCTTCAAGCAAGGTTTGAATGATCCAGGAAATCTAATGTCTTCATGGGATGGTGAGGTGGATTGCTGCAAGTGGAAAGGTGTGGTTTGCGACAACTTCACTGGTCATGTTCATCAACTCCATCTTCAAGACCAATGGTGGTACTATGGATCAGCTGGCCGTTTGAGTGGGAAAATAAATTCATCTTTGCTCAATCTCAAACATTTGAGGTATCTTGACCTCAGCTATAATAACTTCACGGGAGAAACAATTCCTTCCTTCATCGGCTCATTGACGAACCTGGAGTATTTGGATTTATCTTATTCTGGATTTGAAGGAAAGATCCCAAGTATTACCAATGCCACCAAACTCAAGTATATAGATCTATCTGGTAATCATTTTAATTCCAGTATTCCAAATTGGCTCTACTTTTGCAAGGGTTTAGAGTATGTTGATCTGAGTTACAACTTACTAGAAGGTACAATTTCAGATGGCATAGCAAATCTTACCTCTCTTAACACCCTCTTATTAAACCATAATCAACTTTCCGGTGAAATACCAGATTCATTTGCAAAGTTATCGTCTTTGATGTATTTAGGTTTGTCTCATAATAATTTGAGTGGAAATCTTCCTGAGAGTATAGGTCAACTGTTCAATTTAATTAAACTGGGGATTAGAGAAAACATGTTGATGAGTGGGGTTGTGACTGAAACATACTTTGCAAACCTCACAAACTTGGAATATTTCTCAGCTTCAGGGAATCACTTGATGAGTTTGAAAGTTAGTCCAGACTGGATTCCTCCCATCAACCTCACCACTCTTCTAATTGGGTCATGGACCTTGCTTGGACCTTCTAATCATATTCCCTTGTGGCTTCATACACGCAACAATATTTCAGAACTCGATTTATCTAATACTGGTATCTCTGGCAATGTTCCTGCTTGGTTATGGGAGATTTATCATTTGGATCTCTCTAATAACCATCTCCATGGTAACATCCCATACATTGGAGCAGGGAATCAATATATGTACTTGAGCTCAAACCAATTCAATGGTTCATTGCCTCAAATAGGAGATGGTGTGGAGGAGCTAGATCTATCCAATAATTCATTTTCTGGAGGTATATCCCACTTTCTCTGTGACACCATTCATCAAAATAATAAATTGGGGATTCTTCATTTGGGGGGAAATCAATTGAGTGGAGAGTTACCACGTGATTGCTGGACCAAATGGTCTTCTTTGAGATATTTAAATTTAGGCAATAACAACATGTTTGGAACCATACCAAGTTCCATAGGACTTCTCAGAAAACTCATGTCTCTCAATCTTTATGGCAACAACTTCTCTGGCCAAATATCACCTTCTCTGCATAACTGCACATACTTAGTAAAGATCGACCTCTCTGACAATAATCTTCATGGAAATATCCCAACACAAATGGGGACAAGCCTTGTCGAATTGACAATTCTCATTTTACACTCAAACAAGTTGAGCGGTAAGCTTTCTTCTAAGTTATGTCATCTAAACTCTCTTCAAATATTGGATCTCTCCAACAACAATTTTTCTGGCGTAATACCTACATGTGTTTATAACTTCACTGCAATGGCTACAAAAAGCAGTGTGTTTATTGCTTATGTATATATATTGGGTACTACTTCATCGTTGTATTATTCCTATTCAAGAAATTTGGGTATCTCATTTATGGAGAGTGTATCAGTAGCTGCAAAGGGAAGTGAACTCCAGTACGACACCGTTCTTTCATTGGTTACCAATATTAACCTTTCAAAGAACAAATTTTCTGGAGGAATCCCAAAGGAGTTGGCAAGCTTGGTCGAATTGCAATCATTGAACTTGTCCAAAAATCAGTTGACAGGTTCGATCCCAGATAACATTGGAGATATGAAACAATTGCAATCTCTTGATTTATCAACAAACTTTTTATCGGGTCATATTCCTAATACCTTGGGGCACATGTCTTTTTTGAGTTATTTGAACCTGTCTTACAATAACTTAACCGGGAAGATACCGCAAGGCACCCAACTTCAGATCTTGGATGCTTCGAGCTTTATCGGGAACCATCTTTATGGCCCTCCATTGACAAGTAATTGCAGCCATTGTGGTGGTGATGAAGTCATAGACGAGGATGAAGAAGATGAAGGTGATGAATCTGATGAGATAGAGTGGTTTTGGGTGTTCTTATCATCTGGATATGCAATGGGATTATCGGCAGTGTGCAGTGCATTGGTGTTGAAGAAATCATGGAGAGATGCCTATTTTGGATTCATGGAAGAAATGTGGAACAAACTTTATGTGTATGTTCATATCAAGTGGGCAAGATTCAATCTGTGAGAAGAATGCTTGTGTCTAGCTGTTTCTCTTCATTTTCTTTGATTTTAAGTGTTGCAATACTTTAAAGTATCGTGGTTAAATGATAAAATCATCATGTGATTATGTATTGAAT
The DNA here is from genome assembly GCA_005771605.1 of Scutellaria baicalensis. Classification (NCBI taxonomy): domain Eukaryota; kingdom Viridiplantae; phylum Streptophyta; class Magnoliopsida; order Lamiales; family Lamiaceae; genus Scutellaria; species Scutellaria baicalensis. Next base: position 16,083,521 of record CM016728.1, read on the forward strand.
AACATGAATAATGTTTTGTTCTATTTTTAGCACTTTTTAATGGCAACTAAATGCATTCATAGTCTCATATAAATATAGAGAATTTGACTCTTTTGGCATGAATTAGAAACTTAACAAGATGCAATTCTACCACAAAATTACCATTTAGGCTATAATATTCACTACTAATAACTTAACCCAAAACCATGGTCAAAGGTCAAGGGTTGACTCCCACTTATATACCCTTCCACACTTTCATGTGGAACCGATGTGGGATATCGTAACAATCCATCCCCCTTCAAACCGGACGTCCACGGACGGCACACTCCGGGTGGCAACCCACATGACAAGGCCCACTTCCCGGGTGGCAACCCCCTTGGGCCCACATCCGGGGTGGCAACCCCTGGGCCCACCATCGGGTAGCCCCTTTCCGTAGCCCGCCCGAATCCGGCAGGTCGGACCAAATTGTTAGGAATATAAGCAAGGGAGCCCTAACTTAACCCAAAACCATGGTCAAAGGTCAAGGGTTGACTCCCACTTATATACCCTTCCACACTTTCATGTGGAACCGATGTGGGATATCGTAACAATCCATCCCCCTTCAAACCGGTCGTCCACGGATGGCACACTCCGGGTGGCAACCCACATGACAAGGCCCACTTCCCGGGTGGCAACCCCCCCGAATCCGGTAGGTCGGACCAAATTGTTAGGAATATAAGCAAGGGAGCCCTAACTTAACCCAAAACCATGGTCAAAGGTCAAGGGTTGACTCCCACTTATATACCCTTCCACACTTTCATGTGGAACCGATGTGGGATATCGTAACAGTATATGCTCTAAAGCCTGTAACTTTAGCTTCAGTTCTTTGTTCTCGTTTGTCAATCCACTAGTAAGTATCTCTCTGCGTTGTATCAAACAACAATTAGTAACCAACTGGATGATGCAGAGCATGATCCGAGAAAGTCGATTACAACTTCTTATCCGTTAGGCATTTAAACGCTCCTATGCAAACCTTCTAATGAAAACAGATATATCCCAAATTTGTTCTCGTTCACATGGTTGATTTTTAAGTCTATTCTATTGAACACACTTGTTTTTTTACATAATTCAAACCAACACAATGCTTCAATCAATTTCAAGAAACATTATGGAATTGTCAATCTACCATTTCTTTCTGTATTCCCACTTTATCAGCAATTAAAAAAGGTTTCTCAGCACCTATAACTTTTTCAATGAGCATTGAAATAAAAACCTGCAAGTTTGTGATCTGAGTCGATAGAGTGGTGGCTTCAGTCTGCAAAGTCTCACCCGTGTAACGAATTTTACGCTCTTTTGATCGTGCTGCAGACTGTCTATTTGCAAGAATCCTACAAGGAAACCATTCTTTTCAGCCTCCTAATATACCACAAGCAAACACTTTTATACATCTGTTTATCAACTCTCTGATTGATTTATTCAGCTTTTGTTAACTAATGATGTTTAATTTAATACTTATCTGGTTCTTTATTCTTTTTTGGTCTTGGATTCTAATATTCTTTCTTTTCCCTTTGCTTGTCTAATCTAAAGCTTTTGATAGCTTCAGTATCTTTAATGAATGCTCGATATCGGTTGATTCAGCAAGCTGCACGTGTGCTAAATGCTTCTCTGCCATTTCGGTATACTCTCCCTAACAGCCTCTGCAAAATCAAGCACCCAAAAAATTGAGCAAAACTAAAAACAGAATCAAAAGACAAATCGAAACACAAAATTTAGGTATTCTCGAAGTCAGCCTACTGACAATTAGATTACGAAGAATTCAATCAGGTGAAACATGACCCAATTCAGTTAAAACGATCCAAGTATATGTAAGAAGCGAATATTGATTTTATTTCAGTGAAACCAAAATCAAGAACAGAAAGAAGGGAATTGGGGTTCAAGATCCGATTCTGGTAATTTGGGAATGAAGTTGGATTAGGGTTGCAAGTTTCAATTAACCAACACGTGCATCGCCACTATTGAATTTTAGCTTCACACTCGTGTCTTCTTTGAATCATCTGAACCTGTCTTTCAATAACTTAATAGGGAGAATACCAGAAAGCACTCAACTTTTGGGCCTCGACGCTTCATGCTTTATTGGTAACAACCTTTGTGGGCCTCCATTGACAAGTAACTGCAGCCACCACAAAGATGAGAATGAAGATGATGAATCTGAGATAGAGTGGCTATATGTGTTCATATCTTTAGGATATGCAGTGGGATTTTCAATAGTTTGTACAAGTTTAGTGTTGAAAAATTCTTGGAGAAAAGCATATTTTGAGTTTGTAGAATGCATGTGGGAGAAGATACATGTGTGTGTCCATGTCAAATGGACGAGGCTCAGAAATTCGGTAGCTCCTAGTTTGTGAATCTGACAAGATTTGTTTTGTCTTATGTTAGAAGAAATTGAATAAAGTGAGGGATTAATGGAATGTCTACAATGTTTTCTTTTAATGTTTATCTATTCGTTCCAATTATTTAATCTTAACACAAAGATTATTGGTCCACCTAGGTGACTAAAACGAGCAAACTAGTGGAGAGCATATTGGTAATTACAAACTGGTGGACTTGGATTGCAATTAGTAACAAATCCCTAGTATTTGGGCGAACCTAGGAGGCTACATGGCACCCATTTAGCCCACATAATTCAGGTCGCACAAAATGGTGGGTCGGCCCTGAGACAGCACACTGTATGTTGGGCTTTAGTTGGGCCGTATCATGCAGCCCATTTTATCACTCATGGATTGCTAAATTTTTTTAGTAAAATAGTAAAATGTTGTGGCACATTGTCTTAATAGTAACTATTCATAACTCAAACGGACTTTTGTTTTTCTTCTTATATCAATTTCATTTTGAGTGATTTTTTATTTATTTATTTTATTTTTATGGAGTCAAGTATTTGTTATATAGACATCATTTTATTTTAAATATCATGCGTAATATTTTTGTTTTTAGAATTATAAAAATATTAAAATTTAAAAACATTTAACTTAACTAATTGTATTGTTATATTTTATTAATACGAATGCAAATGATAACTTAAAGAAATATAAGAAGATATCATTAAAAATTTAAATTACAAAATATATGATTTGTTACAACACATATACATTACGTCATACTAAATGTAAACTAAGAAAATGCAATAAGCATGTTAAATTTACTACAACACGTTAAACTCAATATGTTTGATTTTCTTTTAATTACAATTTTTTCTATATCATTGTAATCAATAATTTCTTCAGAGTATTAAAACAAAAACCTGCAAGATTGTGATCTGAGCCGATAGAGTGGTTACTTTCAAAATCTCAGCTCACTCGTGTAACCAATTTTCGACTCTTTTAATTGTGTTATAGATTTTTTTTATTTGCAAGTATCCTACAATGGAAACATTTTTGTCAGCTTCAAACTTGCATAATAGCAGTTGTAATTATTCTATTAATATCTATGCTTTGTACTTTCACAAAGAAGCATATATATGTGAAGATTTGCCTTATCTCATTTCTTCTGTATCAATATTTACTTTTGGAAACATATTTTTTTAGTAAGATGATCATGAGTTGGTTGACATGGTAGGACATGATCACTTCACAGTTAAAAATTCATCTCAAAACAAATGAGTGATACACTATTGAAATATTATTTATTAGTTAAACATATTGAAAATGGTGTATTTCGAAACACAAAAACTTGTGTGAGATAGTCTTACACATAATTATACTTTGAGATGAATCTTTTTTAACCATGAATCAAAATCATATTCATTAATTTATATGTGAATGGAGAAATTTGGGTTGTGGGTTAACACGTCTCACGTAACATGATCAGTGAGATGGTCTCACACAAGACTCACTCATTTCGAAATATATAGATTACATCTATAATGCAATTGTTTCAAAATATGAGAAGTAAAATATATATGTTGTAATTGTGTTTAAATGATTTAGTTTTTTTGATTGTGGTCCACAAACTAAAACGAGGAAATAGTGGAGGGCATATTGGTAACTACAAACTGGTGGACTTGGATTGCAACCAAGCTTGGTAACAAATCCCTAGTATTTGGGCCACATAATTAAGCCCGCACTAAACGGTGGGCCGTCCCTGACACAATCCACAATATGTTGGGCTTTATTTGGGCCGAACGTAAAGCCCATTTTATCAGCATAATAAGCATCCTAGATTTACTACAACACATTAAAATCAAGAGATTTGATTTTCTTTTAATTAATTACAATTTTTTTTATATCATTGAACAATATCTTTTAATTTATTTTTGCGTATGCGTGAAGTTATGCTCTTCTTATTCTTTTCAACTTGGTCCACAATGATTTTATTTCTTAGTGTGAAAAAAATGATAATATGACAATTTCCTTTTAGAAAGTTATATACAGTACTCTAAAAGTTTTGGTCATTTTCTCAACTCAAGACTTCTAAGCTTCAAGCAAGGTTTGAATGATTCAATCAGTGTAATCATGTCTTCATGGGATGGTGAAGTGGATTGCTGCAAGTGGAAAGGTGTGGTTTGCGACAACTTCACGGGTCATGTTCATTAACTCCATCTTCAACGCCAAGGGTGGTACAATGGAGGTTTAAGTGGGAAAATAAATTCATCTTTGCTCAATCTCAAACATTTGAGGTATCTTAACATCAGCTATAATAACTTCATGGGAGAAACAATTCCTTCCTTCATCGGGTCAAATAATAAAATCATCATGTGATAACATATTGAATAACATGAATAATATTTTGTTCTATTTTTGAATCACAATTAATCCTCCTTTCCAGTTGCAAAGCTGATTCCAAATGGGCAAAGAAATGTGGTCAACAAAAAACTATAATCACAAAGACATGAAAGCAATTGTTTGTGGTTAAAGAGTAATAATAAATTATTGTATCATACTTTGCTCATCAATTTCTCCACACAAATTCATTCCATAATGAACACAAATCCCTAATTTGTACAGAACTATTTCAATTGCTTATAATTTGACAGATCCCTAATAGCAATTGCTTTTAGTTTGTCATTTCTATTTATTAGTCTAATACGTTTTCTTTATCTAATAATATATATTCTAATCCATTTAGGAATGAACATAACAATAAAATTCACGAGGATTTGACCATTGTGACTTGGAAAAATTGGAGCGTTATAGGTGCAACCCAACTTAACTTTCAATTTTACTCGACTGTATAAATTATATTAAGCGTCATGCGTCTTTGATCTTTAAAATAATATGTGACATTAATTATAATGGTCTTCTTTGTATATTTCAATTTTCAACTCCAACGTGTTACATAATTCCTAGTGTGGAAAATGGTACCATATGCAAGACTAACCCAACCAATAATTTATGGTCTCTGATAAGACTCTAAGTCAACACACTCCTTTCTTTGCATCAACTTTTTTTTTTTTTGCAAATGTGCAGTCTTGATCTTATGGCTACAACACCTCTCGATTATCTTAACTTCACTTCTCTTGCCCATCTCGAATAAAAATAAATATTGTGTGATGATCCAAATTTGTTTGAATCCTGGGTTGCACAAATTTTTATATTTTTTATCTTTTGTTAATACTACTCCCAACATGTTTCTTTTTCCAAGTGTGGGCGGGAAAATAACATAATTGATCATGGACCCTAAGTCAATTAATCTTCTTTTAAGTCAACCTGAGTCTTCCCACTAATACTTGATCATGATAATAAAGTTGAAATTGAAATTATTATTTATTCCAAAAATTGTATGAAAATTCTCTTTAATTGGAGTTCAAAATTTGAGATTTTTGATCTATTTTTATGAACTATTGACCGCGCTGTCGCGACGCGAAAAAATTAATTAATCTTTTATATCCTAACCACCTAGTAGCTAAGACAGTTAAGAGTCGATCCCACGGAGAGTGACAATTCAATTATGCTACCTATGTCTAATTTCAAGAAAACAAGAATTATGGGGGTTCTCAGATTGATTGATAATTAACACTAAAATTAACTAAAGATCTAGAAAACAAATTAAACAAAAATCAATTGATGAAAAACATTCCAGTCAACAGTTCAGTTATTCTCCAATATCAATTTATGTTTTAACCAATGTTACACCCCTCTCTCAGATTATCATGGAATTATCACCCCTAGTCTAACAACAAGCTCTGTTAAACCGAATTGTCTCTTATGATTAGTCAAATTTCTATAGTTGTTAACTTCTTTTAATACAACTCTAACATGTTACATTGTTTCTAATATGGAAAAATGACGTCATTGATCACTAACCCTAAGACAATTAACCTTCTTTAAGTCCACTTCAGTCTTCCCATCAATACTCGTTCATGATAGGAGTGAATTTTATAATTTATTATTATATTTTGTTGGACTAAATGGAAGGACATATGTTCACAGGTCGATCAACCACTCAAATAAAGTTGAAATCGAAATTACTATGTAAATCAGAAATTAATTGAAAGATCACTTTAAGTTACAAATTTGAGATTCTCGATTTATTTTTATGATCTATGGACCCCACCTAATTAACCGAACCGACAAAAAAATGAAAACAATATATAAATATTGGAAATTATACTTTAGAAACTTTTATTAATATTCCTTCATGTATTTTACTTTCAATCAAATGACAAAAGATAATAAAAAACAGATTTTTTGATAAACAAATTGATACTTGTTTTTTTTAGTGTGGAAAATGGTACCATATGCAAGACTAACCCAACCAATAAATTGAAACCAATATGTTCGATTTTTTTTAAATTTATTTTTGCGTCTGTGTGAAGTTTTGTGCTTCTTATTCTTTTCAACTTGGTCCATATTAATTTTATTTTTTAATGTGAAAAAAATGATAATATGACAAATATCCTTTTAGAATGTTATGCTTTAGATACTCTAAAAGTCTTGGTCATTTTCTCACAAACTCAAGGCTTGTCTATTTGATGCACTGATTAACAAGTTTTTCAGATTTGAAAGCTAAATCATTACAAAATTATAATAATTGAAGTGTTATTTAGGTGCAACCAATTGCAATTTCGAATTTTGAAAGGTGGCCAAACAACATACTGCATTAACGATCATGATTCTTGCAACTCAAGTGATATTTCACGTTTATAAATATGAATATTTTGCGATGTCGAGTTTAATACTGAATTACACAATTTTTTATAGTCCTTATCATCCTTTGATACAACTCCAACATGGGGAAAATTTCATTTTTGGTCCTGCCCAAGAGGCCTCGTCCGATTTTGGTCCTATAAATTTTTCGATTTTAATTTTTGTCCTGTTATCCCTGAAATCTTCCAATTTCAGTCCAAAATCGCCGGATTTCTCAGTTTCGCGGCCAATTCCGGGCGAGTGTGGAACACTCGCCCCCAATTTGACTTTGACGCTGAGTTGTCGCTGACGTGGCTAAATTTTACAGATGTGGAAATGAATTTTACATTTCTCTAAAATAGAAAATTAATAAAAAAATTAAAAAATAAAAAATTAGAGAAAAAAATCAAAAAATCAAAAGATTTTACATTCCTCCTCGTCGCCGCTGCTTCTTTCTCTTCTCTTCCTCGCCGCCATCGCCGCCACCGCTTCTTCCTCCTGCCGCTGCTTCTTCCTCCTCCCCGCCGCCATCACCGCCGCTGCTTCTTCCTCCTCGTCGCCGCTGCTTCTTTCTCTTCCTCGCCGCCATCGCTGCCGCCGCTTCTTCCTCCTCCCCGTCGTCATCACCGCCGCTGCTTCTTCCTCCCCTACCGCCGACGTCTTCACCCACCGCCACTACCCTCTCCCTCATGAGCCACCACCACTACGCGCAGTGGCCCTCCTATGCGCAGCCTCCACCCACCACCGCTACCCGCTTTCTTTTCATTTTTTTATTTTATATTTTAATCAAATTTTATACAATTTATTTTAATTAGATATTTAATGATGTGGCATTTTTAAAATTATGTTTTCCTGATTTTTTTTTCCTTAAAATAATGACATGGTAGTGAAGAAATTGAAAATTAATTTCCACATGTGTATATATTTGCCACATCAGCATGACTCTATTGCATTGTTGAAATTGGGGGCGAGTGTTCCACACTCGCCCGGAATTGGCCGCGAAACTGAGAAATCTGGCGATTTTGGACTGAAATTGGACGATTTCAGGGATAACAAGACAAAAATTAAAATCGGAAAATTTACAGGACCAAAATCGGACGAGGCCTCTTGGGCAGGACCAAAAATGAAAATTTCCCCTCCAACATGTTACTTTTTTCCTAGTGTGAAAAAATGACATTATTGATCACTAACCCAGGTCAGTTATCTTCTTTTAAGTCAATGCAAGTCTTCCAATTAATACTTGATCATGATAGGAGTGAATTTTACGTTTATTATTATATTTTATTATATTTTTTTGAATCAGATTGAAGGATATATATATATATATTCACGGATCGATTAACCGCCCGAAATAAGTTGAAATCGAAACTACTATTTGAACCAGAAATTAAAATAAAATTCTCTTTTTGGAGTTTAATTTTTGAGACTTTCGATTTTTTGATCTAATAGACCCGATCTGGTTTGTCGAACCAACAACAAAAAATAGAAAACAATATATAAAATGCACATTACTTTAGAAACTTATATTAATAGTCCTTAACGTATTTTAGTTTTAACCAAATGACAAAACATAACAAAAAAACAGAGTTTTTTCTTTTTTTTTTTTGATAATCTTAGAAACAGAGTATATTAGGAGGCTGAATGCATACTCTGTTTCTTATACGATTTTCTTGTTTTCTTTTATACCAAAAAAAGTCACAATTTCAGCAGTCAAATTATCACTACTATATATATATATATATATACTAGTAGAACAACACGTGCGCTGCACGTGAGATATTATAATTACATAATTTATTATTAAATACTTATTTTTCTAAAACATTACGTACTTGTTTTTTATAATATAAGAATTTTATTAACTAACATAATTTATTTAAAGTTCAATCAATTAAAAATTATCAATAAAATTATTTACTTACAATTTAGAAACATCTTATTTCTATTTTGTCATAATTAAAGGAAATTATTTCTATTTTATTTCTTAAGTAACTGACAGTATTTACAATTTAAATCATCTTCAAAACCAACATAATACTTTTTGGTTGAATGAAATTTATATCTTGATAGTTCAACATAAAAAATGAGAATTTGAATTATTTTAAAAATTAAAATTCTAAATCTTAATTTCTATTTTCAAATATATATATGTTTTTTATTATTAATATGGTAATTCAAATGTTAATTTCAAAAAGTACAATACTTTAATCAAAATATTAAATTTATAGTATAACTTTTTTTTCATAAGCTTTTAATATATATATATATATATATATGATTGAAAAGCTCTTTAAATATATATTAATATGAAACTAATTTTACTCTCAAATTTAAAATGTTATAGAAGAAAAATAATCAATTCATGTAAAAAAATTTCTAGAAGAGTTGTAAAAGTAAATGACTCTAGGAAAATAAATAAACATTAAATTACATTACTATTCTTAATAAAGAGTTTTATTTAATTAGGACTCTATTTCACATCAATTAAATTTAATCATGAGGGTTAAATTTGGCATTACAAAAAATGGATGAAACATTCATACTTATATTATATTATATTATATTATATTATATTATATTATATTATATTATATTATATTATATTATATTATATTATATTATATTATATAGATATAGATATAAATGTCCAAAATTGTAAATTAAGATAGAAAGTTAATCGAAATTATAATTCGAAATGAAAGGAATAAAGATAAAAAGATCTAGCTTATTTCACGTATAAAGGTACGTATGACAGAAAATTTTGTACACAAATTAAAGTTTATTTTAATCAATATTTTTTGTTTTATCAATTATCAAATAAATTTAGTAACTTATCTAAATCTTTTGTGTTTTTTTTCCCACCATATCATTGTATGACTCATTAGTTGAATGTAATTTCTACCTATACTTCACACAATTTCATATATTTCTAAGTGATTATTTAAATATACAAATGAACTATTTGTTAACAATTGGTTCCAAATATTTTATAAATTTTTTCAAACTCTTTGGCCTTTATCTAATAGTTTTACTAAATAGGAGCATCTAAAGGCCTCTTAAGAACATCTTAAATAATTTTCAAGTATGTTTTAATTAAAAAAAATAAAAAAAAACATTTCAATTTTTTTTACAAAAATGTCATTCAATTTTTCCATATTATTCATTTATTTTATTATTTTGCATAATTAATTAATGTACAATATGAACTCACCATCTTAAATTTTTTATTTTTATGGTTCTCAGTTTTTGTTCATGTTCATATTTATTATAAATTACTTTATTTATAGTATAAATCATGTTTTATCTATTTTTCATAATGTCGATTTTAACCCTTTAACATGATAAAATTAAATTGAAATTAAATGGACTCCTAATTATAAAGAAAAATATGTGTTAAGGATCATTACGTAATTCAATGTTTATTTTATTTTTCTATTTAATTATAAATAGGCAAGAGTTCTTTACATTCCAAACTTATTGAAAAAGTTTACATGTTTTTTCCTTCTATAATCTTGAACATTTAAAATTTTAGACCAAAATTAGTCTCATATTAAAATATATTTGAAGAGTTTTCCAAAAATATATTATAAGCATATGACAAAATAAAAAATTATACCATAAATTTAGTACTTTATTAAAGTATGATACTATTACATAAGTTAGGGTTAATCTCAATTTAGGTCATTTATGTAAGACACTTTCCATTTTTTGACAACTAAGTATCCGTTTTTCAATTTTGGTCTTTTATGTTTCAATTTTTTTCCAATTTGAGCCATTTTTCTCAAAATTTTCAAAATTGCTAACGTGTCTTTGTCATATGAATAATCAATTAATTTTTCATTTATTTGTTGCATCTTCCTTCTTCAACCATCAACTCGTTGATGACTGTCACATCACCGCTACCGAAAAACCATCAAAACTCTCATTTTCACCTCAATCCCTATGTTTTTGTCAAATTCAATTGGACATCATGTTTCCATTAATTTTCATACAAATTTGACGAAAATCACATCATTACCATTAAATAACTGCCACCATAGTTACAGAAAAACTTCATTACCGTCCCTCAAGCTGAAAACTTAATTTTTACCAAAACACACAAAATTCACAAAAAATTAATTCTCTCTGCAAGCCCCACAAAAGCCCTTCTTGATTTTTTTAGTTCTTACAGAATTTAAACTTGAACCGAGTAGAAAAGGAATCAAAATTCAAATCTAACCCTTTTATTGAACTATTTTTTGTACATGTAAGTTCAATTTGGGTAAATTTCAAAAACCACGTCAAACTATAACCCTTTTGCACAAAGATATATAAACTTTAGAACTTTAAAACAGTCAACCTTTGTGAATGATACTTAAGTCGATACAGTGAGAATATTGTCCCGAAGATACTTATTTTTGACGATATTTTTGTCTTTTACTTAATTAATTAATTTTTTTATTTGGTTGCATCTTTCTCTTCCAACATCAGCTTGCGGATGGCCACCACATGGTCATTAATGAAAGACCTTTAAAACTCCAATTTTTGTCTCAATCCCTATATTTTGGGTCAAATAACCTTCGAAACTCCAATATTCGTCTCAATCCCTATGTTTTTGGTCAAATTCAACTGGACATCATCTTTCCATTAAATTTTCATAAAAATATGATGAAAAACACATCAATACCATCAAATAACTACCATCATAGTCGCCGAAAAACCCTATCGTTGTCCCTCAAGTTGAAAACCAGATTTCCTTCAAATCTTAACCAAAATGCATAAAATTCATATCAAATTAATTCTCCGTGCAAGCCCAACAAAAGTCTCTACTCAAATTTTTAATTCTTATTAAATTTAAACTCGAGCAAAAGGGGGGGATGAAATTCAAATCTAACCCTTTTGTTAAGACTTTTTTTCATGCATGTAAACTCATAAATTGTTTTAGGGTTTTTAATTCTCATGATTTGAGCATCAATTTTCTATGAATTTATGTTATTTTTATTATCTTGTGATTACTCAATTTCTCTCGTTTATTTTCAAATTTAAGGACATGATTTTGAGAAATCAAAATATAATAAGGACTTATTTGCAATTTTATAAGGGTAAATATCAGTTATAGTCCTGTAAATTTGACCATTCCAGTTTTTGTGCATCAAGTTTAAGCTTTCCAATTTTAATCCTAGCTATCGGATTTTTCCACTTGCATTCCGATTTTGATCTGAAATCTTTTAGTGCTGATGTGGCTATCGGAATTGTATACGTGTCACCCCAATTAAAAATCCTCTTTGCCATATTATTAAAAGATAAATAAAATAAATGCAAAATAAAAAAAGAAATAAAAAATCATCATTTGTCTTCTTCCTCCCTACCGAACACAAGCCGTGATTTCTTTTGCCCTTTTGTGGTCGACCACCATTGTAGCCATCCTGTTCACTGACCCACAACATTTCTCATCTCAAAAAATCACAATTTCATCAATTCCCCCAGGAAAATCCAGAATTTTCAATACAATTTTCTAATTAAATAGAAGTTAAGCTTCGATCAACTACTCCATGGGATAGCTTGATCTGAGATTTCAATTTAGGTGAGAAAGAGGCAACAGGTTTGTGAGAAGAAAGTGAGGAATTTATTGGAACAGTGGAGAAGATACATATTGGCAATGATAAAGAACGAAGAAAAATAACAGATCCCCAATTTGCTGGTACCCGGTGATGAAGATCGAAGAAGAAAAAAAAACTCCCAAGTTACTTCTTTTAATTTGATTTGGAATTTTTTTATTTATTTTTGAATTTTGAATTAATATTTTTAATGACATGACAAACACATCACTGGATTTTCCTTCTAAGAAATTGGGGATTTCTGTTTTCAAGCCACGCACGCAAATCCGATGGCCACGTCAGTCCGGAAAATATTTCGGTCAAAATCTGATTCAAATTGGATGAATTCAATAGTTAAAGGACTAAAATTGGAAAGTGTAAACTTGATGCACCAAAACTGGAAAGAGCCTAATTTACAAGACGAAAATTGATAGATTACCTTTTTATGAACTTTGCAAAAGCACAACCTCCATCTTACATATAAAACCAAAATTGAAATTATCCCTTAACTTCTAATAGTATAATACTTTAATAAAAATATTAAATTCATAGTATAACTTTTTTTTCATAAACTTTTATAACATTGAAAGACTCTTTAAATATATATCAATATGAAACTAATTTTAGTCTCAAATTTAAAATGTTATAGAAGAAAAATAATCAATTCATATAAAAAAAAATCTAGAAGAGTTGTAAAAGTAAAGGATTCTAGAAAAATAAATAAACATTAAATTACATTACTATTCTTAATAAAGAGTTTTATTGAAATAGAACTCTATTTCACATCAATTAAATTTAATCATGAGGTTTAAATTTGGCATTACAAAAAATGGACAAAACATTCATACTTATATAGTGTTATATATATATATATATATATATATATATATATATATTCATCCACAATCAAGTACAAAATATAACTTGAATTCCAAAATAGGTTTTTCAAATAATGATGAGTTCCTCAAGCTTAAGTATTAGAACAATCCATGATTATTACAAGTAGTTATGAAGCTAAAAAACATAGAAGATTGAAGGAGTGGAATTAAAGCCAATTTGCATATATATGCAATTCTTGTCCATTTCAATTTAATTGATACTTGTTTCGTAGTGTGGAAAAATGATGGATGAGGAAAATAAGAATGTGATTACTAATAAGTCATCATCTTTTTTAGACGACCAAGTCAAGACATGTCTATTCTATCATTAATTCTTTTTTAATTATTAAATTTCACTATATTAGAAATAAAGAAATACTTTAAATATATGTTCCACATGCACATTTATAATTTAAAATACAATACATATAGAATATCAGAATTATTACCACTATAAGTATACTTGGTTAACCGAACCAACAAAAAAATAGAAAAGAATATATAAATGGACATTATATGTATTTTAATTTCAACCAAATGACAAAAGATAATGAAAAACAGAGTATTTTTTGATAATCTTAGTAACAGATTCTATTGCGAGGCTGAATGCATACCCTGTCTTCTTGTTTTCTTTTATAACAAAAAAGTCACATTTTTAGTAGTCAAATTATCACTACTACATATATTCATCCATAATCAACTACTAAATATAATTGAATTCCAGAATCACTTTTGCAAATGATGATGAGTTCCTCAAACATAATTAGTATAAGAATAATCTATTATCATTACAAGTATATAGTTATGAACCCAAATGGTAATGTTTTGCAAGCAATATTAACAACTGGGCTACTATTACAAGCCTTCTTGCCCTCTTGTCCATTTCAATTTAATTGATACTTGTTTCTTAGTGTGAAAAATGATGACTGGGCAATTTCCAAGGATTAAGATGGATGAGGAAAATAAGAATGTAATTAGATGGTTTTGTATTTCAATTACTGAATTTCACTATGCACGTTTATAATTTAAAATACAATACATACAGAATCTCAAAATTATTACCTCTATATATATATATATATATATATATCCGTCCACAGGGATCATACATCATCATCAATATCAGTTTGACAGAACTATTTCAATTGCTTATAATTTGACAGATCCCTAATAGCAATTGCTTTTAGTTTGTCATTTCTATTTATTAGTCTAGTTTTCTTGATCAAATAATATATATTCTAATCCATTTAGGAATGAATATAACAATAAAATTCATGAGGATTTGACCATTGTGACTTGGAAAAATTGGAGCGTTATAGGTGCAATCCAACTTAACTTTCAATTTTACTCGACTGTATAAATTATATTAAGCGTCATGGGTCTTTGATCTTTAAAATAATATGTGACATTAATTATAATGGTCTTCTTGTATATTTCGATTTTCAACTCCAACGTGTTACATAATTCCTAGTGTGGAAAATGGTACCATATGCAAGACTAACCCAACCAATAATTTATGGTCTCTGATAAGACTCCAAGTCAAGACACTCCTTTCTTTGCCTCAACTTATAGAATATCAGAATTATTACCACTATAAATATCCATCCACGGGGATCAAACATCATCAACAATCAATTGAATATTTGAACTTCATTATCAGTTTTGTGAAAGAAAAAAAAAAAAAAAAAAGATGAGTTGCTCAAATACAACTCTTACCTCTTTGTTTTTCCTCCTCATTTTTCTTTTCAAACTAAATTATAGCATGGGAAGCAATGGCATTCAAGTGTTGTGCCCAGAAATCGAAAAGCATTCGCTTCTGAGCTTCAAGAAAGGTTTGAATGATCTAGACAATCTAATGTCTTCATGGGACGGTGGCGTGGATTGCTGCAAGTGGAAAGGTGTGGTTTGCGACAACTTCACAGGTCATGTTCATCAACTCCATCTTCAACGCCAAGGGTGGTACAATGGAGCTGGTTTAAGTGGGAAAATAAATTCATCTTTGCTCAATCTCAAACATTTGAGGTATCTTGACCTCAGCCATAATAACTTCATGAGAGAAACAATTCCTTCCTTCATCGGGTCATTGACGAACCTGGAGTATTTGGATTTATCTTATACTCTATTTGAAGGAAAGATTCCCCATAATATTGGAAATCTTTCCAATTTGCAAACTTTAGATTTGGGGGAAATGTTGCTGCTGGAGGTTGACAGCCTTGAGTGGTTGAGAGGGCTTTCAAAATTGGAGCACTTTGACATGAATGGTGTGAACATGAGCAAAGTAGGAAGCAATTGGGTGGAAGTGATCAACACTCTCCCTTCTTTGCGTCAACTTCATTTGGAAAGGTGCAGTCTTGATCTCATGGGTACAACTCCTCTCCATTATCTTAACCTCACTTCTCTTACAGATCTCAATCTACTTGGTCAAAACTTTGAAACCTGTCGATCTTCTTCTTCCCTCTTGACATCCATTTTTCAATTGCAAAATCTTGTTTTTCTTGATCTTCATTACAACTGTTTTCAAGGACCAATTCCAAGTATTAGCAATTCCACCAAACTCAAGTATATAGACCTTTCTTATAATCATTTTAATTCCAGTATTCCAAATTGGCTCTACTTTTGCAAGGGTTTAGAGTTTGTTTATCTGCATTCCAACTTATTAGAAGGTACAATTTCAGATGGCATAGCAAATCTTACCTCTCTTAAATCCCTCTATTTAAACCATAATCAACTTTCCGGTGAAATACCAGATTCATTTTCAAAGTTATCGTATTTGTCATATTTAGATTTGTCTCGTAATAATTTGAGTGGAAATCTTCCTGAGAGTTTAGGTCAACTGTTCAATTTAATTGAACTGTATATTAGTGGTAACACACTGATGAGTGGGGTTGTGACTGAAACATACTTTGCAAACCTCACAAACTTGGAATATTTCTCAGCTTCAGGGAATCACTTGATGAGTTTGAAATGTAGTCCAAATTGGATCCTTCCCATCAACCTCACCGCTCTTCTAATTGGGTCATGGACCTTGCTTGGAACAAGTTCAAATCATATTTCCTCATGGCTTCATACGCCCAATAATATTTTACAACTTGATTTATCTAATACTGGAATCTCTGGCAATGTTCCTGCTTGGTTTTGGAATATTTCATATTTGGATCTCTCTAATAACCATCTCCATGGTAACATCCCATACATTGGAGCAGGTAATGTGTACTTGAGCTCAAACCAATTCAATGGTTCATTGCCTCAAATAGCAGATGGTGTGGAGGATCTGGATCTATCCAATAATTCATTTTCCGGAGGTATATCCCACTTTCTCTGTGACACCACTCATAATTACTTGGGGATTCTTCATTTGGGGGAAAATCAATTGAGTGGAGAGTTACCACCTGATTGCTGGACCAATTGGCCATCTTTAATGTATTTGAATTTAGGCAATAACAACATGTCTGGAACTATACCAAGTTCCATAGAACTTCTCTGGAACCTCAGGTCTCTCAATCTTTACGGCAACAACTTCTCTGGCCAAATACCACCTTCTCTGCATAACTTAGTAAAGATCGACCTCTCTGACAATAATCTTCATGGAAATATCCCAACAATATTCAAATTGAGAATTCTCATTTTACACTCAAACAAGTTGAGCGGTAAGCTTTCTTCTAAGTTATGTCATCTAAACTCTCTTCAAATATTGGATCTCTCCAACAACAATTTTTCAGGCATAATACCTAGATGCTTTTATAACTTCACTGCAATGGCTACAAAAAGTGTGAGCTTTATAGATGGTGATACTCCATTGTTGTATTATGTCTATTCATCAAGCATTTTTGACCCATTTATAGAGAGTGTATCAGTGGCTGCAAAGGGAAGTGAACTCCAGTACGACACCGTTCTTTCATTGGTTACCAATATTAACCTTTCAAAGAACAAATTTTCTGGAGGAATCCCAAAGGAGTTGGCAAGCTTGGTCGAATTGCAAACATTGAACTTGTCTGAAAACCAATTAACAGGTTCGATCCCGGATAATATTGGGGATATGAAACAATTGCAAACTCTTGATTTATCAAGAAACTTTTTATCAGGTCAAATTCCCAATAACTTTGGGCACATGTCTTTTTTGAGTTATCTGAACTTGTCTTACAATAACTTAACCGGGAGGATACCGCAAGGCACCCAACTTCAGAGCTTCAATGCTTCAAGCTTTACTGGGAACAAGCTCTGTGGGTTACCAGTATCAAAAAGTTGCAGCGATGGTGGTACTGATGAAGACAAAGACGATGATGAGGATGAAGGTGAAGAATCTGATGAGATAGAGTGGTTTTGGGTGTTTTTATCATCCGGATATGCAGTGGGATTATCAGCAGTGTGCAGTGCATTGATGTTGAAGAAATCATGGAGAGATGCCTATTTTGGATTCATGGAAGAGATGTGGAACAAACTTTATGTGTATGTTCATATCAAGTGGGCAAGATTCAATCTGTGAGAAGAATGCTTGTGTCTAGCTGTTTCTCTTCATTTTCTTTGATTTTAAGTGTTGCAATACTTTAAAGTATCGTGGTTAAATGATAAAATCATCATGTGATTATGTATTGAATAACATGAATAATGTTTTGTTCTATTTTTAGCACTTTTTAATGGCAACTAAATGCATTCATAGTCTCATATAAATATAGAGAATTTGACTCTTTTGGCATGAATTAGAATCTTAACAAGATGCAATTCTACCACAAAATTACCATTTAGACTATAATATTCACTACTAATAACTAAATATTATTATACATCAAAAGATACAAAGTAATTTACAGCAGTTTGAAGGGTTAAAATCCAACAGTATTACATAATGGCGCCTCATTCATATACATATGAAATGAAATGAAGATGTAATGTGACTAAATGAAGGGTCATTTATTTCCGTTACAATCATATAACCCTTTTCTTATATACAGAGTATTCGTATATGCATCCTTGTTACCAATCTTGTTTCCATAAGTCCTCAAACCCTCCGATTGAAATCCGGGAAACTAGATTGCGAAGTCTGACCGTCAGGTCGAGCGTTGTTAAGGGTTTGCTGCCGTTGTTGTTGCTGGTGGTTAGCAAAGTAGTGGAGGGATGATGAGGAAACTTGGGAAGACATCAACCCTCCGTTGTTTCCGTTGACCGACATTTGTCCAGCTGCAATCTTCAGTCGCTCCAGTTCGTTCTTCAATGCCTCGTTCAGGGCTGATTCCAAATGGGCATACAAATGTGGTTAACAGAAACTAAAATCACAAAGTCGTGAAAGCAATTAATTGTGGCTAAAGATAGAGATGAGAAGTCGAGTAATAAAGGAAAACGGGAGACATAGGCATACCATCTCTGAGCTGTGCATGCTGCTCTAAAGCCTGTAGCTTTAGCTTCAGTTCTTTGTTCTCGTTTGTCAATCCACTAGTATCTCTCTGCGTTGTATCAAACAACAATTAGTAAACAAGAGCAACCAACTGGATGCAGAGCATGATCCCAGAAAGTCGATTACAACTTCGTATCCGTTAGCCATTTAAACGCTCCTATGCAAACCTTCTAATGAAAACAGATAGATCCCAAATTTGTTCTCCTTCACATGGTTGATTTTTAAGTATATTCTATTGAACACACTTGTTTTTTTTACATAATTCAAACCAACACAATGCTTCAATCAATTTCAAGAAACATTATGGAATTGTCAATCTACCATTTCTTTCTTTATTCCCACTTTATCAGCAATTAAAAAAGGTTTCTCAGCACCTATAACTTTTTCAATGAGCATTGAAATAAAAACCTGCAAGATTGTGATCTGAGCCGATAGAGTGGTGGCTTCAGTCTGCAGAGTCTGCACTTTCCTCTCCAACTCACCCGTGTAACGAATTTTACGCTCTTTTGATCGTGCTGCGGACTGTCTATTTGCAAGAATCCTACAAGGAAACCATTCTTTTCAGCCTCCTAATATACCACAAGAAAACACTTTTATACATCTGTTTATGCAACTCTATATTCTTACCTACACTTCTATTTTCTTACAACACTTACTGATCAACTAGAAATCCAAGAATATTGATCATGCCATCAGCAGTTCAAATCAAAATATCAACTTGACTACATCGAAAATAGCTAGTTTCGAACACATTAGATCCACAATGTTCTATAGCATTTACTTCACCAGCACAGACATGTAAACACCATCACTATATACATTGTATGCACACAAAATCGAAGCAAGAAACTGAAACCAATTTATTCTACATGGGATTCAAGATAAACCTCATTGAATAATCTCACAAATACTTCATGATATGCAAATATGTAGTTCAATATCACAAAGCCCCTGGTTACAAATCAAACCCTAATAAAGATTCAAGATTAATGGAATGTTTAAAAACAAATATCCAAGCAATAAGTCAACGCGAGGAAAAGAGGGAAAAAAAACAGGAAAAGGTCAAACCTTTTGGCTCTCTTGGGATCAATCAAAGCAAGCTCAGCGAGTCTACCAGCGGCCATGGCTTTCTTCGCGCTAGAATCCACCTCAGACGACGTCGCACTGGAATACCCATCCATCGAATTGCTATGCCTGTGCCTCGGCCCGGGCCCCACTTCCGCCCCCGCGGACGGCGGCGGCCCGTCCAATCCAAGCCCATCAAAAAAGTCTGCGTCCATCGAGAGGCTCCTCAGATGGAATTCGGGCCTCGCGGAGTTATTCCTGCTTAGCTGAGCCACCGGCGGCGGCCCGTTAGGCAGGAGCGAAGGCGGCGTCGGCGGCAGGTCGAGGTTCAGCTCCGCGACGACGTCGTCGAGTAGGATGTCGTCGAGGTCGGGGAAGCGGAAGAAGGTCTCTGACTGGGCCCGGCGGTGCTGGGCCCGGCGGGTCGGGGTGTCGGGCATCTGGTCCAGGTCGGCCCGGCCCGCAACGCTGGGCATGGGCTTCCCGGAGAACTTGAAGTCCATCATGTTTTCCGATTGGTATCGCGTAACATAAAATCGATCGAGGTGAGAGAAATTCGGAAGTGGGGTTTTAGGTCGAGAGAGAATGATTGAGGTGAGAGAGAAGAAAGCATCGAGAAATTGAAAATGGAGGGAAGTGGGACCCACACATCACCATGTCTACGCAAACAGCCATGTGGCAGTTGGGTGGTCGAGGAAGAAAAATATATATTGGCCCAACTGCTTCAAGACTTATGTCTTTCATACATTAATATGGATAATTATTTTGCAAGAAATTTTATACATTAATATACATAATTTATTACAAGAAATTGTTAGAATCTAACAAAAGATAAATTGAAAAATAGAACTTACTAATTAAAATGTTTAAAAATTGTAAATTTACAATATGAGTTAAAAAGTATACGCCACAAATTAAAAAGGTTGAAATTTACGACTTATAATGCAAGATTAGATTTTGCTTATACTATTAATTGTGTGGGCTTCTTTTTGGTTCCTCAATGAGCGGGTTGGGCCGAGCTTGTTTGATCCAAAATTCTTTAAATCTAAAATCTGGTCCATAAGAACGGCCCAGCCCATGAAACAATGAAAGTTAGCAATGTCTTTTTCTTGTAAAGTCCAAATATGTGTGATGGTTTTGGATTGCAATTGTAATATTTCATGTTGTTTAAAAGATACTTATATTTGAGTAATAGCCCATTTACAATAACCTCGTTGGTGTCAATGGGATCTTAACCAATCATTTATCTAACGTTGGAAAATAATTCTCGTATACATCGCTTATATATGATGTGAATTAAAAACAATAGAATACAAGATAACATTCAATTGAAATATAGAATCTAGTCGTTTATCCTATAATTGACTATAGTGTATTTTGGTATGCATTGAGTTGATTATATACATGAATATAAATATCATATCAATTCATGTTTTATCATACTATTTATCTCTGTAATTCGTGTTTCGAATCGTGTTGTATCAGCAGATCATATATATTAACAATACATGCATGTAGATCGGATGTACTTACTGTTCATAACTTAAATTCATTTTCATAAGTTAACAAACGAGATAAGATATATATGGGGTGAATAGCATAGTGGTGGAGCCATTCATTGTTCCCCTTTTTTTTCAAGATTTTAAAACTATTAGAAATTAGTTGGTCTATATGGTCATAATTTGGCACACATAAGTGGGGGACTAAATGCCCCATTAGTGATCGAAATTTTATCTTTTTATTTAGAAAAGCTGATTTTATCTATTGAATTATTTACTAGTATTTATTTAGGGAAAGTGGTTAAAATATGTTGAGTAAGATAATAGAAGTTGGTGGAATTCGTGTGGAATACACACTCCTCTCCATTTAATAATTAAGATAGTGTGTTAAAAGTGTTTAATTTCTTGTTACATCTTTACTGCTTTCCTCTTCAGCATTCCATTTTGATGGTTAAAGTTCTATAAATTAGGTCCAATGACCAAAATATATAATAATTTATTGGGAAAATAAAGAAAAAAAACTTACGTGAAATGATCTCACGAATAATTATCGTGAGGCGGATTTCTTTTACATATGAATCAAACTCATTTTCGTTCATTTATATATCAGTTGTGAAGTGTGGATTAACTTGTCTGACCTAACATGATTCG
Source organism: Scutellaria baicalensis (assembly GCA_005771605.1). Classification (NCBI taxonomy): domain Eukaryota; kingdom Viridiplantae; phylum Streptophyta; class Magnoliopsida; order Lamiales; family Lamiaceae; genus Scutellaria; species Scutellaria baicalensis. The sequence continues at coordinate 16,105,658 of CM016728.1, forward strand.
TGAGACAATCTAATGTGAGACTCAGTCGAAATAATTAAATATATTAGTGATGTGCACAGGAATTCCATCAAGTCTTAAAGTCTCATTTCTTTTTAATTCCTATTATTTATATTTATACATATATATTGCTTTTTTTTTTCTTTTTCATGATCCACGTACACCAATTAAATATTATATTTTCCAGACATGTTTGATTCAATCAAAAGAAGATAATGATTAATTATGATCATACCCTACATTTTAGTCGGGTGAAGATAAGAGTAATTAGCAACATTAATCACTTACAAAGTTACATATTGTATCTTAGTATTTATTGACAGTAAAAAAGAAAATTAAGAAAATTCAAGATCAAAAAGATCTGATTGCTAGTTGCAATCAGATATTTCATTTAGTTAAGACATAATATATAATAGTATTACTTTCAAACAATTTTATATAAAAGGGGAAAAAAAGTGAATGGAACAAGATAAATTTGTCTATATCGATCCTAAACTTATCTAAAATTGAACCAATAATTCAAAGAATTCAGACATGAAATTTTCCCATTTTATGGTGCAACGTTACTGCCTTAAACTATATCAACTAGTTTTCTATTAATTAGTTTGTTGAGTGTATATTTGCAAGTATGAATCCGATCTATTTTAAAATTGTATTTCATCGTACTGTTCGTATTGTATGAAGTATTTCGTAATTTTTGTAATATATTTGACATTTAATTCATGATTATGTTTGTTTATTAATTGTAATGGAAAATATAAGATCTTAAAAAGTTGGATTTTACACTAGATCGTGTAATGTAATTCACTCGGAACCAAAAAAAACCTTCAATATTAAAGGAGTTAAAACATTAGTCAAATTAAGAAACTACAAATTAAACAATGAATTGTTTTGCTATAAAGAGTTGCTCAAAATCCTTAAACTGCTAAAGAATGAATCATCTAAATTAAAGACAAAAAAACAACTGAAAATGTACAAGTTCGATTTTAGTTGGAAAAATATAAGTTAAGTCTTCTTATACTTTTTTAGTTTATATACTATAGAACTAAACTACTACGTAAGTTTGAATTTAATGTTGAATGTTTTATCAATTACATGTGACACGTGCCATAATTAATAAGAATATTAGTTTGCAACAAACAATTTATCAAAACCATAGTGGTTATTAAGTTGTTTATAAAGATGAAATCATTTATGTCAAAATTTTATTAAACTTAATTATCTCACACATTTCATCAATCCAATTGCCATCCTATATCGATCTAAACTTCTTATAATTTTCTTGTTGATCATTATGTGAGTTTTTCCTTAGTAAAAATGATATTGAAACCCTATTATTGAAATAGAAAATGAAACATGAAAATTTCAAAATAAAATATTGATTGAATATCGACAAATTACAACCCTCCTCCAGACCCTAATGTACGTATTATAAAATTGATCTTATGAATTTGTCGGCACACATCATTATATGAGACTCTCAAAACACTGACGATCGAAATTTCACATCTGAAATAGAATATAAAACACCGTTTAAAATAAAGAATCAAGACAAAGCAAAGCAACCCTAACCCTAGGGATGGAAGGGTTTTTTTCCTATAAATAACCATTAAATGAAGGCGTGTGGCCACCACACTCACTTCCTACTATCTCTCTCATATTTCTTACCATAAATCCACTATTCTTCCATGGCTGATCACTCCAAGCTTTCTCTCTCTTCACCACATGAACTCACCCTCAACCTCGAAGCAAACGAAGAATTCGACTACTCGAAACGATCCCAGTGGCTCCGCGCCGCCGTGCTGGGCGCGAACGACGGCCTCGTCTCCACCGCCTCCCTAATGATGGGCGTCGGCGCCGTCAAACAAGACAGCAAGCTCATGATCCTCACCGGATTCGCCGGCCTCGTCGCCGGCGCCTGCTCAATGGCCATAGGAGAGTTCGTCTCCGTCTACTCGCAGCTCGACATAGAAGTAGCTCAGATGGAGAGAGATAGGAAGAGGGCGGGCTCCGACGCTAAGGAAGGCGGCGACGGAGATAGGGAGAGCTTGCCGAACCCGGCTCAGGCGGCTGCAGCGTCGGCTCTGGCGTTTTCTGCCGGCGCGATAGTGCCGCTCCTGGCAGCTTCTTTTATAAGCGAGTATAGGGTGAGGGTTGCGGTGGTGGTGGCGGCGGTGACGATGGCGCTGGTGGCGTTTGGGTGGTTGGGGGCGGCGCTGGGGAGGGCGCCGGTGGTGAGGTCGTCGGCGAGGGTGTTGATCGGTGGGTGGTTGGCCATGGCTGTGACGTTTGGTTTAACGAAGCTGATTGGAGCATGGGGATTGTAATTTATGGATTTTCACTTTTTTTTATTCTCTGTAATTTCTTCTTTTTAAAAAAAAAATTTGTCTGTAATTGGAATTTGCTTAAATGAATAATTTTAATCTAATTTCTGAGTTTTATGTGGGTCAAAATAACAGTGCATTAAAAAAAATTAAAAAGAGAGGATTGAGAAAAATATAATTAATTGAAAAATATATAAAAATTGAGAACTTTCTATACTTTTTAACAAGAGGATTTTCTAAACTCATTTAATAAATTTATAGATTTCATTATTTTATTACAAAAGTTATTCATACCCATCTTTCTTAAAGTTTCAATAAATAAAAAATCACACACTAATCAAAATCTCTTCAATATATCGTGCATTAATAACTAAAGTCGCATTTTATATCACCCCTAAAGTCGCACATCTGGCCTTCATATATATTATATATGCCCTTAATTTTGACATAAATATTCGATTTCTTTTTTCACTGAATTACACAAATTTACGTTGTTGATTTCCAGTTTCAGAGCTGAACTGCTTTTGTAAAATCTGCATTTTAATCATGTAAGTATATATATATATATAATGTTTTCTCTTTTTAATTGCATGATCTCTATTAATTTTCCCTTTTTAATTGTTGGTTAAATGTGTTATGAAATATAGGGCTGATGAGGAAATTGTGGATCAGAAAAGGGTTCTTGAGGATTCTTGCAAACCTAAATGCACAAAGCCTTTTGTTGATTATCAGGTAATCAATAAATTGATATGATATACGTGATGCGGTTTCATATCTGAACAAATATAACACACCCTCTTATTGATTGATCGATCATTCATGATTAACAAATTCCGACGTTGAATTTTCTTTGTTATTGTGCTCATAGCAATGTGTTAAGAGAGTTGAAGGTGATACCTCCGGGCAAAAGCATTGCACGGGACAATATTTCGACTACTGGACATGCATTGATAGATGTGTGAGCATTCTAATAGTAATTTTAACTCAGATCACACGGGTTTTATCCATATATATCTGATCTTTCATTGTATTTCTTATTACATGTAAACAGGTTGCACCACAACTCTTTCAAAAGCTGAAATAATTGGATGATTGCTCCATGGATTGTGTTCAAACATTCCTAATCACACTCTGATCTTTACTATGAATCCCAGATGAGTGGTCTGAATAATAATATGGTGCATATGTTGAGGACATTATTAAGTTAAAATGTTTTATAGTGATGTAATAACAATGGTAGGATTCACTATAGTTTTCCTTCATATAATATGTTGCTTGGTTGATCCAATTTAGAAATCCTTTTTTCATGGGCTCTATTGTGGATATTAAAATTAGTCATACAAACATCATTTATGGTCTTTGAAATGCTTTATATGTGTTTAAGTATCGAGTATTATTTTCTTGCATTGTAAGACTGTTTTACAAATCTAATTTCATGAGATTGATCAATCAGGATTTACATATGTTCACTTTATAGACGACGGGTTTCACTTCACAAAACCATATCCATAAAATCGTCTCACATGCGTTTCATGAACACGATTTTACCCATGAATAGATGGTATAGCTTGTGTGTAAGCTCATTTGGGTATAATGGTTTCATGCGAAAATTAGAAATATATATTTGACTTATTTATGTTTTTCTATAGGTTTAGTAGTATATTGGGCTGAGCCCTGACATTTTGGGCCATTGGCCCATCTAATACTTGTAGGAAGGTGTATTGGTTTTCATGGACTACAATGGCCATGGTTTCAAGTCCTAACCCAATTATCAATCATATTAGGGAAATTATATAAGTAGGGCAAATATCACCTTAATTGATTCAAGAATTTTAAGTTTTAGTTTGGTCATTTATGAACTAATATTTACATGATGTCTTAATCCTTTTTGATTTACAACTTTATTTTATAAACCTTCAATCTTAATTTCCCTATTATAATTCAACACAAGTTGACATCTAAGATCATTCAAAACCTAGAGTAGGACTTGGGTGCCCCCGGGGTACGGATCTAGGATCCGTACCCCCAACCCGACCTGGATTTTATATATATTTTTTTTTTTCTTTTTTTTTCTCTATTTTTTCCATCTTCTTCTTCTTCTTCTTCTTCTTCTCCTCATCCGATCCTCTTCTTCATCTCCTCATCCAATCCTCTTCTTCTTCTTCTTCTTCTTCTTCTTCTTCTTCTTAAAACATCCCCATTTTCTCCTCTTTCCTTCATCCATGCTCCTTCCCATCACTTTTTATCCTTCAATTCTTTCTCTATTTCTGTTTTAGGGATCCTAAAGATTGATGGGTTTCCCTTGTATTGCGTGAATTTCGAGTTTTAAGAATTTCTGAGTTCTTGATTTTTAATTGTTCTTTCTCCGATCATTTGTTTTGCATCTGGGGTTTTCGAATCATCGTTTGTTGATTTTAATTCCTTTTTATGTTGTTTGAGATTGGAATTTTCTTCTTCCTCCTCTTCTTCTTCTTCTTCTTTTTCTTCTCTAATCTTGCAGAGGATAATTAATTGTATGGATTTGCTCTAGGGTTTCTTTGCACAATGTTTATGTGATAATAATTCATATGAATTCTGCAATTTGCAGAAAAAAAGAGAGGAAGAATATGATATAAATCGCATTTTTATTGTTTAGAAATATTGAACTCACCATACGGTAATGTAATACCAATAGAGTAATTATGTAATACCTATAGAGTACACATGTGATACCTATAGAACAAAAATTCAAACAAATAATTCATACCTTAATTGAGTTAGTTTGTAATACCTATAGAGTATACATGTGATATCTATAGAGTAAACCTGTGATACCTACACAAAAGTAAAAACAAATAATTCATACCTTTAGTGAATGAACACATGATACCTTAAGAGTATACATGTAATACCTTAAGAGTATACATATAATACCTATAGAACAAAAAATAGAACAAAAAATCAATATCTTAATTGAGTAAGTTTGTAATACCTATAGAGTGTACATGGAATACCTATAGAGTAAACACATAATACCTATCATTAAATCTCAAGAAATATAAGTGTAATACCTATAGGGTATATGCGTAATACCTATAGGGTATACATGTAATACCCATCACTGAATCATCAACTAGGTAATCAGGTGTGTGTGGACGCACACCAACTATGTTAGGGGCACGCGTGGGGGCGCGTGGGCGCGCGTGGAGGCAGCCCACGCGTTGGGTCGGGTCGGGGGCACGGATCTGAGATCCGTACCCCCGGTGCACACAAGTTTTTGCCCAAAATGTATCTTTAATTGACGTCTCCCTTTTTTACGGTTATAGATAGATTATGGAGTGCATTAAATGACAAAATTCACATGAAAAAATGCATGATAAAATGAATTTTTTTAATTAAAAAAAGAGGGGAAATGTAATTATAACTACTATTAATATTGTTAATCAATGAAATCAAGTTGGAAGAATATCTACCAATATATATTCAACTTTTTTATACACCTGGAAAATTAATTATGTGCCATATATTATACAAAGCTATACAACAAAGATTGGAGCACATTAAACTTATTTTCTGAATTATATATTCCTAAACAATATTAAACTATATTTAATTACAAAATGTCAAATTCGATATTATTATTATTATTATTATAAAACTGAAAAAAAAAAAAGTAAATGAAAATAAGTCAAGAAATCCTTTCACAAGTCTCAGTCCAACCGTCCAACTACTTTTTTTTGCCGAAAGCCCTCTTCAATTATTGGGCCCCAATTTCAAAGTCTTAGTTATTGCATAAGCCCATTTAATTTTCTATTTTATTCACTAATTATTACTCCTTTTCATTATATTTTTGATATTCATTATTATTATTATCTTTAATTACTAAAATCGTAAAAGAAATATATTAGCTTTACTACATAAATATTAGTTTCCAAAAAATAATGAAAGAGAATAGAAGGCTTATATAGATATAGAGATCGATGATCACACATCACAATACGTATTTTTTAATAACAATAATAATTAAGGACGTAAATGAGTTGATTTTATTGAAGGTAATTACATGTCCCTACCATTTGATTTAATTAATATTCTTTGGAAGTTTAATGTTGTGTTTGAATTTGATTTTTTCTCTTAGAAATAGTCTAAAATGTTAAGCTTGAATGAGTGTTAAATTAACAAATGAATCTAATAGGATCATCATATCTAGAATATTACTAAATAATAATAAAGAGAATAAAAAATGCACGAACTATATTCGTTTCTGTAATTAATAACAATTTTAAAATGGTGCAGTTCGTGCATTATTATTTAATTAATTAATAGTGCTAATTACTATTATTAAATTATAATCCTCGTGTTGGTTGCTATTGCTAACTTTTGTTCACCTCAATAAATGTCAAATTGCATTTCATTTCATATTCATTTCAACGTCATTTCATTTCATTTTCCTCGGACATCCAAGTATATAGCTGATTCTCACTCCCCAATATTCTCTCTCTTTCTCTCTCTAAAATATTCCGCCTGCCATTTTCTAGTGCTACTAAAGAGCTCATACTTCACACCAGCGTCGTTCAGCGAAAGCAGATCGAAGGTCAGCTAAATATCCTTTTTTTTTTCAAGAATTATTTGTTGTTTATCTGTTGATTCTAGTCATTTGTCGTTTGATCTGTTGATCTGTGTTTATCTTTTTATTTGTTATTTGCCCTGAATCCGTGGATGTTTTTGGTTAATTTTGAATATGATTAAGGGTTTTGCTGTTGTGATTTTGGTGAAAGTACTGAAAGTGGAAATCTTTTACGGTTTCAATATGCTCCGATCTGTATGAACATGTGTGTAAACTGTAGTTAATGTGAAATTAAGTGTTGGATTTATTGTTTAAATCGTAGTCTGAGCAATAGATGCATGTTACTTTTTTGTGGTATGGGCAAGGAGGAATTTTTTTTAAAAAAAATCATTGCTGGAATTTTCTTTGGGGAATATGGTTTGATTTTTGATATCTTGTAATTTCTTTGATTTTTGGTGATAATCAGTAATGATGGTCTGTTTATAGTCAATTTTACATGTTATCAGGAGACATGAGTTGATCTTTGATTCTATGGAATCTGATGCTTGGTCTAATTTTTTAGTGGTTCAATGTGAGTCCGTGACGTGAGTTTTTTGCTCTAATGACTTGTATTAACCATGCTGAGAAAATGTAGTGATGTTCTTGAAAACAAGAGGACGAATTAGCAATCATGTTCGGTAAATGTATTTTGATGTTCTTGAACACAAGGCTATTGTGATATTTTGGTAAGAATAGGAATCTATTGTAGAGTAGGTGATACTTTAACTTATCATCAGCAAGTATGATCTTTTATAGGTGAGTTTCATTTCGTCTGTGATGTCTGCATTATCAAAAAGTATGCTATTTTAGTGTTGTATTGTCTCATGTGTAAAATATCAAATGTTTCCTATCACTCAATTTGGGCAAAATCATCTCATGCCTCCCCTCTTTTTCTTTGTACAGAGCATAAGTTAAAATGGCTGAGGGAGAAGATATTCAGCCCCTTGTTGTTGACAATGGTACTGGAATGGTCAAGGTGAGCAATTTGCTTATTTTGTTTTGCTACCTTTTTTTTTTCCTTATATTGTCCTTCAATGTATATTTTCTCTGCTGCAGGCTGGCTTCGCTGGCGATGATGCACCAAGGGCAGTTTTCCCTAGCATAGTAGGTCGTCCTCGACATACAGGTGTTATGGTTGGAATGGGACAAAAGGATGCTTATGTTGGGGATGAAGCTCAATCTAAAAGAGGTATCCTCACATTGAAGTACCCAATTGAGCATGGTATAGTGAGCAACTGGGATGACATGGAGAAAATTTGGCACCACACGTTTTATAATGAGCTCCGTGTTGCTCCAGAAGAGCACCCTGTTCTGCTCACAGAGGCACCTCTCAACCCCAAGGCAAACAGAGAGAAAATGACTCAAATCATGTTTGAGACCTTCAACGTGCCTGCCATGTATGTTGCCATCCAGGCTGTCCTCTCTCTGTATGCCAGTGGACGTACAACAGGTATGCAATCCCAGTGACTGCAGAGATTTAAGTATTGGAAACTTAGTTACTATGTTTAATCATTAAACATATTTCCAGGTATTGTGCTCGATTCTGGTGATGGGGTGAGCCACACTGTTCCTATTTATGAGGGTTATGCACTTCCCCATGCTATTCTGCGGCTGGATCTTGCTGGTCGTGATCTCACCGATTATCTCATGAAGATTCTGACTGAAAGAGGTTACATGTTCACCACAACTGCCGAGCGGGAAATTGTCCGTGATGTGAAGGAAAAGCTTGCATATGTTGCTCTTGATTTTGAGCAGGAAGCAGAAACAGCAAAGAACAGCTCTTCAGTGGAGAAGAGCTACGAGCTGCCTGATGGACAGGTTATCACCATTGGTGCTGAAAGGTTCCGTTGCCCAGAAGTGTTGTTCCAGCCATCATTGATTGGAATGGAAGCTGCTGGAATTCACGAAACAACCTACAACTCCATCATGAAATGTGATGTGGATATCAGGAAGGATCTCTATGGAAACATCGTTCTCAGTGGTGGATCCACCATGTTCCCTGGTATTGCGGATCGTATGAGCAAGGAAATAACAGCTCTTGCTCCAAGCAGCATGAAAATCAAAGTGGTTGCACCACCTGAAAGAAAGTACAGTGTCTGGATCGGAGGATCAATCCTTGCATCCCTCAGTACTTTCCAGCAGGTAACTCCTATTCTCTTGCTAAAGCTTCCATGCTTTATTTGGAACCCTCATTCCTAATAACTTTCCATCAACCAATATAAGTTTCATAACCAAACTCACACCCATCAGAATTCTAACTCGTTTCTTTTTATATAAATTGTGCAGATGTGGATCGCAAAGGCAGAGTACGATGAGTCTGGCCCTGCAATCGTTCACAGGAAGTGTTTCTAAGCTAGTGAACGTGGTATCTTATGTTTCTTGTATCGATAAAAGCTTGGGCTTAGTTTGAGTTGGATTGCAGTTGTGAGCTCATATGAAGTGGTTTCGTAAGGTCTTAGCCCCGGGGTCGTATGTCAAGAGTATATTTATCTTCGTTATTTTTTTCTTTTTTTGGGGTTCCTTTTCCCACCCTTTTTATCTTTATGTTTTTTGTAGAAGTTTATGTAACCTCAGTGCTGTAATAGTTTGGCTGGCACTGAACTTATTATATATGTTGTTCTCTACTATTAAGCTTGAAATGAAATGGATTTGTTGCACTTGCTTTCTTCATTACTCCCACATTGTGCTCTTTTTAACTTTTTGAGAAAACCCATCTTGAGATTCAAAGTGTTTTTGATCGAATTATCAAAGATTCATCGAAATTACATCTATCTTCCTGAGTTTGTGAATAATACTTCTACAATTACAGAATGATCAAACCTCAAAACTCAGTCAAATATTTAATAATGCAATTTCCATGCATATGAAGTTCATTTGTTAATTTGGCTACATCGATTCAAATGATAACTTGACCAAATCTAGATCACAAATATAAATCACCCACCCAATTTAATCTTGCTTGCAAGTTATTAGACTTAAGACACAAACTTGACCATTGAGTGCCAATTCAGATTGCAATATGCACAATTTCACCAAACACGATCTCTTTGCTTCCAAGGGAATAAAACACAAATTCATATATTATTTTTTTGCTCCACAATATACTTTACTGTGATGGAGTGAACTTAATTTGGTAATCATTAGATGGTATATTATTGGGATCTGTGCAAGTGTGATTCCATCATTTCACATTTATCTAGAAGAAAAGAGAGAGAGAGAGAGAGAGAGAGAGAGAAGAGAGAAAAGGATTGTCTTACTTTCTTCCAAGGGTAGAATGGACAATTTCCATTGGAAACTCCAAGAAAATGCAATAAGTCTGCAGTAGAATAATAACTTGTTTCATCAAAGTTTCAAACAACATTCAAACTTACAACAACAAATACTGACCTTACAATACAATGTCTATTATGCCCTCTGCAAAACAAGCCACCTCTGTATATGAAATCTATAACTTTTGCTTGAAAATAAAGACCACAAAATTCAAGAAAATCCTTCTTCTCCCCCAATTCCGAACAGACTTCAGATTAAATTAAAATCTAAAATGCTACAACACAGTTTTTAAAAAATGTAGTTTCTCTCTCAGATGAATACATTTGCACAACACCATCCTTTTTTTCCACTGATGGAAAGCTCTGAACCCAGATTACCAGCACTCGAATCGAACACCATCAATGCTCAACATTGACAGATAAATTAAACGATGCTTGGGGCATCCCCGTCCCAGTTGCACACAGAACGCGGCCAACGGGTTCTGACGCAATCAACCAGCGGTGCATGCTGAGCTGGCGGTGGTTTGGATACCTCGCTTGAGCTCTCCGTGCCACCGGATTCTTTTGTACCTGAGCTGGAGGTCGCTGGCAAATTTGCCATGAACTCCTCGGGTGTCCACCTTGGCGGAACCGAAACCCTCAATTTCGTTATTCTAGGTCTTTGTATCGGACTTAGACCTCCTGGTGCTTGGCCACCGTTGGCAATTGACTTTGCAATGCCGTTGAAATGGTAAAGATCAAAGACCTTCTTTCCCATCTGACCGGATGAATCCTTCATGCCTCCTGAACTCTTCTCTAAATCGAGAAGAACCTGCCAAAATTCGCTCCAAACTATGAAACCTGTGCTACAAAGATGCTGGACTTTCTCAGATGGAAGGTTGATGTTGGTGTCCTTGATAACTTTTTGGAAGCCTTCAGCACTGATGAAGCCACCGCCTCCACTTTGATCCTGAGCGTCAAATGCTCTCCGTATCTGTGATTCTCTACTTTCGAGTTCATTCTCCTCTTGGACTTTGGGGTCGAGAGCAAATAAAACTGTATAATGAGATTCACTTCCAACCACCCATATGGGCCATCTTGGACATTTTAGATACTGACCAACTTTGCAAAAGTTGAGGGACTCTAGAAGAGTGAGGAAACCAACTTCCACAGTTGTTGAAATGCCTTTCACAAACATACCCCCACCAAGGTCCATTCTCCCGTCAAACACATTAGCCACCGCACTTCCGGAGAGTAATAGGTTTACGATTTCCTATTTGGGATATGGAAAAGCTCATTGAGGTTAAAAACAAAGCAAACCATAGTACCAAGCAAAAAAGAAAATTTTATGATCTGTGAATACCTGTGATGCATGCCCAAATGGAGCAGTGACTAATGGCTGAGTTGGATCATCTCTATCCTCTTGAACATTCTCCTGATGCAATAAGGCATCACGATAAATCAAAAAAGGGCAATCAGAATATCAAAACTTTAACAGCCAAAAATTGTATAGATATGCACATTAACTCATTATCCAATTGGCAAGAAGTGTCAAGGCATTCAATGAAGGAACAATTGTATCTCTTGGCTAAAAAACTAACACACCAAAGGCATAGAAAAATATTTCTTATAAGTTGGTAAGTATTCCCACTGTCCAAAAGGAAAAACTAAAAAGAGTCATGTTTTGGGGAAAAAACAAATTTGTCTGAAACAAAAAAGGAGTCTTGTTCAAAAAAGTTAAAGCTAGTTAAAATTTCAATAGTGTCCTTATAACAAAAGTTGAAAGAAACATTGTATGATGGATCTAATGAATAAACAGAGGGGCATAAGTGAAACTCTTTAGCTTATTTGACCAAAAATAAGAAGTTCTTTTTTGAAGCAACAAAACTCTTATTTTGAGGCGGAGGGAGTATATAATATGACTAGATGACATACCAGACCACGAGACAACAAAGCAGATATTAAAAAAAGCAATGCTCCCATACGGCTTCGGAAAATAGGAAGCATAGCTTCTAGCTTTGTAATTGCCATCGACCATGAAGTACAGGTATCAACTCTCAGAACTTTCTGTAAGTCAGACCCAGATTCAACAGAGATACCTCCAAGTACTTTAGCAATGACCTGTAGAAAGTGATGCAAACAAATTCCCAGAAGAGTGAATTAAGTGAATAGGTAATAAGTTCAATACATGCTCTCCATCATATTTTACTATCACAATCAGGACAACAAATTCTACAGTAAATTAATCATATTAGCACCAAAAATTGAAGCTGGAGCATTAATGACTGATGAAGGATATTTTACAGATTGATCAAGGAACCCAAAATAAAATGTGACACAATATATGTTGAAAATACTAAAAGAAACTCACCTCATCCTCAGAGCCATTCACAGATTTCACGATATCACTATTGAGAATATTCAAAGATGCTATTACTGCTCTTTCATTACGTCCACATAGAAAGAGTATCTCACTCATACTCCTAACCAAGGCTCTGAAAGCAGCAAAGTTTTAATTTGAGTAACATAAGAAGAAACTACTAAGAATGAAGTGAATAAAGCAATTAAGAGCGCTTTCCAGGTAAAAATGTTAGTTTCCCGATAACAGTATGTCAAAAAAAAATTACTCGTCCACACTTCAACCAATGAGCATAAATTTAGTTGAGTGGGCATTCAATTCCATGCAAGAGACATTACTTTTATCTGAATTACAAATCGAAGCAATTTGAATTTCCTTCCTAAATCTATTTTTATTCAATGAAATAATAGCTATAAATTAGTAGCACATAAACAAGCTAACAAATCTTCCATAAAAGGTTTTCAACTTTTGCAGCATCATACATCAGGGACAAACCATTTCAGTTTCAAGGATGAAAAGTTTGACACTCTTAGTAAAATTCCTTAAGAGAACAAAACAAATCAAACAAATTCCTGAACTAACAGGCATTACACAGTTAAAGAATAATTTGAAGGAAAAAGCCAAGGTCAACCAAATTGATCTTAACAACCTTAACATAAGAGCATGTATACTAATACAATATACAATAACATTATAGTTGTAGACTGAAGCAAACTCTGCCTGCAAAATGCCACATAGGTCGACAACACAAGTGCAATAAGTAATATTTAATTCTTTTTTTCATCTTCAAGAAATGGTATAGAAGGATTCATGACCTTGATCTGTTTCCATCTGAAAGAGAGACAAAAATATCTGTAGCAACAGATTCATTGTTGGTCACGCTTCTGATAGACAAACTTGGCTGCATGTACTGTGCAAAATTAACAGATTCATCCGAAGAAAATAGAAGATACTTAAGCACAAATGCCTGCATGGACAGGGGAATACTCAGTTAGTATAAAACCTGAAGCATGAAGTAATGACATGCACTCAACTGAAAAGCAGATATTGGAAACCGGATCTATATAATCTAGGAAGTGTTTAAATTAAAATATACCTCAGGTCTAAGCCATACAAGAATTTCTTAAAGAGTTGTACTTCTCCCAAATACGTTCTAAACTGGAAAAGAAAAGGTATCCTAAGGGCTAAGCAAGTCACTAATAAACCCTATATACGAACTAATTAATTCTTCTCTTCGATAGTATTTGGCCATTCAGCCCATTCACAGTCCGTTGGACTCTTAAATTTCTATAAGTAAATGTGACCAAAAACAATGTGTATTATTGACCCATAAATTCCATCTCTATCACAGAGGTCACCATAGAAAAAATATACAGATTCTTGAAAGGAACTCCAAACAAGGAGATAAATTACTCAAGAAGCCTTTTTTGGCATGCATGGCTTGTTCCATAGCATAAACACTCACTCAGTACCAAGCATCCAGATAACATTTTAAAGTAAAACTTTAGGTTTCTAAATGCGGCGCCACAAATGATCACTGAATTTTAGAGATGTATTGGCAAAGATAAACACCGAATCAATTTGACAAAAGAACACTGGTTTATTGGTAAGTAGCACAAAAGTAGTTTAATTAAGAAAACCCAAGTTGCCAAAATAGCTGAAATAGAAAAACTAAAAAATGTATAGCTTTTTCTGATAAAGTTTTTTTATATGCACGTTGTTGGTGGTTAAGTTGATGGTTTAACAGTTGAATTCATTGATTTAAGCTTTCTTAGATACAGCCTTGTTCACAAATTCCATCCACCTTAAATGTTAACAGTTTGGTGACATGTGCAGAAAATTTTGAGATTCGTATACATGAAACCTATAAAGTAAACCAAACCAAACCAAACCAAGTTATTTCAGTTCGGTGTGGTTCAATCTCCAACAAAATCTTGGTCCAATTTGACAGGAAGAGAAGTATTTATGGTTTCGGTTTTTGCAATTCAATTTTTTAACCAAACAGACTGAATGTTCACCCTAAGCCTGTCTAGAGTGGGTAACTAGATACATACCATGGAATGTTAAAAACTAATATTCTAATTGGACCACTAATCCAGAGAATCAAGAACTGTTGGAACAATCACATGCACTGATAACTTAGCATGCCTGAACTTTTTACACCCATAGTATAAAGTTATGCTAAGCCAGAAACACAACAAGAAACATGAAAAGCATTTTAACTTAATATCATATCTTACAAGGAGAGCTAAGAAAGAACACACATAACTTGGGTGGGAAGAAGTACAATGAGATTGCACCATGATAAAACTCTCTCTTGTTGACTAGGTGGGAAGAATTATGGTTTTTCTATTTTGGTCATGAATTATGGTTGAACCATGTTGCACTGACTTGATGATAGTAGACAAAAAAATAAGACATAATTCATCCAATATTTATTAAATGAGGTCAAAATTTAGCTTAGAAGATAAAATGAGAAATAAAAGTTATTACTTGTATCGCTGCTAGCACGCCACAGGGCCCACCTTCATGCTGCACTAGCCCCATGGATGTTTCTGGATCATTACTAAACCTGCAAGGGAAGTTCGTCTTTTTACAGGACAGAAGTCAAATTGATCACCAATGTAACTATATTAAGTACTAAGTCAACATGAATTTATTCCACGTATCATTGGAACTATTAAAGGCACATCAACAAAGGCATACACATGTAAAAACTGCATTGACAGCAACTCATCAAGATGAAAAATCTGGCATACTTTACGCTAATACATGTGACACGCGTGTACATATAAAAGAAGGCACTACATTCTTTTTCAAGAAGAATCCCATGCATGCCACCGCCTACCCAAACAAATTTTGAACACATCTTTTCCAGTTCAAAACAAAATCTATTACATTAACAACACGCTACCGATCAATCACAACATACAACCGTCTTTGGTAGTATGATGAGTTCAAATACCTCCCTCCTTACCTGCTCATCTTTGATTCAAACTTTAACTCCAAATAAACAAGTAAATAATGAATTAATGACAAAATGAAATAAAGGCCAGAACTTTAAGCAATTTTACCTAATACCCTGATTGGTCCACTGAGCAAGTACATCTTTGCTAACTCTGTTCCCGAAAATCATCAAGAAGAGCTCATCAGCCTCCAACACCGATAGTGAAGTATCAGAAATTCCACTTGCAGACTCAACCACATTCTTCACTTCCGTTGCCCCAAGACTTCCGATCTCCTCCATCAGTTCCACTTGAATATTCACATCCTTGGCACTCTCTACATTCTTCACCACCGTCGCCTCAGTAGTTTTCGCAGCTGCCATCCGTTTCTCCGCCGCGGCAGCCATTAATTCCCGCTGTAAGCGACGCTTCGCAGCCTCCGGAGACTCTTCCAGCTGTGCCGCCTCCGCCCCGGCGCCGGAACTCTCCCACGGTTTGCTCCTCTTCGGCTCGGGGGACTCGTGCTGCTGCGTGCTCTCCCGCAACGCCATCTTCGTATCCTCAACTTCTTGATCGGCCATTGACATATATCACGCCAAAATTCAATCTTAATCCTGAAAATTAAGGCCCCAACACGACGGAAACACGCCAGGCACGCAGCTTCGATCGATCAATTAGGGTTTTGAAAGGGGAATTACAATTCGGCCTTTATATACATCTCAAAAACAATCATAAATGCCCAGAAGAAATCCTTAACTGGATTATATCACACATTCGAAGGAAAATGGAATTAAATGTTTGTATACATATATACATATTAGGGTTTTCTGAAATCGATTGGCAACAAAGGAAATTTTACAGGTGGGAAGAGAGTAGAGCACACGACACCGTTTAATCGAACTTTATGCGAAATGACGGTTGCGCCACTGGGATCAAAGAGTTGTTGGGAGTTATAGCGAGGGTAAAAGAGTAAATTCAAAGGGCTTGTCGGAAAGATGCTTGGCATGTCTGAAGAGCCTACTAAACCCCTCAAGAACGGAGATTCTTTTTCAGGTGAGTTTAATCATGAGAATATGATTTTTGTTGTCTCAAGAAAATCTACAAGTATTTGAGTTGAGGACATTTTTGTAATTTAAATATTATGTCATTTACCAATAAAATAAAATAAAAATAAAATTGATGAATGTGTATATGAGTCTATGACCACCCTTTTGTTATTTTTTTAAAGTTATAATTGAAAATAAACTCGAATTTCAAGTTCACCTGTTTTGTTTATTTTATGTTAATATAATCGTGTTGGGAAGTTTTACCTATGTGTTTTGACTTATCTCTACGTTCTTTTAAAATTATTTTAAATCACGATTTTACATTACAACATGCACTATTTAAATTGAGTTCAGTATAAATTATCCATGAATATGTTTTATGAAGAATTTAGGTATATATGTTTGAAATTTCTTATTTGGTTATTTATTCACTTTTTGGTGATCTATAACCTATTTTGCACTCTTATGTTATTTGCTTAGAGAATTGGGCTTAAAAGGAATTGTTAACCTATGTGAGATGTCATTATTTGCTTGTCTTGTTACCTTTTTTTGTTCTCTCTTTCCTATTTATTTGTATAAATGAAAGTAATATATATAATATCTCAAATGATTTTTTTATCATATTAGGTGTGCTTAATTACTATAAAATGAATGTGTAATACTTATTATCTATATGCACATGGGAGTGCATATACATGTGTGTGTCCATCTGGATAATATAAATATGTAACGTAACGTTTGAAAATTCACTATATTGGGTAATAAATAAAAATTGTGATAGGATAAAAAACACAATAATATAAAAATTAGTTTTTCTATTCATTAATTAGTAAAAAGTTGTTGTTTTGTTATATTTGATATCACTTCAATCTTTTCCTATTCCAAACACTCTTACCTACAAACATTCAATCCAATTTATGTTGATTTTTAGATGTTGATACGAAATTCACATAATGACTTAGTGGCTCATCCAAACTCATAGGGAATGATTTTGTTGCTATATATTTTGAATTGAATCAACTTTTTTAGTTTAGGTTATCGGATTGTTATATATAAGATGACTCTAAGGTTTCACTTCAAATCTCATAAGGAGAGATGAGATAAATGAAGAAATATATAGTTTAAATGATGCTCATTAAGAAGATCAAGTGGAAAGGAATGAGAACACGAGGAAAGATGGAAGCATAACGTCCTATATTTAGTTGCCATTATTATATATTTTCTAATGAAGAATTTGTTAATAACTAATCTAACTTGCAAATATTCATTAGCAAATGTAGAACAAAAGATGACACTTTATGATAAACATTATGACTAATATGGAGAGTCGAGCTACATTATGATACATGGCTCCTGCCAACAGTAAATCAATGTCTTAGCTCAAGATTTTAGGTTTCATCTTTCCAGAGACGTGAGCTACTGCATTAGTTTATCGATAAATAAAGTGAATCGAGAATCGATTCTTTGATGAAAAAGCTTTGACAACTCCAAATAATAGAATCGAATTCATCTTGATCCACACAATCTAAGTCCACAACATTCACGACCTTTTGCATCAACCTCAAATATCACTTGTTTATCACTTATGTCAAGTCACCATGTCGTCAATCAAGCATTAAGCAAATAAAGTTAAACCCTCACATTCCTTAATCAATGTGATGATGTTGAGAGCAAGATTCAACAAATTTTCCTTCACGATCTCGTGTGATGAAAACAAAACCACTTGATGAGAAATTTAAAAATGTTGCAGCATCAATGATACATTTGTAGAGAAGTGCAAGTGGTTTACACTATTTTCTACAAACAAAGTTACCTTTGGACAACATATAACTTATCAAACACTTTGTTTTCTTACAAGTTTCCACTTTATACAAAGAATGCAGTGCAAATTGAATGCATTGAAGAATATTACATATGATATGTATGAAATAACGTTATTTACATCATATCGTGTATCAAAAATAATGTATGAAAGATTCGGATCATATAAAATCATGATTAAGAATTTAATTGAAAACTAGTAGTGTACCCGTGCGTTGCACAATGTGTTATATATATAATTATTAAAAAAATATAATAACATATAAAATGTAATGATTATTATTTTAACAAAAATATATTGATACTTTTTTAATTTGTATTAGTATAAAGCTAGGCATTTTAACTTTAATTTTATGTCATTATAAATAATTATATTCGAAAATATTAGAAATTTGAAATATATAAAGTTATATATTAATATATGGATTAAACAAACAAATAAAACAAATTTGTGTCAGAACATTACATGGGTAGTGAAATTTTAAAAAATAAATTTAATATCTAAAAATAAGTTATATGTATTAGAAACGTTATGATTTAAGTATTGAGATAAATAAATTTATATTTTATTGACATTTATAACTATAAATACACACGTATTTTAATATATTTTTTTGGTTCAACGCCACATATAACTCATTTATTTTAAATCAAATAAAAAATTAAATCAGCTTATCAAATACATGAAAATCACTCTTGTTATCTATTTAAATGAAACAATTCAAAATTGGACTTGATATACACATTTTGAATAAAAGAATTATGAATAATAATCATAAGATTGATAAGTCAATATATTGCAGGGACTAAGAATGATGAAATTTTAATTTGTGAAACACTGAAAATTTATCTCTGTCCAATCCCTTATACCACCTCAATTAATCAGAATATAATATAAATAAAATTTGACAACAAATAAATATAAAATAAAATATTTGTATATTTCAAATGAATAAGTTGATTAACTTGCAATAATAATTTTAATCTAATTTTTTCTATTTGATATGTTTTATATGTGTAATCTATTAGGTACACCTATAATATTTTTTTTCTACATTTTAATATCATAAAAACGTTTAAAAATGAAAAAATCATTGAAGCCTACACACATACATTTCCATATTTTAGTTTGATAAATTTTATCTGAATATTAAATTTAAGACCATTAAATTATGATTGAATTTATATATTATATATTTAAAATTGATTTAAAATAGGGTAAATTACAAAAAACAACCCAACTATCGACTTTTTTAAAATTGCAACCTAATCTGTTTTTTTTTTTAAGATTGCCACCCAATCTTTCTGTGGTTTTGACAATTGCAAAATTTCCGGTCATTTTTCCGGCAAATGAATTAATTTTTTTCACTTTGCAACCCAAACTTTAATTTTTTTGTCCAATTGCAAATTATGATTTTTTTTCGTTTCACACTGATACCTTTATGTTATATATATGAGTGTGACATTTATGTTATATAAGTGTGATCGATATTTATAAAATAAATATCAAGGTAATATTGGTCAAAATTGGTGAAATATATGTAACATCGATAAAAAATTCAATGAAATATCAATAAATGTCGAGAAAATATCGGAATATATTGGTAAATATAGGAAAAATAACAATAAATATATGTACCCATATTTCCATCGATATTGATATTTTCACGATATTTTCATGAATTTAAGTTACCTATATTTCCACCAGAATCGAATTTTTCATTCTTAGTTGCAATATGATAAAAACACAAAGTTCAGGTTGCAATTAGATAAAAAAAAGTTTAGGTTACAAAGTGAACAAATTAATCACCATTTCGTCGGAAAATTAATTTGCAATCGACAAAACCACAAAAAGACTGGGTGACAATCTAAAAAAAAAAAAAAGATTAGGTTGCAATTTGAAAAAAGTCGATAGGTGGAGTTGTTTTTTGTAATTTACCCTTTAAAATAAGTACTTAAAAATAAGATGAGAGATAGTAAATATATAATTCCTTATTTATCTATTTATTTATTTTTTATTTGAAATTTCTATACAATAAATACTATATTGAGAATCATAATTGATTTCTTAAATTAAATATTTATTTATTTGTATTGAATTTCTTAAAATACAATAAATATGTTTATTTATTTTTATTTGTACTGAGTTTCTTAAAATACAATAAATAGGTTTATTTGTATTTATTTATTTGTATTGAGTTTCTTACAATAAATACAATATGAAAGCAATTAATATGTTTCTTAAAATAATAATTATTTAATAGGTAGATAATTTATTGCAGTTATTTTTGACAAAATATTCTGCTTTTATATATATATAGATATTTACAAAATAACATCTACATTAACTAATGGTATGAAACTTACTACTCCCTCCGTCCCGCTCGAAGTTACCTACTTGCCATTTCGCTCGGAGTATATTTTAAAACTGTGTGTTTACGACAACCAGGATGGTGATAATTCTTCGAAACTCAAAATAAATAATTTGGTGTAAAAAACCAAATAAATGAATAAATAAATAAAACTCAATGAAATTTGCCACGTGGAATTCCTAGTTGGCAGTTGCAAGTTCATATTAAAACTCGCGAAGCAGAGGATTAAATCTCATCGCCTTCTTCAGAGGCCTCTGTACAAAACTTCTTAATTTGATCAAATTACCCTCCATTCAGATCTAATCCCACAGTTTCCACAAATTTCACGCGCTTAGAGACACAATCACTGTATCTATACCCAGCCATTGAAATTCGTAGCTGAAAATGTCGAGCGATGACGATTTGGACGAGGATGAGCTGTTGCAGATGGCGCTGAAAGAGCAATCGCAGCGCAATGTCAATTACCAGAAGCCATCGCAGGCGGCGTCGAAGCCCGTCCGCAACTATGTCCAGCCGCCGGCGAACCGCGGCTCAGCCTCCGGAAGGAACTCCCACGCAGTAGGGCAGCAGCAGAAGAAACATCAGAAAAGGCAGTCGTTGGATGAGGACGAGGATTCCGAGGTTGAGTTGCTGAGCATTTCATCTGGAGACGAGGATGATCGCGGCCGCGTGGCACCGAGGAATCGCTCCGGCGCCAGGAAAGATGATGATGGACAGTGGGATGGGGAGGAGCCGAGTTGCTGGAAGCATGTTAGTGAAGCTGAGGTATAGTTATTTCTGTTTATGATTGAGTACATATCTGTGTAGTACGTGCGATTGAGTCATTTATTGAACTCGAATTGTTGGTTCACTTGTTAATTCAAGTGGAGGTTTGCTGAACTTTATGCTGTGTAGTCACTTAGAAAGCTACTCGCAGCTGTAGAGATTGATGGACTCTAGTATTTATGGTGATCTATTTTGTTCACTAAGAGCTAATTTGATGTGTAGATTAATATTTGGAGGATTTTTTCTTTTCCTCAAGCGATGTGAATTGCGAATGTAATTGTGTGATTAGTGCCAGTGAGAATGGAAATTCTTAATGACATAACGCTTTGAGTATTTGGATATTCTATTGTGCTGTAATATTCAGAAAAAAATTATAGAATGGAAATTATTTTTACAGCTGGCGCGGAGGGTTCGTGAAATGAGGGATTCGAAAGCAGTTCCTATTATTCAAAAGGTTGAAAAGAAGCCAAAAGGACTTACCAGTGTACAGTCACTTCCTCGAGGAATGGAATGGGTGGATCCTCTTGGTTTGGGGTAAAATTCTCATATTTGGCTTGTTTTTCTTTTGTCTTGATTGATGATGACTTGCTGACCTGATCTCTACATGTACAGGTTAATTAACCACAAGACATTTAGATTGATCAGTGATAATGTAGCAAATGCACCTTTCTCTGTCGATATGGAACCCCTTGATCCAAGTGCTCGAGGTATTTGCTTTGGTGTTTGTTGAGCTGTTTGGTGTATTTCTTTCATTCTATGTGAAGTAGATGATGTTCTACCCAGTGAAAAGAGCATGTCCATATTCATATATTGCTTCTTGAAGATGATTTTAATTTTAAAAAGTTGCTTCAACTTCGTGCTACATCCTGGAAAAGGGAAAAGGGGATTTTTTTTTTCCTTCTAAAATATGGATCCATAGAAAGTTATTCTTGCCATTTGAATTCTATGGGAATGGGATGTATTAGTTTATGTTTATGTGCCACACAACCTATGATTCACAACCTATGATTCCAGTCCTCTTGCATTTCACGTAGAATCCACTGCAAAATCAAATAGTGAAGCCAGACTCTACGGGTGATATATGTTCACCTATTATGTGGAGTTGTTGATCTTTCACAATATCTGCAAGTATCTTCTAATCTATAAGTCCAACTGTTTAGTTCATGGCCTTGGCCTTTTGAATTTCCATTGCATCCTAGTTTCTAATGGTTGTCTTATTTGCAAAGTTCACTCTATGGAGACACATGATTCCTGGGTAATTGTTTAGGAGGAATGATAATGTTCCACTGCTGGATAGCGGATACACCCAAAAAAAAAAAAAAGGAATTTGGAACTAAAAGTAAAGAGTTCAAATTATGGACCCCTTCCAGATACTAGTCTTTATTATTTTGTGGAAGTTTCGACATGGTACTCCTGGAAATAGTGAAGATTTTAATTTAATACTTTGAGGAAGACTTTTGATTCAGTGTGACAAGTTTTGCATACCCTGCACCTTTTGAGTTACTGTGCATTCAGTTCATATTGTCAAGAATGATGATTGAATGGTTTTAAAGTCAGCCTTCTTTCAATGGTTTTGCAGAAAAATTAAACTATTACTCGGAGAAGTTTGATGCAAAACTTTTTCTATCACGAGTGCACCTAGATACTAGTGCCGCAGATTTGGAATCTGGTGCTCTTTCATTAAAGAATGATCTTAAAGGACGCACTCAACAGAAAAAGCAGTTGGTCAAAGAGAACTTTGATTGCTTTGTCTCTTGCAAAACCACTATCGATGGTTAGTTGACATAATGTTTTAGACGTTTTCTTTGAATGATATGAACTTCTATGTGCTTTCGTTTGTTGCAGATATTGAGTTAAAGTTGAAGCGAATTGAGGAAGACCCTGAAGGTGCCGGAACAACTCACTTGTTTAATTGTATTCAAAGAGTCAGTACAGATGCTAATCGTGCTTTTGGGCCTTTATTTGAGAGACAGGTAGGTAGGATCCATATCCTAGATATTAATACATTGTGAAGTGACTGTAGGCCACCCTTGAATAGTGCTAATTGAACCAATGACACTTTTCAAGGCTCAAGCGGAGAAGATTAGGTCTGTACAAGGAATGCTTCAGAGGTTCCGAACACTATTCAACCTTCCCAGTACCATTCGTGGAAACATTAGTAAGGGTGAATATGATTTGGCTGTAAGAGAGTACCGGAAAGCAAAGTCAATTGTTCTGCCTTCTCATGTATGTCTCCCTTGCTTCACATTATGTACTCATAGTCATATGATACTAGCAATTCAGCTTCATGCTTGCTTATTAAGTTAGTGGATCACATGGTTTGTTCTCTTCGTTTGGTTTTCTCCGACCTATTGTCTCTCCAAGGATTGGTGCTTTATTGGTAGCTTCCAAATATATTTTTCTCTTGATTGTTTCTTGTCATCTCAGGGCATGCAATAAACATGCTTCAGTGTTATTGATTATGATGTCACTTCTTTCTGTTAAAGAAATTGTTCAATGTTTTAACTGTGGAACAGGACGCTCGAACAAAATTAACATTGGCATTTTAGTAACTGACTAACTGATATAAGGATGTTATTTCGTGTTCAATTAATGGATCTTTCGGATTTTCAGGTGGGAATACTTAAACGTGTTCTTGAGGAGGTTGAAAAAGTAATGCAAGAGTTCAAAGGCATGCTTTACAAGACCATGGAAGATCCGAATATTGATTTAACAAATGTAAGATCTATTGTTTACATTTCTAAATACACTTATGCTAGAGAGGATGCATAATTTGTTATCACAAGGAATTGACCGGCTTGTTGGCCATGTGGTTATTTAGTCCCTGTTAGGTGTTATTATTAAGATGTTTATCGTCTTCCAGGATAAAAGATCTTTTGGAATTATACATTGTAAGACATTGCAATTAAAGATCTTTGTTTCACAGATATGTTTGTTTTATTACCTAAACTTTTGTTTAAGTATGATGAACCTTTACTGTGTATCATGTGTTACTCTGGCTGATATTGTAGTGGTTATTTGTTGCTTCATGTAGCTTGAAAATACTGTGCGGCTTCTACTGGAACTTGAACCTGAGTCTGATCCGATAAAGCATTACTTGAATATACAAGTAAGAAACATCCCTCAGTATAGCCATCCATTTTGTTGTATTCAACAAGAAATTTATAGCTGATTACTGCTAAGCTTATCTTATTGACATTATAGAAAATTAGGTTATTGTCGTTCCTGAGTTCCTAACCACCATTTTATTTGACGTTCATCAGAAGAACCTTATATACTATTGGACCATTGTTTATGAACTGTGGTGTTGTCTGTGCACAGAACCGAAAAATAAGAGGGTTGCTTGAAAAATGCACTATGGATCATGAAGCAAGAATGGAGATTTTGCAGAATGAGCTACGTGAAAAAGCACTCTCTGATGCTAAGTGGAGGCAGATTCAACAAGATTTAAATCAATCGGTAAGTGCAAGATATTATTATCAAATTTGTTTGGAGACGCTGCTTTCTACTAAATTACAATGTTTTATTTATAACTATCAGTCAGCTGTGGATCACTCTCTTAGTGGTTTAAACTCCGATCTAGCTGGAGATTTACTCCCAGCAGAAACATCTAGCGAAGAACTCGATTCTCTACGGGGTAGATATATCCGCCAGTTAACTGCTGTGCTTATCCATCATGTACCAGTTTTCTGGAAAGTAGCACTTTCAGTTTCGAGTGGAAAATTTGCAAAGGTATGTTCTCAGGTCCAGTATGTTAGGTTGCTTTACCTTCATTGATATGAGGGCTCTCCCTTTCAGATGTGCTACAGTACAAAAACATGAATGGGAGGCAGAACACTTCCTTGAAGTACTTGTTATAATATATGCTTTCTTACATGTGACCACAACATTTAAAGTACTCGTTATGATATATGCCTTTCTGCTTATATCAACTGAGATTTTTTTTTTTAATTAAAGAAAAATTGGATCACTAAAAAGTCTCTAATAGGGACAATCTCCCTTTATGACATCGAGAAACTTGATGCTGTGTTTTGTTATCTTAGTATGATATTGGTAGTTCTGTAGTTTCTGTATGAAATAATTTTTCTTGTTAGTCTTCACATTATTTTCTAGGATATTATTTTATTAGTTTACAAAAAAGATTCTGGTCATAGATTACTTCTTTTTGTAACATTAGCATGTTCCCTTCTTCAGTCTTCCCAAGTGTCTGCTGATACAAGCACAAATAGTTCCATGAATAAAACTGAGGATAAAGTGGGAGATAGTCTTGATGAAGTTGCTGGGATGATACGCAATACTCTATCAGCATATGAGTCTAAGGTAAATGCCATTTCTTCTATATGTTTGATGTCATAACTTTGAATAATGCAGAAGATTGAAAACCCTAAGGTCTGAAGTAATAAGCAATAGAGGTAATTTTGTACTATTGACTTCTTTGGTAGCTGTTGCTGTTTTCTTTGTTAAGAAACAGTGCTGCTGAAGTCTATTATTTTTCATGACTGTACCATTTGGATCCTTTTCTGAGAAACGAATGTGCTTTAGTTTGTCCACTGTTATGGTAAAAACTTTTTGCTTCTGCTGAAAATGTGATTGCTGTTATTTTCATGTGCTATGTCCAAACCCTTGTACAGGTTCTAAGCACATTTCGTGATCTTGAAGAATCCAATATCCTTAGTCCTTACATGAATGATGCCATAAAGGAGGTTTACCGGGCAGCTCATGCTTTTGAAGCAAAAGAATCCGCACCTGCAATTGCTGGTATTATTTAACTTAAAGACAACAAAAATAATATGATATCATGTTGCTGATGTTTCTTTCTAAGGAAGCTTTTATCCTTGAAATCATTTTAAGTGTATTACACTTTTTGCAGTCACAGTGTTGAGGACTCTTGAATTTGAGATCTCAAAAATCTACATACTCAGGCTGTGTTCATGGATGCGGACTTCAATAGATGAGATATCAAAAGATGAATCTTGGGTCGCTGTTTCTATTTTAGAAAGAAACAAGTCACCATATTGTATCTCATCATTGCCTTTGGCATTCCGTGCAGTTATGATCTCAGCAATGGATCAAATAAATGAGTGAGTTCCTCACTTTGGTTTGTTTTTATCCCTTCTTTTTGGGTACTGTTAACTGTAGATAGAAACAGGAGGGGAAAAATCAGCTCTAGGAATGCCATCAGTATCAAGGATGGATGTGATATAAACCTGAACTGTGCTAAACATTATGCTTCTTTCTTTAACATTTTATTTGGCTGGGGTTTCTTTGAGGAGTGGGTTACTGCAGTGCCTGAGCACGTTATACACATCGACTACAGAGAATTACTATTCTATGCACTGTTTGTTTGTTGGATTGACCATGCTTTCTCATGCACCAGCTGCAGTTTCTTGAGAAAGTTGGTCCATAGTTTGTTTGATATTTGTTTATTGTTTTGTTTTCAGGATGCTGAATTCTTTGCAAAGTGAATCAGCAAAATCAGATGATGCTTTTGCACAGCTTGTAGAAATTCAAGAATCAGTTAGACTTGCCCTGTTGAACTGTTTACTGGATTTTGCTGGTATGAAGAATGATGAGCTTTCAGCTGTTGCTTTCGTCTTCCTTCTCAGTTTTAGTTTTAAAAAGATGAAGAAAAGAATGGTGCTTTTAAATTTGTTACTTTTTTTTGTGGACACAATAAACAGGTCATTTGGAGCACATTGGAACTGAGCTTGTACAGAATAGGTCAGATATTGGGAGTCTGCATTTTGCAAATGGATATTCCCACGAACCTGTGGAAAAATCGGTTGATCCTCTTCCTGGAAGTATCGTTGATCCACATCAACAGCTGCTGATGGTTCTGAGTAATATTGGATATTGCAAAGATGAACTTGCAATTGAGTTGTATGGAAAATACAAAAATATTTGGCTGCTGTCCAGGTATATATAAAGGAACACTTTCATTTAATTTCTATGAAAATGCAGTGTGATGTTTGTTTAAGTAAAATATCACTGTAAGATGTGAGCTATAAAGCTTTCACATATATTATTCCTTGAAATGTGCTAATTTTAACTTTGTCTTATCATATGGAAAAGACTGGTAGTCCACTTAAACAACTTTGTTGTTGTTCTTCAATTCTTATGTGTATTATCTCTTTTGAGCCCTCAAGGAAAAGTATAACTGGGTTAAAATGGATTAATATCAAGGATGGTCTTCTTCTCTTTTGTGAACCCAAAGTTCAGATTAACTTATTGAAGCCAGCATTGGGTTTTCATATTTTTGGTTAAAGTTGTCTTGATTGTGGGTGAGCAAAATTTCTTCCTTTGTCTGGATATTAACATACTATCTTTTATTTGCCTAATTAGGGGTAATGTTGAGGAGGATGCTGACATGCAAGAGCTTGTTGTATCTTTCACTGGTCTTGAAGAGAAGGTTGTTGAACAATATACTCTTGCAAAGGTATGCCAAAGGCCCAAAACATGTGTGCTGTCGACTTGAAATATTGTGCTACTGTTGAATTGCATATTGATAAATGCAAAATCAAAATAAAGTGAATTTGAAACAGGATCGGTTTCTAATATCACCACATGGCTGTTTCTAAGAAAAATGTTTTCATTACAATTTATGTTTTTCTACGTAGGCAGCATATACCTTTATTAGAATGTTTGCTGGGTTACACACAGCCAAAGCACCTGCAGCTCCTCAACTTCTTGTTGAGGATGTTTAGACTTCTTAAGTGATGATTGTTCATCTGAAGCTGCTGTGCTCTAGACCCTTTTTTTCTTTTTTTGATTTTACTTTATTGATAATATCATTTCTATCTCCATTTTCCTAGACAAATTTGATTAGATCAGCTGCATTAAATTACTTGTTGGATGCTGGAGTACAATGGGGAGCAGCACCTCCTGTCAAAGTGAGGATTTGTTTCTCTCATTTATTTCATTGGTTCCATGACTTCAGTTTGGTATTATGTGATTTCAATGATACATATAAACTTTCAGGGGGTCCGAGATGCAGCTGTTGACTTACTTCATACTTTGGTGGCTGTACATGCAGAGGTAATTTACCCAACTAAAGAAATTGAGTTTTACCTTGTTAGTACACATTATAACTTCTGTGAAGTAACTTTCTGAATTACTTCAGCACCATTAATTTAGGGAAGTCTCCTCAGACAAGCAAATTCTTGCTTCTTACATAGTTTTGGTCATATACATTTTTAACAAGATTGATTGATGATTTCATGCAGGTTTTTGCTGGCTGTAAGCCTTTGTTGGATAAGATTTTGGGTATTCTTGTTGAAGGCTTGATTGATATACTCCTTGGTCTCTTTAACGAAAACAAAACCAAAGATCTCAGAGCATTGGATGCAAATGGCTTTTCTCAACTAATGCTTGAGGTAAGTTGAGGTTATCACCTTCTGCATCTGAATTTTCTACAGAACTAATGCCCAAAGTTTTTGGAGAAACCATCGATGAGTTTTGCTGGTGTCTTCTCCTTTCAGCTGTTGTTTCACGATTAACTGAAATATAAAGTTGTTTGTTATATTTTATTATTCTTTACATTCTTACATTAGTTTAACATCTTAGAGACTGAATGCTGAAATCTGATCTCCTGAAAAGATGGATAAGATTAGAGCTTCTTTGAAGAATTACGTATCATGTGCTTGAAGGATATTAGTAAACTTCAAACATCTTAAATTCACAGTGGCATACAGGAAAACTAGTCATGAGAAAATGATAATTATCTTAGTCAGTCATGAGAAAACTTCAAATATCTCAACATTATCAGTTTATTGTAATTCATACTTTTATTGTTTTTCTTTCTTAAATGATTATCACGTGGCAGCTAATTACTTTTTTCATTGTTATGCAGCTTGAATATTTTGAGACCATATTGAATCCTTACTTTACTCATGATGCAAGAGAATCTCTCAAGTCTTTACAAGGGGTTCTATTGGAGAAGGCGATAGAAACTGTGACAGAGACTGTGGATACCCCAAGTCATCAGCGCCGACCTACTCGTGGAAGTGATGATGTGCTTGCAGATGACCGGCAGTCAGGATCCAGTGCATCGCCTGATGACCTGATTGTAAGAATACTCGCCTTTCTTCTCTTGTATGACTACTCATCGCATGGTGGTATATACCACTCAAAAGCACATTTAGATTGGTATGGTGGAAGGTCCCAAGCTGCTTGTCACCTGCATTGCCATAAATATTTTGGTATGTTAAGAATCAATGAGTAAAAGCTTAAGAAAGAAAAAGGAAAAATGTAAAATTTAGGTACTTGGTAATTTCAATTTTAGGTTCTAGTACTCTTATTTCTAAGCACTAGGTCTATACTTTGATAGTTTTTTGATTCGCTTCTTTGAACTTCCAGTTTCGTTTGAATTAGATCCTTCCAAATTTTAGAAAATTTGAAAGACATTGGCCACTTGTTTTAGAGAAAATGCAGGTAGAGGGACCCTAATGTTTACTGATGAAAGTACATCAACAAAATTAAATCAATAAAAACTTGGAATTACAGAGATCCAAACATGCTTATCCTCATGTAATCTTTTCAATGCGTTTTGTTTGCATATATAGCTGCAAATAAAAGCCATTTTCTTAACCTATTTGTCTGCGATAACTCACAAGTTGGCTCGTTCGTGTTTCTTGTTTTTCTTAGGCTCTTGCCCAGCAGTACAGCTCGGAACTACTTCAATCAGAGCTTGAAAGGACAAGGATCAACACAGCATGCTTTGTAGAGTCGCTTCCGTTGGACTCAATTCCAGAGTCGGCTAAAGCAGCATATGCTTCTTTCAGAGGGTCGTTGGATTCTCCGAGCAGAAACAGAAACACCCAGTCATTCAACTCACCGAGTTACTCTAGGCACAGGCGTAGATAGACTTGTATTTATTATTTGTACCTCTCATCAGTTCCTGCTCTTTTTGTGGTATTGTTGTATTTTAGCAATTCATGTTTTTGCAAAAGAAATGTGTGTAATTCAACAGTCATTCGTGTTCATAGGCATCTCAAGTTTTCTGTGAAATTTTACTGTACTTAAGTTTTGTGTTCGAACTGGCATTGTATTGAGATCAGGATACATCATTGTCTGTTTCTTGAAGGTGTTTGTATTACCATACTGATCATTTCATTTGTGTATAATCTCACATGATTAATCTAAACACATCAATTTATTGCTGAAATTGGGGTGTAATTCTGTAGTCGTTGTGTTAAAGCATTGGTTCAAAGTTAACAAAGTATTCACCCTCAACATACTTATCTACTTAATTGCAACTACACTACAAGAAGTTGTAGAATAATTAGACAGTTCATCAAAAAAATAAAATCATGAAAAATTTACTCTAAAGTGATGCATCTTTTACCTCAGTTTCCCTGGATAAAAAAAAGCTAAATTTTGTTCATAACAGTAAATACACAACCAGATCTAAATATTCAATCGAAGGGCAGATAAGGAAACAGGGTAAATGCAGAATTACACAAGAAAAGAGCTTTTGCTTTGGCCTTGGAAAATCTGTAGTTAATCCTGTGTTATCAGGCTGTTCTCAAGGGAGGTGAGACCAATATGACACCATCCCCTCTCACAAATAGAAATGGTACCGTACGCCTTGTAGTCTGCAAACGAACAAAGCAATGAATGTCAAGATAAGATATACTAATTACTATCTCCAAGTTAATAACTGAAGATGCTTAGATCTTCAATGCAGGCTTTACACAGTACTTGAAAGGTTACATCTTCATTAAGCAAGGAGAATAAAAAGGATACAAGTTGTAATATTCCTCCGACAAATTTTGGTTTAACTCACTTCTGGCCAAAACACAAAGTCACAAACTACTTGTGAATGAGTTCAAATTGATCTCACTAGAATCTTCATAACATTAGCAGATGTTTACATATGATCTTTCTTGTGATATCAAAAGCACTTAATATTTATCTGAGTGACCAATAAAATATCTGAATTTGGATCCGGAAAAGTATGAAACCTCAAGTTGGATAACTTATGCACCTGAAGATTGCACCAAGAAATCTAGGCATTTGAGTTAACATAAAAGTAGCATCTTGAGACACTTTCACATTTTGCAGTTGCAGATGATATTACAATTTTATTTTTTAACAAAACTGCATGTCAAGATGTGATAACATACCCTGACAATTTCCTCATATGTCTCATCATCAATCTCCACAGTTGTAACAATCTCTTCAACATCACCCAGAATCATATTCAAATGCTGATCATAAGCCTGTCAAATTATCACGACAACAGAATCTTAGGCATCGAGATCTTCAAGAATAACAAGCAAACTAATAAGACTTGTGCATTCTGTTTCTTTGTTGTACATATTGCACTCAGAATCTAAGTGAAGAAGTAGTTATAACATCACCATTATATGCGTAATTCTTTTACATTTACTCCAAGGACAACTGACTGGCTTTTCTTATAGATATAGTAACAACTATAAGAATATTGAGGTCAACCCTTTTCTACGGAGTAGCCTACTAGTGTTCTCATCTCCGTCATTTAAGCTATCCAAACCATGTATGTAATTTATTATGTTCAGAACAAAATGCATAACTACAAGAAAATTGGCAGAATCCAAAAGAAGTTTCACTAATCAGAATTCATAAGCTTAGAAGCAACAGATCAATTCCATCACACGACAAAGAGCTAGATATCCCTCAAATAGTTACAGCACCATAGTTAGGGGAATGAAGTAATGAGCTTGCGAGAAATATATTCCAAAAAAAAAATCTAAACCAGAATAGAACAAAAGGGAAAAAAGAAAAAAGGAACGCCTAGAAATTCAATATCGCAGGATTCCAAAAACCCTAATCCCCAAACACCATTCCCATCAACTGCATACCTAATTTTGCTCAAATTCAATACCACACCTCAATTATCAACTAAACCAAATACCCTCATTCCCACCCAAACAAAATCTCACACAAACCACGCAACACGCACAAATTCACGTCAGTAACAAACGAGAGAGAAAAGAAAGGAGAGAGAAACAGACATGGAGTTTGCCACGGAGCTCTCGATCATGGCGAAGCTTAACGTAGATGCGTTCATCAAGGCTGAGACGAATGAGGTCCAATGGCTCCTTCACAGCGCTCTCTTCTTCGCTCCCCATTTTCTTCCTCTTCTTCTTCTTGCTTTCTCACTGTAAGTAGAAACCCATTTTATACTTTCAAATATCAATTTCATCTTTACAAGAAGCGTGTTTTAAAAATCGCGATTCTTTTTTAGCGTTTCTTATTGGTAATCTCTGTACTAGGGTTTTAAACACGACCTCATATTTATTCCAATTTTTATTTTATTACAGAAACAATTTCAAATTAAAATGAATTAAATTTGAAATATTAGTAAGAATACTCTCTTTAACCACTTTCAATTTGTTAAACTTCCAATTAATTTCTTGTAAAAATGGAGGAGTCCATTGATTATTAATTACTAATTGTTTAAGTTCAAGAAACTTGTTTTATTATTTTGTACATTACTACGAAAAATAATATTTGATAATTACATTAACCAATACTTTGATGAATATATTAGCCACTAGCTTCCACACTACTCAAATTGAATATACATCTAAAATTTCCTAAAATAGAAAGTTTAAACTTTTAGTTATTTGAAATATATCCTAAATGATAGACGTGTTTGTAGTGTCAAAGACATCTATTAGTTTTCTAGGGTTTCAAGGTCCTTGAACTATTTCTTCACCATAGAAAATTGATGTTTTTTGCGGAATTCGATTTGAAGGGTCGACATCAAGAACTGTTCATTGTCAACAATAACATATCACATCTCATCCCAGCACAATGTTCATTTTAGACAGTGAATATTGATGGTTTCTTAGATAACTTATGAGAATTTGTGAGATTGAATTTATTTGTTGAATGAAGTTTTATTCATCAATTTCTATTAGTGAGATAGTTTTATATTAGTGTAAAGATAATTAATTGTTCAAGGCTTCATCCAAAGCCTTATCTTAGTGTGTATAAGTTAAAGATGATATTTAATTTAATTTATGAAGAAGTAAAAAATCAAGAAATTGAAAGCTTATCCAATTCATGATTGAGTGAGACATGAGTAACAAAGTTAATTTTATTTTTTTCTCAAGAGAAGTAGACATCCACCCTACCCCTCACGCACCCCACCCCACCCCACCCCCCACCCCACCTCACCCCCACAATAGTGGGCTGTCATATGGGCACATGGGAGGTGGATATTGGTTTATATTGGGTGCTGAAATTGGGCTTTTAGAGTGGCTAACTTTGGGTCAAATGGGGCCCAAAATAGTGTGAGCTTTACAAAAAGCACTAATCGTTTTCATGGGCTTTCCCATTTACTTCACTAACTAAAAAGTTACCACTCCATTTATTATTTCCATCATTTTTTCTTTTTCAGATGTGGGGTTTTATTTTCTTTCATTTTTGTCTCTTATTTGCTCAAATTATTATTTTGAGCATGCAAGTGATTCTTAATCTTGTCACTTCAATAAAGCAAAAAAAGAAGAAAAAAAAAGGCCTTTGACTAATTTAAAGCTGAGAGATTAACCAAACTTTCAAAATATCTCATTTTATTAAAAACCCATTTCTTATTAAGAATCTCTAATCCATTACCCTAGACCTAAATATTAGATTGTTATTGTTATTAAATGCACTACTCCTAGTTAACTAGCTAGCAATTTTGAAATTAATTAATAAGAGAAGCACTCTGCTTTGTTTGTTTAGAATTTAAATCCAATCCCTGATAAATGAAATATTTAAAAGTTGTAAAATGAAATTTTCATATTTTATAGAAAAAAAAACATGGTTCCACTTGGCCAATAATTAATGTGAAATTAATAAATATAAATACTAATTAATTAGGAATAAGATGCCTTGTCAATGGTACAATAATCACATAACAATGATAAGACTTTTTGTATCTTCATGACACGACTTTCCCGGTTTCATCTTCTCCTCGTCTCCATTAATTTGGAAGAAATTAAATCATTATAATAATGATTATTAGTGTCCTTTTTTACTTTCTCAAAATCATAATTTATTTCATTATCTTTTTACACGGTTTATTAATTATCTAGATTTTAGGATAAGGAGAAGAATTTTATTCACATGCTATTTGTTAAACTTATTAAGAGATCTTATTATAAGATTTTATGCTTTATAAGATTTTCTAACCATTTATGAAATGTTCTTAATCAGTGATTTATTATATGTTAGTACTATTTTAAATTTATTATAAAGATTATTAGAATAATTTTGAAGTGTTAGTTATTATACATTCATAATCAATGTGACAAATTGGAAAGGAGTTCCTTAAAAAAGGTTGATTTTCATTAAGACGTTTTTGAAAACAATATGTACTAGTCTAACATCTTTTATACATATATATATATATATATAGAAAATTTAAAACAAAATTCTACATAAAGAAAAAGAGAAATCAAACCCTTTTTTCCCTATATATGTGGATAATATATACCCTACATTTTCTCAATTTCATAATTCACTTCACCAATGAATTCATATGTATATATCTACATATAATTCCACATAAATAAAATATATAATTAAAATATGATAACTAAAAATATTGAATTTTCTAGCTGCCAAAAAAAAAAAAAAAAACCCCACTAAATCAAACATAGTATTGACACAAACCCAATTTTGAAAATTTACTAAACATACAACCTTAATACGAGTTTGATTCTATACAATGTACAGAACACCCCATTAATCTATTGTAAAACCAGTCAATCCACAACTCATAACTAATCCACAAAATGAAGACTAATTCTTGAAAATGTATCCAAATTGTGAACAACACAATTCCACATCTCATACAATTATATCAATAAAACGATTTTCTATAAATTTGTATCTAACTTTTATTTTTAATTTGGGAAAGCAAAAGGAATTAAAATTTGGGTAAGATGTAATATTGATGTGTTGTAAATTATTAAGTTCTCACATGGGTAAGGCCCTCAAGCCATAACCTTTGTCTAGTGATAATTCCAAAAGAGTGGCTACAATTGTGTGTTGGAAACAATATATTTTTGTGCCACACATGTCTCCAATTCTACTTTTAATCATCATTATTTTAGTTGGGTACCTAGTTTATTATATACTAGTATAATAATAATTTTGGACAAATCTATTACTAAACTATATTTCTTAATACTAATTATATAAACTCCAAAATTTAGGTATATTTCATGGTTATTTAATTCCACAAATTTTCTTTCTATATATAACATAGGGCATATTTTCTTTCTCAGATTTAGGAATTCATTATTTAAAATTTTGTGATACCTAATTCGCATCCTTATTTTTGGAAATATAGTGCTTTTTCTTGACGTTGATATTGTACAAATCCATATGTAACTTAAAAACTAATTATCAAACTTACCATTAGAATCAAACATATATCTATGAAAATTATTACTCAAAATTCTTAATTTACAAGCACCTATATATCAAATATAAAATTAAGACATAATTAATTAGTAAACAACCATTTAAAAAATTAACTACTTATATTGAAATCGCTCATAAAACTACTATCTATCAACAAACTTCATAGATCACCATCGCAATCTCGTCTTATTCCTACACTATATATATATACACACATGTATATAACACATTTCGATGTCAATTCATCGATAAATTTTTTTTAAAGGGAGAGATATGTGTAGAAAAATCGTAAGAAATTAATCAGTCTATATTTTCTAGACCTAATTGATGTAATTAGTATAATGAATAAATGCGTAACATTTTTTTAATAATAAAGATTAACCCTAATCTAATTAAGCTAGGTAAATAATATATGATCTCAATTAATATCCTTAGTTATGAGCTGCATCATGTGGTTAACACTTAACAATCATGGTTTGGCATTGCAATTCACATGCTACCATGTTTTCACATTAACTCTCTACTCACAATTTCTTTCTTTCTTTTTTGTATTTTATTTAAAATTTCATCTTTCTTTGATGTATTTTAATTTAATTAATTGATGAAAGGCCCCCCTTTAAGATTGCCACTTAATTGTGCAATTAAGTCACTGCACATGGTTGTGTATCTTGATTATCACTCAAATCTTGTTTATTATTAATTACAGTTAGTTGGGATTAAATCAATAAATGGATAGAGTGGTTTGTGAAGATCTAAAGTTGGAAAGTTAACTGCATATCTTGTAGTAGTATATAATTTTCAATTATATATATATGTATATATATTAACGTCTCTAGAACTTAATCGTACTCTGGATTAATTTTTGGGAAAATCGTACTTTCATAACTTTATCTTTAGATCATTCATAAATAATGAACGATAACATTATCGGCTCGGACATGAAAACACTAATTTTTCAGTTTGGACTAATTTAAGAAAAAAGCCTGAAATGATCGAATTAGGAATTACAAGATCTTTTGTATACAATCATTAATACTTATATTACAACCATCTAATCA
This sequence comes from Scutellaria baicalensis, assembly GCA_005771605.1. Lineage (NCBI taxonomy): Eukaryota > Viridiplantae > Streptophyta > Magnoliopsida > Lamiales > Lamiaceae > Scutellaria > Scutellaria baicalensis. Next base: position 16,142,581 of record CM016728.1, read on the forward strand.
TTATCAAATTCACATAATTCATAATAAAACATCATATCAACCCACCTTTCATAATAAAATATTGCACGAGTTCACATTTTTCATCTTGATTTAATATGTCCAGCATAATCATGTCCTACCAAATCCCCAAACATACATTATTTCTAATATGTACTTTTACTACAAAATTCATGATTTAAGTAACAAGATTTCCCCACACCTTATTAAGTTTGATGGATTCATAAAATTGAATTAAATATCATGAGAAAAATAGTAACTCCACTTAATTAAGTACAAGGTAAAAATAATAAAGGAAAAGAAAAAAAAACAGAACTATTATTATCACCCACAAATTTGTCAAAATCAGGTGTACTTTAACCTGACAACAAATTATTCAAGATGTACTTTCACTTGTGTTGATTTATGGAACTTAATTCAACTCCTATTAGGTCGAATAGAAAACTAATTTTTCAAGCCAATAAAAAGTATATTTTTAATAATTAATTTATACTTTTTTGAAGAAAACAAAATATATATGATACAAAGACACCACGAGTGATATCATAAATTTGAACCATGACATTTAATCTTTACCTGAAAACATATAAACACAATAAAATAAATATTATATGGTCATGTATATTATATATATGACCTCAATTAGGTTTCAACTAAATATTAAATTGAAAGTTATGATCATATGTAACATGACAAAGTGCTCTTCACGACCAAAAATAATGATTTGGACATGCATGCAGCACTGAGAAATAATATATATATATATATATATATATTAGGGTTTTGATTTTTTTAATTTTGATGCTACATTTTTATTTATAATAATTACTAATTAATTAGGCTATATGATTTTACAAAAACTCATGTGCAACCGTTGTACTGTGTGACGGTTGCACTTATAGCTATAGGAAAAGACATACTTATAAGACACGTACGTATGTCTGTAAAAGATATACTTGAATCTCGTCGTATGTGAGACGGTCTCACAGGAGATCAACTCAGGGGTTTTACTTGCATTATAATTGTGTCCTAACACATTTATTAATAAAAATTGGGTCCTTTTATTAACTTAATGCGATGATTTAAAAAGAAAATAAAATGGAAAAGGGGTTAATCCACATGGATGACACATGATTTATGTCTCTATTCACATGCCTACCATGTTAAGTTTAACCTTTGTGTACTCTCTTGTCATAAGATTAAGGAGATCATTAAGGCTCAAATATTACAACAAATTACAAACTTTTGATCACAAATATTCAAAATTTAATATTTTGTTAAACTCTGTGATTTTATTTACCTTTTTGTTAATTAACCTAAGCAACTCATATTTGGTTTGTTTGTGTATTTATATATTCAAATAGGACCTCTAATTATAAAACAATAAAACCAAATATGTTTTTTCTGAAAAAATTACATGGCCCAATCATCATAAAATTTTAGATGAGAGATTCATGATATTGGTCACTTCTACAAAGTGCTGTTAATTTTACAAAATCTTGCTTTTTTAAAAAAAATAAAATGTTATGAACTTATAAATTAAATAGTGTAATTAATTGAAAGAAAGTAAAAGAGAGTGTAAATAATAGTAAATAAAAAATGTGGGATGTAACAGTTAATGATGATGCTATTCTATTGTAGATAAATTTGCATGTGGGATGTTAGATACTTTGTTGCTATAATAGTGGGAATATTGATAGATGAAAGGAATGTAAAAAGAGGACCCTCTTTATGGAAATGGGTTGATATAAAATTACTATTTTACCCTTCTTCATTTTACAATTCGCCTCTATCTATTTTTATTTTTTTGATTAATGCATGCAATATATATCACCAGCTACAAATAAATGCACGAATTAAAAAAGTTTATATCAGATCGTCTCATATATATAGTTTTGTAAGATGAAGTAAATTGATAAGCTTACTCATATTAATATGAATCAAATTTATCTCATGCATAATAATTAACCACAAAATTGAACACTTAATTAATTAAGTATAATACAAATGTTAAAAAATCATGTTTGAATTGTTTTAAAAAAATAAAATTACTAAAATAGGGTTTTTTCTTTTCTGGAAACAGACAGAGGCCATCTTTTTATTTTGTATTGGACAGCTACATAGGTTATCTTTTGAATAACTGTAAAAGGCTGTATATTTGATATGAGTTACATAATTTCCAATTTAAAAATACTAATTATAAGGAATAAATAAATTATATTGTGGTGTGGGTGCTGTGCATGTTGCATAGAATAAATATTAGTGGGGTATACTTAATTTATTACTGGAGAGTACAATTTCAAACAATAATTTACAATCAATTAAAAAAAATTGACATCTACGTACTATAATTAATTATTGTAGGGTAGGAGGTCCCAAAATCTTCTATTAATTCTTTTCCCCCCCTTTTTATGGTGTATATATCTATATATAAATATATAATGAGATCATCATATATTCATATGTGTGATTTTATCAATAAATAAAGTATAAAATTGAAGTATGAAGAAAAAAAATAAAGGATCTTGTGTGACAAAATTTGGTCATAGAGGGCAGGAAAAAAAATGTTTAAGAATTAAATCAAATCAAGCAAGAGAGATTCTATTTTGGTATTCCAATTAAATACATTTCTAATAATGTAAAAATTAGTATTAGTTTATGTGTTATATATATTTCAAAGATGTTGACGTTTCATCATCATCCAACTCATATCAGTTATTCTTCTTTATTTAACAAATATAAAATAATAGATTTATTAAAAATGAATTATATAATATATATATAGATAATTGTTGTAATCTTTCATATATAAAAAATGTAATTAATTTATGGCTCAAAGTCGGACCATAATGTATATATTTCAATTTACTTTGGAGTACTTAAAATTAATACTACCTCCGTCCCAAAATAAATAACGTTTTAGCAACTAAAATTTGTCCCAAAATAATTGTCGTTTTCATATTTCAAAGCATATTTACATATAATATACCCAATATGCCCCTATTTACTCATCTCAAATTAAATGTGTCAAAAAGATAAAAGCTCCTCATTAATTAAACTTAAATAGGGGTAGATTGGACTTTTTATCACATTTCTTAATATATGTGTAAAAGGCTAAAACGTCATTTATTTTGGGACGGAGGTAGTAGTAGTATTTAAATTGGGAATTAAATAAATGTATTTAATTGGCAACTTTGGGATCAGCAATTTTTTTACAGTCTTTTTTTCCCACATTAAATAGTGGACACAATCATGTACAGTACAGTACATCTCTTTTATTGATCAGTTAAATTATAATAATTCTGTTGTATTCTTTTTTAAAGAATTTCTTTATTCTCAACTTTTTCACTGTCTCTTAATAATTCTGATTCAATGTTTTCTTTTTTTTGCTTTTATTTTTTCTACTTCTTTTTTTACTGTTATTTTCCCCCTTTTTTCATTCATTATTAATGTTTTGGAGTTGTACCATGTGACCCACTTGTAATTGGGATGTAACAGTTGGGAATTCAGTACTCCACAAAAATTAAAAAAAAATTAAATATCCAATTAAAGATTTTAAAAAAACACCCCCATATATATTTATTCAAAAATTATATAAATATTCAAATTTTATCCGACATAGCAGTTGTTTTCAAGTTTGTTTTAGCCATAATTAATCCAACTTAATTTAATGTAAAAGCTCAAAAAAGTGAGTAATTAATCTTAGCAGTAAAAAAAGTTGCACAACAATTAAATTTTCCAATATATATATATATATCATTCAATATAATAATAATAAAATAATACTGTCACTATAACTACAAATGGGACTCCTATTCAAAAATTAAACAAAAGATTGAAGATAATAGTCGACATTCTATTGACAATACTTCAAATATTTATCTCTTCCTCTCTCTCTATAATCTATATATATATATATATACATACATACTTTCTTATATTGTTTTACATTGCTTAAAATCCCACAAATATTCATGTATGTATATATATTATATAGATGAGAGCATTCACGTGTTGTAAGGAAAGGGAACATAAAAACTTGTGTGAGACGATCACACATTTTGTTTTTGAGACATATCATTCTTATTCATTATCCAAATTCAATACTTTTACATATTCATATTTAAATTATGAATTGTGGGTTGTAACTTATTGACCTGTATCATATAAAATGACTCGTGAAACGATTTGACACAAGATTTACTCGAACGAGAGTGGAGGCGTAGATATAGTGGGAAAGCATCTGTAACAGCTAGAGAAGAAGCCCACAGCCAGCGAAGCATAGGTATAAAACAAACACCCTACTTTCTAATTATTACATTGTTTTCTAACATATATATTGATGAGTGAGAAAGTAAATTAAATTAAAGATTATACTATACACTATACTATTCTACGATGAGAGAGAAAGGAAGAGAGAGATAATGTGAGTAGTCTTATTTTCATCATCAATTACGTACCATTCACCTCTTCAAAATGTAGACAAAATACTCGAGCTCCCAATTATGCCCTTGATGTTTACCTAACCTTACTCCTCCTCTTTCCTCTTTTACTTTTTTGCCCTCCCTTTATTTTACCATTATACCCTTGCTCTAATCATACCCTCATCCTAACCCTATTTCAAATCCTCACACACATAAATTGGTTTTATTCACATAATATATGTAAGGATTTTATTTTAAAAAATAATTAGGCATTTAATGGGTTATTGATTGATGGGGTCCACCTTTTCTTTTCTCCAGTTTTTTTGATGGTCCATTTTTGTGGTAGTTTTCTCTTAAAATAAACAAATAAAATAAAACTTCAATTTTGTCCTCATAGACTATATGAGTGATCACAAGTTATTTGAATCTTAATCATACTCAATCTTCTCTTTCTTTTTAATTTTGATAATTATTTTTCTTACTTTTGTATAGCTTTATTATGATTATTCTGTTTAATAAATCTTGTATATCCAACGTGGACTGACTAGTTTATTACAAATAAATGTGCATAAAATAATTTTTTTGATGAATTTTAAAGATGAGTTGTTTTATAAATAAGCAATATTTTCCAATATTACAGTTTAGCTAATTATGAAATTTAAGAGATCATAGCGACATGTTCTCGAATCTGAAAAATTAATACATTGATTGATATGATGCCTATTTTTATTCTGTTATTGACCTGGCTAAAAGCATATTTAAAATATAAATAGATCATTTCAACATATTTACATTATAGAAAAAAAAAAGATTTTTCAGATTTCAATAAGTTCTTAATTTTTACTAGTTATTAATTTTATGATGCTAAAAAGAAAAGTGAAAACAAAATTGCAGAATTGTTGAAGCATACAAGAAGTGATGAAAACACATCATACTACGTATTGTAGAAGCTTTGTTAGGTTTACGCTACTTATACAAATACGTTATATTAATCACATTTGTAAGTGTAAATTGTATACGTAACATATTTATCATACAATTTAGTACACAATAATCATACTTGATTGGATAAAAACTTTCCAAATGCATATAAATTTGACACTCACAATCTCAAATAATAATTAGCATAATATCCAAAAGGATTAGTGGGCTATTTACAGCTAGACATGGATCTAAATAATTTAAAGAATTTTATAATGATGAATGGTATATAGATTAAATCATGGACGTTGAAATCCCATTTCCATTTATTATGGTAGGTTGCAACCTAACAAGAATTGGCTACAATTTAATTACTTGTACTCAATAAATGACTTTGCCTAATATTATGACCTACATCTAACAAGTTTTAATTCAACCATGGATCCCACACTTAAAAATGACCTTTTTCAATATACTCCCAAAAAAATTGATTTTAAAAAATACATACATATATATATATATATATATATTTTTTATTATATGATTATCAAGAATTATTTGAAAATAAAGTTTGAACAAGTTGCAATAGTCGATTTCATAGATGGGCCTCGTTTCAATCGACGTGGCATCTCAAGTACCATAGTTTCCCGCTCCACTCAACTTTTGAATCATAAATCTCATGATTAATTATTTAATTAACCATATTCATTATCCTCCATAGATTTTAATATTTGATGTAATCTATTAACTATAATATTTACTGTATATACACTGATAAGTATGGTTTAGTTGTGTACATGTGATAATAGACATTAATTACACTTGATAAATAATATATTATTGCTACATCTAATTGAATACATATATACACACATATGTACGTAGGTGTATAAGTGTGTAATTGTGACATGAACACGCAACATATTAACATCTACAGAATCCAACATAAAATTCAAGAATCGTGATCTTGCTCGTAATGTCAGTTTATACAGTCACGTCGTTTCTCACGAAAACCCCTTGCAAGATGAAACCTTGTACCTTTCCTCATTTTCTTTAACCAAGGAGAAATTGGTCAAAACATGGACTCCCTTTTAAAGTAGGAAATGCTTGCTCAATGATTAAATGAATAATGAAATTCGAAAAAAAAGAGGAAAAATCTGGAGATAATAAACACAAAAACCTTCGTAAAACAAATCATTCTCACCACTTAGCTCCTCCAAATTCCATAAATTCATACATAAAATATGCTGTATAGAGTATAGATTGACCCATTTCATATAAAACGAGCCGTGAAATAATCTCACGTAAGACTTGCTCCGATGATAAAAAGGTCAAAGAGGGGAGGGGCAAAAAGGAGAATAGAGAAGAGAAAGAGTAGTAATAAAAAACAGCCACTGAAATCCAAAACGCCCAAAAAGCAAAGGTGACCTACATGGGCCGGCTTTTAACTATATTTAGCTGGACAGACAAAAACCAACTTATTATCACCATCGTCGCTATCTGCACCCCCACCCCACCCCACCCACCCCCAAGCATATACATACAACATCTATACGTATACATTCAATTTCACCTAAATTGTATATTTCTGAATATATATAACAGTGTGCATGTAGAGATAGATATTTTTACTTGGGAGGAAAAAATACTGAAGATTCCTGAGCTGAAAAGGCAAAAAAAAACAGAGAGAGAGAAAAAAAAAGGGGGGTTTTATTTAATTGCAGAGAAATATTATATATTTATCAGAAGTGTGAGATTGACAGGCAGATCCCACCGGAAATAAATTAAATATATTTCACCACACCTTCAAATCTTGATCAAATTTCACCCATCCCCTTTCTTGATTATAAACTAGCCTTTTTTTAATTTAAATTTTTCCTGGTAATTGAAGTTGGAAAGAGACTTGTCTGATTCTCTTACATGATGCTCGGCGTTTCCGGCCTCATGGCCACCTCAGCCGACGGCGTCGACCCCCACGAGAGCGGCGGAGCTAGCGGCGCCAGCAGTGAGGTTGGAGCCTCCAGCTCCGTGCCCGTCGGCGGCGCTGCGGAGGAGGGTGAGAGAAGTGGCGGCGGCAGCGGTGGGAACCGGTGGCCGAGGCAGGAGACTTTGGCTTTGCTTAGAATTCGTTCTGATATGGATGTTGCTTTTAGAGACTCTAGCCTTAAAGGCCCATTATGGGATGAAGTTTCCAGGTAATTTTATTTGAATTTTTCAATAATATATTCTTCATTTTTGCTTTCAAGATTGGATTTTTTTTTTTTGGTTATGGGTTCATAATTCGATTGAATTATTGCTTTTTGATTAAAAGGGTCTCTGTCTTTCAATTCGTTTCACAAGAATTCAGCAGCTTTCGTGGAATTTTATGTTCCGTGTATTCTCCCTCTTTTATGGTTCATTTTCTTGCCACTTTTTTGCTAATTATAGCAAAAATCAGAGCTTGCGAGAATGATCAAACAATCTCCAACTCGATTTAATTTTCTGCAAAACCTTGTTTGCATCACTGCTGTTAATTTCTAGCATTTTTATCGTATGTGTTTATCGCCATTACCAGCCTTGGTTTTATTGAACAAATCAAGATTGAATAACAACAAGAATATGAAACGGAGTTCTCAGCTACTTGTTTATTTGTTTATCGATCCGAATTTTAAAATCCGGCGAGTGTTGTTGTCAGAAAAATGGCGGAGCTTGGATTCCATCGAAGCGCCAAGAAATGTAAAGAGAAATTCGAGAACGTTTACAAGTACCACAAGAGGACTAAAGATGGCCGAGCTTCTAAGTCCGATGGTAAAAACTACCGTTTTTTCGATCAATTAGAGGCGTTGGAGAATGCCCCGCCGCCCTCCTTCGCTCCTCCGCCGCCGCGCCCAATGGTGGCGCCGCCAATGCCGGCTTCCTTGCCAATGCCGCCGTCTCATCACCACCCCACTGTTTCATCTTCCAGTCCCAATCCCTTGAGTGTCGCGCCGCCTAGTTCCTCTCCGTTTCAGCAGTCTTTACAGCCGCCATTGCCACAGGCGCCGCCGCTGAGTAATCCGAATCAGGCGTTTCACGGTTTTCAGGCCTCGACGTCGAGCTCCTCCACTTCCTCCGACGAGGACATACAAATGCGGCGGGGGAAGAAGAGGAAATGGAAGGAGTTCTTCCATAGATTAATGAAGGATGTGATTCATAAACAGGAGGATTTGCAGAAGAAATTCTTGGACACATTGGAGAAACGGGAACGTGATCGGATGGCCAGGGAGGAGGCGTGGCGGGTGCAGGAGATGGCGAGGATGAACCGGGAACATGAGCTTCTGGTGCACGAGAGATCCATCGCCGCCGCCAAGGACGCGGCGGTGGTGGCGTTCTTGCAGAAGGTCACTGACCAAAACACCGCCTTGCAAATCCCAATCATTACCACTGCCAATAACGCCTCAGTACAGCCGCCGGAGAGTCATCCTCCTCCGCCGCTGCCGCGACAGCCACCGCCACAGCCCACAGCGCCTGCAGTATCCCTCTCGCCACCTCCGGTGCTGCCACCTAAGCCAGTAGCCGCAGCAGCGCCAGTGATGACGGTGGCGGTGACGCCACCGAAAACGGACAACGGTGGGGATAATTCGCTGTCGGCCAGCTCGTCACGCTGGCCGAAAGCCGAGGTACAAGCTCTGATCGATCTTCGAACGAGCTTGGACCTCAAGTACCTCGAGAGCGGGCCGAAGGGCCCCCTCTGGGAGGAGATATCGGCGGAGATGGCGAAGCTAGGGTACAATCGAAGCTCGAAAAGATGCAAGGAGAAATGGGAGAACATAAACAAGTACTTCAAGAAAGTGAAAGAGAGCAACAAGAAAAGGCCCGAAGATTCAAAAACATGCCCATATTTTCACCAACTCGATGCCATATACAAAGAGAGAGCGAAGATCGATCACAGCCCTTCATTCAGCCAAGGCTACACCACGATCAATCCGGAGAACCAAATGGCGCCGATAATGGCCCGGCCCGAGCAGCAATGGCCGCTGCCCGAGCAAGCAATGGGTGATCACGAGAGCGATCACGACGAGGAGGAGGAGGAGGAAGACGAGGAGGACGAAGGCGGAGGAGGGTACGAGATAGTGGCCAACAAGCAGCCGTCCTCAGCCGCGAACGCGGCGGAGTGAGGCGGAGCTAGAGAGAGAGAAGAAGAGAGAGAAAGAAGGAAGGAGAGAGGAGGAAAGAGAGAGAGGGATGATAGAAATGGAGAGGGGCAAGTGGAGGTGGTGGTGGGGCAGAATTGCAGGAGGTGTCAGAGATGGGTCTCGCGGTGGGTCAGAAGCACCGATTGGTGGTGGCGGTGAAATTTTTCGATTCACATGGCGGAGAGGCGCGGCGGCGGCTGCGGCGGCGGTGGGTGGATGTTTTGTAAGATTATATTATAGTTCTTTTTTCTTTTTCTTTTTTGAAATTATGTTTTTCTTTATAATTTATTTATTATTTTGGAGATAAATAAATTGAGAAAGGGGTGAAATAGAGAGGGAGAGTTATTGAATATTCCAAAAAAATTAATAAGGGGACACTTATATTTTCAATTTTTTTTTTCTTTTGAGGTTCATGAGAGTGTAAATGTCAAAAAATATTGATTTTTCTTATTTTAATGGTGTTTGTCTTTGTCACTTTTTGTCAATCTTTAGACTTATTTTTCATCTTCCTTACAATTATCTTTTTTTGTTAGATCATGTTAAACTTGTGGGATAGCAAATAAATTGACTCAAACCCTAATTTCAAGCAACTTGTAAGAAATCATGTGTTGATTGAGTTATCAAGTTACGTTTATAAATTGGTATTTTTTGTTTTTTCCATTATTACATATATGGTATATCATATATATTTGATTCATTTGTCTATTTATGATCTAAATATATATTGTTGAATATAGTTCAATTAAAACGAAAGAAAAAAAAACATTTTTATGTCAGAAAGAACAATTTAATTATTAAAGTTTCAATTTGGTTATCAGAATTACAGGGTAATATATAATATAAGCCGATTAATCAACTCAAAGATATTTTATGTATAAACATTGCGTATATATTTTACATGAAATTGATGTTAGAATTTATAACGTTGTGGTACTTGCTGTGATCGTGAGTTTGGATTTAATTTGTTATAAAATCATAGTGATTTATATATGTAATTAATTTGTTTAAGGAAATGAATTAGTTTATATCATATTTTAAAGTGTTTATTTTTCAATAAAAAATATTATATCGGTAGATGGACACTTTTAAGTAATATTGGTCAGTTAATATTATAGAAACAGTTTGGTTAATTCAAAGCAAAATCAACTAAATTTTGTATTAATCGAACCAACCTGACCAATTTGTAATTTATTTACTTTAAGGAATTTTACAATATAATAAAAAAGGAGATTTATGTAAGTAATTTTTTTTTAAAATAAAAATTTCACTGATGTACATTAAATAATTTCACTGATGTACATTAAATAAAATTTCCTTCTTATACCAATGATTGTTTATTCTTTAATTTACCTTATTTGATTTTTATCTGTTCAAGGGTAAGTTTGTAATTTTAATATCTTTAGGGCAAAAAATAATTGAAATCGTTTAAATATATTAAAGAAAAGAAACAGAACTTGGATCACTTGCAATATTGTTAGTTTCATTTCCTTAAATACGTACTTTCATTTATCTTAAAATAAATACTACTAATATATACATATATAAAATTCAAGATCCATATATACACGTAACTATACAAATTAAGCAACATGTAAATAAAAATAGAAAAATTGAAAGCACAAATTATTTCTATTTTCACGAAATCTAACCGAATATGATTTCCTAATGAGGGAAAGAATCCAGTCAAAATCTTAAATTTCACAAGTTTAAGCCACATGCAAATCATGCTAATCACATAACTACTCTTAATTAGTACTAGTAATTAAATTGCTCATTTAATTATATAAAGCAAAAATTAAATGTAGAGAAATTTAATATATAGTACTCCATTCGTTCCAAAATAAGTCTCGGTTTAGATTTTTACACATATATTAAAGAATGTGATAAACAATTTGATTTATCTCTATTTAAATTAATTAGTTAGTGTGAGAAGTATTTTTCTCTTTTCCTCTTTTAATGTTAATTTGTAACATATTTAATTTGATAGAGTAATATTTTTTGCACATGAAAATATGTCTTGAATTTAGAACCCGACACTTATTTTAGGACAAAATTTACTAGTCAGAACGATGCTTATTTTGAAAGTATAAGTTAAAATTAACCCCATGTCCATCATCCTACATGAGAACAACAAAACATTTCCAATGTGAAATGTCTGAACTGGTTTTTACTTCATCATATCCCTTAATAAAACTACTGCTTATTTAGTTATTTACCTCATTATTAATTTCTTAAAGTTCCAAGGAAGTAATAAATAAATTACAGTATGTATAGGCAATTTGATTATTCAATATATATATGTGTGTGTGTAGGTAGGAAATCTCTCAATCATATATATTTCTATTTTTGGGATATAATTTGACATATATGATATACCACATGATCAAGTGTTTAGATATTTTAATAATTTAAACATTAAATATCATACATCATTGGAAATGACTATTTTCATAGTGTACAAAATTATAATTTTAAATGTACCTAATTTATCTAAAATGATACAATTTAAAAAAGGGTAAGTTAATTAACAGATAATATTAGATAAATACAAATAATAATAAATTTGAGTAATTTATAATCTATATTTATATTGACGAAATTGATTATTAAAATAACGTAAAAACTGATGTCAATTTTATCTCCACTGTGTAGAAATCAAATACATTTTCATAAGTAAATATTTTGTGGGCTAAGAATTAATTTGTATCGACTCGTCTCACACTAACAATAATAATCCTACTTTAATATTAGACTAAATGTTCATAATAACAATATAATAATAATTTACCCTAGCTATACTTTTTTTTTTTTTGGACTTCTTCACGCAAACATTAACATTTTGTCTTATCTTTAAGATAAGATCATATATAACATCAATAATTTTAAAAAATATCACCAGCTAACAATGCCTTGTCACAATCTACAAAATGACCCTACATTCATAACTTAATCTTTCTATACATATGTGTATTATATATATCCATTTTAATATAGAAATTTATAAGCCCATTTTTCTAGAGTGAATTTAAATATAAATCCAACCCTTTCTTATCTCTACTTGGAAAAATTAACAATTCCTTTTCAAAAATTAAATGTAATTGGAGAAAAATTGAGAGATATATGTCACACTAGTCCATTTCATTTGACTTTGTGAATGCCACAATATTCTTTCCCATTTTATTTGAAAGCCTAAGATGATGTCCACCCATTTGTGGGCCCACAAATTGAGTGGTCAAGATGTTTTGGAAAAAAGAGGGTTAGATATTCTGTTAAATGAGAATAGTATAGATTATTATTGTAAGTGACATGTAATGTCATGTTACTATCACATTTATATATAGATACAACTCAAATAAGTAAATAAAAATGTATATATACAAAAGTAATTTTCTTAATTATGAACTTATCACCAATATTTATAAAAAATTATAGAACTTTGTTATCTTTTATAGGTGCCTATAATAATGTTTTTAATCCCAAAAGTAAATCACTTATTACTTACTTAAACATAATATAAAAAAGCTTATAAATTCATACAAAATACACTATAACATATATATATATATATATATTCTCTACTATTGGATTTTAATACTCATACTATATATCTTTTTATATACTATGTGTATATAAAAAAATAAAAATACCCCACTTGTTATGATATAACTTATATAATAAAAAAATAGTTAGGTCCACTGAAAAATGGATGAATATTAATTTAGTCGTTGTCATGAATTCTGATGATTGTTTAGTGATAGGTCAAAAATGGTGAGGGTATTAATATGCCTGCAACTACTTAACTGAATAAATCTGCTTTTTTTCTCCTTTTTTTTTTTTTATCTGACTTTTCCAGATTGAAGTGAATTTTTACCTGTGTACAATATTCAATTTGGATGTATGATGATGATATATTATAGTTCTATAATTAGAAGATTTGGAAGTAAATCTAACTTGATAATAAAATTGAATGGATTTTTGGTAGGTCCCATTTTACAGAAAGATGTCTAATTTTCATAGTGGGAGTTTTTTTTTCATATAAATATTTGTCTTAATATTGAATTTCATCAATATTTACTGCATGTGCAAAAAAATTGTTATCTTTTATTAGTAAACAAATGCACAAAATATTGTTGGTGTTCTTGAAAATAAAAAATAAAACACTAGTTCTTTAGAAAAAGTTACTGGGCCATACATCTCAAATGGAGATAGCAAATTTCTAGGCGGCCCAAATTAAGATACTTGATGGGCCGAGTTGTAATAAGCCCATAAGTAATTAATAAGCCCAAAAGCTCCAAGCCACATACTATAATGTAAAAACTCTCACAAACATGGAAATCTTTCCTCAATTTCCTTTTCTTTTAATTTCTTTTTTCTTTTCTAATATGTTAATGCTTTGCATTTCACAGCTTTTATTTGATACCTATATGTCTATATATTTAGTTTAATTTTGATTTGAATTTTTTGGAAGATTTTTCATGAGATAATATAGAAAGTAGTGTTTCGGTTCCTTTTTATTATTTTCAATATACGCCACGTGTATAATAGTGATATCAATAATTTTATACATGATTTCATGGTTTTATTTATATCATAAATGATAAAATTAAGAACTATATATAGTATTTGTATATTTAGTACTCTCCCAAGTATATAGGTATTATGCATCAAACTCTTTTCATTATAACCTAATAATAATTTACAAATTATTCATTGTAATAACAAAAATTTATGATGTATATATACACTTGACATTGACATGTAACTTGCAAGTTAGTAAAATGGTATCTCCTCCAAAATATTTTCTTCTCCACTTTTCCCAACATCATGAAATTAACCCTAAAAAAATTATATCACTTAGGCTATTAGAATAGCCATGATTCATCCCTACTTAAACTCTACCACAATAGCCATGTTTCACACTGAGCTTGAGCCTTTATGAAGATCAGAGTGGCATATAGAATTCTTTATATAAGCAAGAGCTTCTGATTTGAATTCTACATGATCTAAATTTCTTTTGCAAGAAAAAGAAATGGCAAAATTATCATTTAGTTTTGTGAAGATTGTAGAGAAAAATAAACCATACTTGGCAATGATCTTGGTGCAATTTGCATATGCAGGCATGGCTTTATTCTCTAAAGCAGCCATAGCAAAAGGAATGAATCCTTTTGTGTTTGTTGCATATCGCCAAGCATTTGCCACCATTGCTCTACTCCCATTTGCTTTCTTCCTCGAAAGGTTTTCTTCGTTGCGTTCTTCAACTGATAACCATCTTTTGATTTTTCGCGACAACTTTTATTGAATATATGGTTATTTTTGCAGGAGGAAAGCTGCTCCATTGTCATATAGGCTATTGTGGAGGATCTTCTTGGTCTCTTTATTCGGGTACAATTATTAGTCGATATTTTGTGTCATCATCAAAAAATTTGTTCGTTATTACATTTTTCATATATCCTTGATATTTTCAGAATTACTGTGAGTTTGAACCTCTACCTCTATGCTATAAACTACGTATCAGCTACGTTTGCCTCCGCTAGCAATAACAGCATCCCCGCCATCACTTTTGTGATCGCTATCGCCTTCAGGTTAGACGAAACAAACACAATATTTGGAAATCAAACTTATCATCATTTTTTCAAGAAATTTGAAGTTGGTTTAATTTCTTGATCATATTTAGGATTGAGAGATTTTCCATCAGGGAATTTCCAGGGATGTTCAAGTTTGTGGGGTGTGTTGTTAGCTTTTGTGGGGCAATGGTGTTTGCCTTTGTGAGAGGGCCTCAAATTAATCTTCTCAACTTGTATGGTGAAAATGAAAATTTGCAAATGAAAAATCATATTAGGTATGATTTGGACAACAAAGAGAAGTGGATACTAGGTTGTCTACTCATCCTCCTAGCCAACACTATTTGGGCTTCATGGCTTGTCATGCAGGTACTCTCTTACCCCGGTCTCGTTGACTGGTCAATGCTACATCTCCGATTTCAAAACCAGACCTGATATCTTATTTGACTATCAGGCCTGGAATACAAGATGAAACACTAGTCCACTGATGACTTTTACACGAGTCATTGTGACGTATACAAACTCTATTTAATAATTAGGTATTTGAACACGTGACGATGATATTAACTTAGTTATCGTTTTCAGGCCCCTCTAGTGAAGCAATATCCAGCAAAATTCAGATTGACAACACTTCAGTGCTTATTTAGCTGCCTACAATCAACAATTTGGGGCATAGCCATGAAAAGGGACATCTCTTCGTGGACATTAAAATGGGACTTCAATCTTCTCTCCGTTGCATATTGTGTATGTCTCTCTTGCACTTAATTGTGTCACTTTCTTGTTTCTTTTCCATGCTACAAAAGTATATGAAATCATCAAAAGTTGAAAACATACTATATCGTGTCAGTGACACGTGTCCTTCACACGATACAGTTTGAATTATGTCTTTGATATATCAACGGGACATGAAATGGGTTAAGACTTGAGATTATACAAAAGGGTCGAAAACGTTTTCCCAATTGACTAAGAATAATGCCCGATTTCGTCATAGGTGCTATTAACCTTTCGATTCTTGTTCACATTTTCAAGTTTTGCAACTATTTCATAAGTTATATTCCAAAACTTGTAGTTTGTCTTTGACAAACTTAAAACCGAAAGCTAATGTTATATATGCTCCAAATTGTGTTTCTTACTCATTCCACTACATGGTTTTCTGATTATTATTTTTCTTGATTTAAATTTGATCTAAAATTAGTGATAAAATAAATAAATAAATGGCAGGGTGTGGTGGTAACAGGAATAAGTTACTGGGTGTTACTATGGGTTGTGGAGGAGAGGGGCCCATTTTTCACTGCAGTATTCACTCCACTCCAACTATTAATTACTGCAATTTTCTCTGCATTTCTATGGAAGGAGAAGCTCCATATGGGAAGGTAAGAATTTATTAATTTCACCTATTTTAATCCCAATTTGATCCTCTAACAATATTTATATATGATTTTAATTTTGGTTCGATTCTGCTCGAAACATAAGTTTTTGTTCACGTGAACGCTGGAGTTGAACATTTCATGTCAACATGTCCAACGTCCATGTAGACAAATATTGAAATTCCCTGAAAATATAAAGACGAAATGCGAAATCTTAGTGGTAAAAAAATGTATAAGACCTAACTTATATTAGCTACAAGACTAAAACTGAAACATATATAAATTACAACACCAATTCCACTGTTTTCCAACTTAACTGAATCGCGTGAGGTTGAAATAACTTTCGATCATCCATATTTTTTACACATTAAGTTCTATTTCTTTCGTCAGTATGTACTTAACATGTAGTGCAATATGGGATCCAAAACGACAAGCTAGGGTCATACAAGCACTCAAAAACTCGAAGAGATCGAAGAATCTTGTGAAACTTTAGTGATTAAAAGTGTGAAAATTGAAGAGGGGCCTCTTCTAATTTGTTTTGGTGCAGTATATGTGGAGGCATGTTGCTGGTTGGGGGTTTGTATTGTGTGCTTTGGGGGAAGAAACAAGAGGCCCTAAAGGAAGCTAATCAAGAGATAACACAATCCAACGTGTAGTGCATTATTTTGTTTCATAGTTTTCATAATTAATGCCATCATTTAGTTTATGTAAATAATGTTCTCACATAAAATGTCCATTATTATGTGTAAATTAAGTTCTCATCCCTTCAAATATAGTGATTTGGAATTATTAATTGTAATGGATTTTTAACACATAAGTGATGAATGTATTAATGTGTTTCCGCAGGTAGATATGATAACAGGAGTCTTCAAATCATATTATGATGATTTTGGAAATATTTGTTATTTTATAGTATTTATAGTGTTGAGAAGTGAGAGTCAATTAATTTAAATATGACATACCTGGGTGTGATTTTCGTATAACCGTTAAAGTTGATATTATAAGATACGTATGAATTATAATCGGTTAAAATTTGTAATTTTAATTGGACATGATTAAGAATTATAGTTGTATGAGGATGCTAATACAACCAAATCTTGGATTAAATTTAAAGAATAGCTTTGGTTTCTTCTAATTTGATTATAAACAAGTGTTTTTTTAGCAACTTAATGTTGTTTCCGTTGCCAGTTGAATTTGATCGAAAATATGAACCGGAACGTTTCCGGTTTCTATTCGACCATTTGTATCTACACTAATTAAAATCTCGATTCGTGAATATATGGATTTGGGAAGACACTTTTCAACTCTAAATACAATTTAGACATAATTAATCTTCCAAGTTAGTTTTTTTTTTTCATGTTAAAAAAATTAATTATATAGAATATTTTAAAATATTCTTTTTCGATGCAGAGAATAATGAAGACTGTTGGAGATTATTTGACAATTATTACATAGAAATAGTAACCTTAACAATAAAAATCATGTAATTGGAGATGGTCTTACTTGACAAGGATTCCCTTTTGTTTTTTAATGAAAAAAAAAAACAGAAAAATAGTGCTGCAGATCATGGGCACTAACTTGTCTCTTCCATCTTCCTCCTTCGCCGGTGAGTTTTCTGCATTGTTGATTTCTTCGATTTTGATTCTTAAAGTTTTGGTTTGCATTCGAGTTGTTTTTTTCAAAGAGAGTTGTTTTGGGGTTTCATGGAGTTCTAAGCAAGGATCACGGTGATCTCTCTCTCTCTCTCTCTCTCTCTCTCTCTCTCTCTCTCTCTCTCTCTCTCTCTTTCTCTCTGAGTTAGCATTTGAAGGTAGAACGCATAAAAAGCTGTAACAAATGGTAACTGTATCAGTTTCGGAGTGAGAGCAGCACAAATTATGTGACAATTTGGAACTTACACTCTTGCGTAGAATTTTGCATCTCTGTTGCTAGTTGTCTCTGTTAGAAAGATGATTCAAGCTTTCTTTTTAATCGACTGTGGTTGTTTTGTGAATGCATTGTTCTCTCGTTGCGGATTCTTGTTGCTATAGGACATGGTGTTCTTGGTAAACTTGAATTCTTTGTTTAGATTCAAAAAAAGGGATTAGGTTGTGAAGTAGTAGGAACAAGTAATTAAGTCATTTTCCTCAGATTGATTGTAATGTTCATAAGGTTTCCTTCTTATTTGAGCTTTCCTTTGATGCAAACAAATGACACAGATTGAAATGTAATACAGAATCGATGCAATCAAATTGGGCGTAGACTGGTCCTGATTTGCTTCTTACGGAACATGAATGCGCATTGCTCTACCTTGGTACGAATGTGTTGCTTATATATGTTCATGCATCTCTTTAATGTGGATTATTGATGTAACTGGAAATGAAATGTAATTATCTTATCATCTTCGTTTGGGATTGAAGATATAATCTTTCGTTCCAGAACTGTTATTAACTGATCTTTCTTCCCTTCCATTTCCTCTTAGTTTGAATTTTCTACCTAAATTCATGTTATCTTATGCTGTAGAACATGTATGCCGATTTATTGCAGAACTATTGTGGAAGTCTGTTTGATGAACGTGCCAATGCTACAATGTAATGCCTATTAAATAAATGTGGAGTCTCAAAGGATGAAGTTGATGTATAGTCTTGCATTAAAGAACAAACCTTGAGGTTAAAAGAGAATAGCTACGCAAACAGAATCAACAGAAAAATGCATGATGCCTGATATTCTTTCATGGACAACTGTTAATATTTACGATCATGAATGTGTATATTAGCTTGCACCATTTTAAAGTGCATGTGAAGTAAAACTTGACTTGATCATGAAATGTTTGTTAAAATCTTCATATCTAAGGACATAAACATCCTCATTACAGAATCATTATCAGATATGTTAACTTAGCCTGGTTAGTCTCATCATGTTAAAGGAAGATCAGTTCTTAATAGAGTAGAGTGCTCCAGATAGAACTGTTTATTCTTGGTACTGTAAATATCAACCCGATTAATGATTTCCAATATTACTTTGACTGCACTGTGGGTTGTTCTAGAACAAATTGCAACCTTGTTTTTATGTCAACCAGCTTCTGTAATCATGGACTTGTGCATGCATTATCATGCAGGAAACGGTATGTCTGCAGTGTGGTGATATACGGTTCACTAATGCTTTTGTATACTGCATCAAATGCCTGAATTTTTGTGTGCATCGGTAAGTTGCATTCGGAAGTGTAAGGTGGATATCGTGGTCAAAGGCTCAGAGAGCCTACACCAAAACGAACACAAGGACCAGTGGGAACAGGGATTTACACACAGAGCCACAGAGACTCAAACCCTAGCCCAGACAGAAGATCTCACAGAGAGATCGAGCTCAGCCCACAACCCTCTCACCACTGAACCCTCGGGAAACCCTCAGGAAGCCCCTCGCTTCTACTCTCACACACACTCAAGGATCTCAGGCTTGACACAGTGTAGTATCGAGTTCTTTTTCAGAGAGAAGAAGAGAAGAAGGCAGAAAGAGAAGGAGATTCTCGAATGTGGCTTGCTTTGGCAGCCTCCACTGCAGCCCCATTAAAAGAGGTGAGTGAGAGGAGCAAGAAGCTCAGAGGGCTTCCATCGGAAAGGTACAAAGGAGAAGGAATCGTCGGAGACGAAGAGACAGAGAGAGAGGCGCAGCTAGGGCAAAATGAGAGGAGCAAGAGGAACAGCCTTAAAAGGCTCCGGGGTAATGGGCTAGGGTAACACATGGGCTTGGGCCTGGGCTCGGGTAGAAGTGGGCCAGAAAAAGAAGACAGGCCCATACATACTTTGGGCCTAATTTCTAACATTCTCCACCTTAGGCCCAAATCCCCACTGGTCAGTTCGAAAGAAAAATGGTGTAGGCATTTTTTCATCATTGCCATTATACCTGCAGAAAAAATACACGAAGTAAGCAGAATGCACAAAGCAAGAAATAAAGTCACTCAGACAAGTATATATGACACTTAGTCATTTTCATCAGATTTCTTATTTGATTATGGGAGATCAAAGTTCAAGGTTTTTAAACAAGAGGAGAATTTTTCCACAGATAGACATTTAGTGCCCATATCAGCAGGGTTAAACTCAGATGCAATTTTTTCTAACAGAATCATTCCTTTTTCTACAATATCCCTGATAAAATGAAATCTAACATCTATATGTTTTGTTCTATCATGAAACACAGGGTTTTTACAAAGTTGAATGCCAGATTGACTATCAGAGAAAACAGTAACATCACCAGATAAATAGCCAATTTCAGAGAGCAAACCTTTTAACCAAATAACCTCTTTTAAAGCTTCAGTTATAGCTATATATTCAGATTCAGTGGTAGATAATGCAACAATGTGTTGGAGTTGAGATTTCCAACTAATGCAAGAGCCACATAGAGTAAACACATAAGAAGTAGTTGACTTTCTATTATCCCTATCATTAGCATAATTGGAATCAACATATCCAACAAGGTTGGTACCCTGAGCAGAGTAAGAGAATTTTAAGCTTACATTTTGGGATCCTTTAAGGAACCTGAGAAGCCATTTCAATGCTTCCCAGTGAGAGGGACCAGGATTAGACATGTACCTACTGAGACAGCTAACAGCATAGGCAATATCAGGCCTGGTGCTGATCATTAGGTACATAACAGATCCAATGGCATTTGAGTAGGGTACATTTTTCATTTCAGCAATTTCAGAATCAGTTTTAGGAGACTGATTCTTACTTAATTCAAAGTGAGCAGCAAGGGGCACAGAAGTTGGTTTAGCAGAAGACATAGCAAATTTATTCAAAATCTTTTCCACATAGGAGCATTGATTTAAAAGCAATGTCTTAGCTTTTCTATTTCTAACAATATTCATGCCTAGAATTCTTTTAGCATCACCAAGATACTTCATGTCAAAGTTTTTACTCAAGTTTGTTTGAACACAGTCAATCATTTTCAAGCATGGACTTATTAATAGCATGTCATCAACATAAATCAGTAAGAAGACAGGAACAGAGTTGTCCCTTTTGAAGTACAAACAGTGGTCATATGCACTTCCTATGAATTTTAGTGACTGCATGCATTCATCAAACTTTCTATTCCACTGCCTAGGAGATTGTTTAAGACCATACAAAGATTTATTCAGAAGACAGACATGATTAGGCTTGGAAGAATTAACAAAACCATCAGGTTGTTTCATATATATTTCTTTGTCAATATCTCCATGAAGAAAAGCAGTTTTTACATCTAGTTGTTTCAATTCCCAGTCAAAATGAGCAACTAAGGCAAGCATAATCCTAACAGTAACAAATTTCACAACAGGAGCAAAAATTTCAGAGTAGTCTATGCCTTCTTTTTGTGTGAAACCTTTTGCTACCAGTCTAGCTTTAAACCTAACCTTTTCTTCTTCATTTTTAATCTTATAAAGCCACTTACAGTCTATAACAGAAGCATGTTCAGGTTTAGGTACAAGACACCAAGTATTATTGACATATAAAGAATTCATTTCATCATTCATATCACTTAGCCATTCTTTTGAATGTTCAGATTTTAGAGCTTCACTGTAGGTTTTTGGTTCACAACCATCTAATGACTCAAAGATATTAAAAGCATGAGATTCAACATGAAAATCATTAAACCTAGAGGGTTGCCTAATATTCCTCCTAGGTCTGTCTCTTGCAAGTTGATAGTTATTTAGATCATTTTCATTATTCTCTTCCCCATGTTCATCAAACAAGGTATTATTAGTATTTTCATTATCATTATCAGAAACAGGCAAAAGGGGGTGCTCCACCTTGATAGGAATAGTCCTAGTATCAGGTAGGGGAGTGGGGGCACATAAACAAGGGAAATCAGATTCATTAAAAATCACATCCCTACTTATTACAACCTTAAAACCAGGTTCATCTTTCATCCACAGTCTATAACCTTTCACACCTTCAGGGTAGCCAAGAAAAACACATTTTTTGGACCTAGATTCAAGTTTGTCATCTTTTTGGTGAATATAACCAGCACAACCAAAAACTTTTAAATTTGAAAGATCAAGGTGTTTACCAGACCACACAGATTCAGGACACTTGCCATTTAGAGGAACTGAAGGAGACCTATTAATAAGGTAGGCAGCAGTACATACTGCTTCTCCCCAGAACTTTTTAGAAAGACCAGAGTAACTTAACATACTCCTTACTCTTTCTAAAAGGGTTCTATTCATCCTCTCAACAATACCATTCTGTTGAGGAGTATAAGGGACAGTTTTGTGCCTTTGGATACCTGATTCTGCACACAACTTATCCAATAAGTTGTTGCAGAACTCAAGTCCATTGTCAGTCCTTAGGAATTTTATTCTTTTTCCAGTTTGGTTTTCAATTAAAGTTTTCCAATTTTTAAAATTCTCAAACACATCAGACTTGAGTTTTAAAAGCATTACCCAAACTTTCCTAGAGTAATCATCAATTATTGATAGAAAATAAGATTTTCCACCATGTGTGGAGACACTAGCAGGTCCCCATACATCAGCATGCACATATTCAAGGATTTCAGAACACTTAGACAAATTTGGTGAGGGGGAAGAAGGGAAACAGACTTTGTGTTGTTTTCCTTTCACACAAGATTCACAAAAGGGTACAACAGATATTTTATCATTTCCAAAGCATCCTGCCTTATGTAATAATTCAAGTCCCTTATTGCTCATGTGCCCTAATCTACAATGCCAGAGTTCAGTTTTATCTTCTTTCACAGAATTTGCAGAGGCAGACACAGGCTTAGCAGCACACACATACAAGTTTTTCTTTTTAAAAGCTTCAAGAAAAACAGAAGAGTTTTTAAGTATTTTCATAACACCATTTCCCCATTTTCCTTCAAAACCATCATCTTCTAAAGCAGCACAGGAAATCAAGTTATTGCATAAATCAGGCACATGTCTTACATTTTTTAAGGTAAACACATTTCCTGAACTACAGATTAAGGAAACATCCTCAATACCAGAGATTTTACACTTCTTTTCATCAGCAAGAGAAACAAAACCATTTGACACAGTTTTATAAGAGTTAAAGAAAGCTTTTGAAGGAGTCATGTGAAAGGAACATCCAGAGTCAACAAGCCATTCAAATTCACACTCATTTTCAGGCAACACAGTATAGCAGGATTCAGAGACCATGAACGCATCTCCATTACATTCATTTTCAGAAGTGGATGCATTATTAGCTTGATTACCTTGAGACTGATTTGATCCCTGAAACTGATCCTTTTTCTTTTTAGGGCAATCTTTTATAAAATGATTTGGATCACCACAGTTATAACACCTTCTATTTTTAGGTTTATTCTGGAAAAAGGAGTTATTTTCAGATTGGATCTTATCAGTGTATTGGTTAGTTTGGTTGTTGGAAGGCTTAAAACCCTTGGGCTTAGGCCTTCCTCTAACAAACATCACCTCACCTTTAGTCTGAGGATTTGTTTTTAAATCCATTTCTTTACTCTTTAAACCATTTACAACAGTTTCAAAAGACACAGAGTCCCTACCATACTTAATAGCAGACTTAACATCATTATATGAGTCTGGGATAGCATTTAACAGAACAATAGGAGTATAATCATCAATATTTTTATCTCCAGTTTTCTTGATGTCTTGGACCAGTTTAGTAAACACATCAAGGTTTTCCTCTATATCTTTACTTAAATCCAATTTGAATCTAAAAAATTTTTCAAGCAAGAACATTTTATTAGGCAGGGAGGTTTCCACATACAGATCTTGCAATTTATCCCATAAGGTTTTAGCACTAGTTTGATCACTGACTTTTCTAAGCACACAATCAGACAGATTTAGGACTATAGAAGAATAAGCCATTTCATCCATTTCACTGATCTTTTCAGGTGTGTCAGATTCAGCATAATTTTGACTAATGCATTTAAACACACGTTGTTGAACAAGTATGCATTTCATTTTTTGTTGCCAAATACCAAAATCAGTTTTTCCATCAAAAGGAGCCAAGGTGTAATTTGACAATGAAGCCATCACACAGAATAGGGAACGGACACACAGTCAATCACACAGAAGTAAAGTTTCAGGCTCTGTAGAGCCAAGGATTTCCCAATTCTCGGCACTGATTTATCAGTGGAGCAGGGGTTCACTTGGCAGCCTTAAGCACAAAGCAAAGAACAGAAGAGATTCACAAAGAATAACAGAAGAGATTACAGCGGAAGCACACAATCAAGGCAGTCACAAAGAAAGCCTAGGTTTTCTACCAGCACAGAAGCCCAAAACCTGCCCGTTACAAACGGGAACTACCAAAAATGTTTAGGGTTTAGCGAAGTACCTGAGCGGACCCCAAAGTATGGGCAAGTCCGACTTACCACAGGCAACCGATAAGGCTCACGTCGAGCGCAGGCGCGACGGGAGGACTGCCAAGGGGGCAGAGAGGATTACCAGCTCGATCAAGCAACGAACCAGAAGAAAAAACACAGAGAGAAGCACACACAAGTTAGAAACTGTAAACCCTAGATTCTTACAGGGGGAACACAAAGAGTCACCCCAAGAATCTCAGGTTTCGACCCCACGGGTCAGATGAGACCACGATTACAAGAACCTGGCTCTGATACCACTGTAAGGTGGATATCGTGGTCAAAGGCTCAGAGAGCCTACACCAAAACGAACACAAGGACCAGTGGGAACAGGGATTTACACACAGAGCCACAGAGACTCAAACCCTAGCCCAGACAGAAGATCTCACAGAGAGATCGAGCTCAGCCCACAACCCTCTCACCACTGAACCCTCGGGAAACCCTCAGGAAGCCCCTCGCTTCTACTCTCACACACACTCAAGGATCTCAGGCTTGACACAGTGTAGTATCGAGTTCTTTTTCAGAGAGAAGAAGAGAAGAAGACAGAAAGAGAAGGAGATTCTCGAATGTGGCTTGCTTTGGCAGCCTCCACTGCAGCCCCATTAAAAGAGGTGAGTGAGAGGAGCAAGAAGCTCAGAGGGCTTCCATCGGAAAGGTACAAAGGAGAAGGAATCGTCGGAGACGAAGAGACAGAGAGAGAGGCGCAGCTAGGGCAAAATGAGAGGAGCAAGAGGAACAGCCTTAAAAGGCTCCGGGGTAATGGGCTAGGGTAACACATGGGCTTGGGCCTGGGCTCGGGTAGAAGTGGGCCAGAAAAAGAAGACAGGCCCATACATACTTTGGGCCTAATTTCTAACAGGAAGATTCCTTTTTGGCCTACAACTTCCTCATTCCTCGTTGAACCCCTAGCACCCTTGGACTAACAGCTTTTGATGTCGTATTTTTTTCTTGTTTTTTGCCAGCTACTGCTTGGATGTAATACCTGAATCAGTTGATGAATTTGTTCGATGGGTTTGTGATAGTTGTCAAATGGAAGTCCTAAAACAGTCTGCGGTCTGCAATAATAAAACCGTCCAACAACATAGAACTAGAGATCGTATAGCTTCAAAGCAGCTTGAATCAGAGAGGATTGCGCCTTGAGGAGCAAAAAGTCAACCAAAATTTGATGAGCGATGATAATTTATCAGCTGATGCTCCCTCGAAAGAAAGTATGAAGATAGAGAGAAGTGCAATTACAGTTTCAACTGTGAGAAACAACCAGCATAGATTCCGTAATAATAACTCCTCCAAGATACCTAATGAGAAATGCTCAACCATTGGCATCCGTGGCTCTGCTAAATTGGCATGTGGTTCTGCACTATCTATGGAAATGAACAAAAACAAGGCCGCTGACAAGAATGATCAGCACCATTTTGCACAGAAACTTTGTAAATTAGATCCTGAGCCTGGTGCCATATCACATTTGTCATGTAAACGCTCTTTAGGAAGTTCAAAGAAGAAAAAAACCAATCTGTCTTCTGAAACTTATTTGGAGGAGCAAAGGCACAGAGCTCCCCGTGCTCAACATCTCATGGAGGATGTAAGGTGGATATCGTGGTCAAGGCTCAGATAGCCTACACCAAAATCGAACACAAGGACCAGTGGATGGGGGATTCAGTCACAGAGTCACAGAGACTCAACCCAAGTCCTAAGAACAAATCTCACAGAGAGATCAAAGAACCCACAGAGGGAAAAGCCCACAGAGAAACCCACACCCGAGCACCCCTCAGGAAACCCTCAAGGAGACCTCTCGCTTCTACCCACACTCACGCACAAGCTTAACTCAGTGGAGTATATGGTTCTTATCAGAAGAGAGAAGAATGCTACAGAAGAAGGAGAAGACTCGAGATTATGGCTTACTGGAGCTCCTCCACTGGAGTCCCATAAATGGGGTGAGTGAGAGGAGCAAGAAGCACCAAGGGTTTCCATCGAGAAGGAGCGAAGGAGAAGGAATCGTCGGAGACGAAGGGACAAAGAGGCGCAGCTAGGGCAAATGGGGGGAGCAAGAGAGACGCTGCCTTTTAAGGCTCTGGGATAGTGGGCTAGGGTTGTGGGGTGGGCTTGGGCTTGGGTTTGGGTTGAAGTGGGCCGAAATAAAAGACAGGCCCATGAATAACTTTGGGCCTAATTTTCAACATTCTCCACCTTAGGCCCAAATCCCTACCCACTGGTCAGTTCGATAAAAAAAATGGTGTAGGGGGCATCATCATTGCCAATATACCTGCAGAAAAAATACACGAAGTAAGCAGAATGCACAAAGCAAGAAATAATGTCACTCAGACAAGTATATATGACACTTGGTCATTTTCATCAGATTTCTTATTTGATTATGGGAGATCAAAGTTCAAGGTTTTTAAACAAGAGGAGAATTTTTCCACAGATAGACATTTAGTGCCCATATCAGCAGGGTTAAACTCAGATGCAATTTTTTCTAACAGAATCATTCCTTTTTCAACAATATCCCTGATAAAATGAAACCTAACATCTATATGTTTTGTTCTATCATGAAACACAGGGTTTTTACATAGTTGAATGCCAGATTGACTATCAGAGAAAACAGTAACATCACCAGATAAATAGCCAATTTCAGAGAGCAAACCTTTTAACCAAATAGCCTCTTTTAAAGCTTCAGTTATAGCTATATATTCAGATTCAGTGGTAGATAATGCAACAATGTGTTGGAGTTGAGATTTCCAACTAATGCAAGAGCCACATAGGGTAAACACATAAGAAGTAGTTGATTTTCTATTATCCCTATCATTAGCATAATTGGAATCAACATATCCAACAAGGTTGGTACCCTGAGCAGAGTAAGAGAATTTTAAGCTTACATTTTGGGATCCTTTAAGGAACCTGAGAAGCCATTTTAATGCTTCCCAGTGAGAGGAACCAGGATTAGACATGTACCTACTGAGACAGCTAACAGCATAGGCAATATCAGGCCTGGTGCTGATCATTAGGTACATAACAGATCCAATGGCATTTGAGTAGGGTACATTTTTCATTTCAGCAATTTCAGAATCAGTTTTAGGAGACTGATTCTTACTTAATTCAAAGTGAGCAGCAAGGGGCACAGAAGTTGGTTTAGCAGAAGACATAGCAAATTTATTCAAAATCTTTTCCACATAGGAGCATTGATTTAAAAGCAATGTCTTAGCTTTTCTATTTCTAACAATATTCATGCCTAGAATTCTTTTAGCATCACCAAGATACTTCATGTCAAAGTTTTTACTTAAGTTTGTTTGAACACAGTCAATCATTTTCAAGCATGGACTTATTAATAGCATGTCATCAACATAAATCAGTAAGAAGACAGGAACAGAATTGTCCCTTTTGAAGTATAAACAGTGGTCATATGCACTTCTTATGAATTTTAGTGACTGCATGCATTCATCAAACTTTCTATTCCACTGCCTAGGAGATTGTTTAAGACCATACAAAGATTTATTCAGAAGACAGACATGATTAGGCTTGGAAGAATTAGCAAAACCATCAGGTTGTTTCATATATATTTCTTTGTCAATATCTCCATGCAGAAAAGCAGTTTTTACATCTAGTTGTTTCAATTCCCAGTCAAAATGAGCAACTAAGGCAAGCATAATCCTAACAGTAACAAATTTCACAACAGGAGCAAAAATTTCAGAGTAGTCTATGCCTTCTTTTTGTGTGAAACCTTTTGCTACCAGTCTAGCTTTAAACCTAACCTTTTCTTCTTCATTTTTAATCTTATAAAGCCACTTACAGTCTATAACAGAAGCATGTTCAGGTTTAGGTACAAGACACCAAGTATTATTGACATATAAAGAATTCATTTCTTCATTCATAGCACTTAGCCATTCTTTTGAATGTTCAGATTTTAGAGCTTCACTGTAGGTTTTTGGTTCACAACCATCTAAAGACTCAAAGATATTAAAAGCATGCGATTCAACATGAAAATCATTAAACCTAGAGGGTTGCCTAATATTCCTCCTAGGTCTGTCTCTTGCAAGTTGATAGTTATTTAGATCATTTTCATTATTCTCTTCCCCATGTTCATCAAACAAGGTATTATTAGTATTTTCATTATCATTAATAGAAACAGGCAAAAGGGGTTGCTCCACCTTGATAGGAATAGTCCTAGTATCAGGTAGGGGAGTGGGGGCACATAAACAAGGGAAATCAGATTCATTAAAAATCACATCCCTACTTATTACAACCTTAAAACCAGGTTCATCTTTCATCCACAGTCTATAACCTTTCACACCTTCAGGGTAGCCAAGAAAAACACATTTTTTGGACCTAGATTCAAGTTTGTCATCTTTTTGGTGAACATAACCAGCACAACCAAAAACTTTTAAATTTGAAAGATCAAGGTTTTTACCAGACCACACAGATTCAGGACACTTACCATTTAGAGGAACAGAAGGAGATCTATTAATAAGGTAGGCAGCAGTACATACTGCTTCTCCCCAGAACTTTTTAGAAAGACCAGAGTAACTTAACATACTCCTTACTCTTTCTAAAAGGGTTCTATTCATCCTCTCAACAATACCATTCTGTTGAGGAGTATAAGGGACAGTTTTGTGTCTTTGGATACGTGATTCTGCACACAACTTATCCAGTAAGTTGTTGCAGAATTCAAGTCCATTGTCAGTCCTTAGGAATTTTATTCTTTTTCCAGTTTGGTTTTCAATTAAAGTTTTCCAGTTTTTAAAATTCTCAAACACATCAGACTTGAGTTTTAAAAGCATTACCCAAACTTTCCTAGAGTAATCATCAATTATTGATAGAAAATAAGATTTTCCACCATGTGTGGAGACACTAGCAGGTCCCCACACATCAGCATGCACATATTCAAGGATTTCAGAACACTTAGACAAGTTTGGGGAGGGGGAAGAAGGGAAACATACTTTGTGTTGTTTTCCTTTCACACAAGATTCACAAAAGGGTACAACAGATATTTTATCATTTCCAAAACATCCTGCTTTATGTAATAATTCAAGTCCCTTATTGCTCATGTGTCCTAATCTACAATGCCAGAGTTCAGTTTTATCTTCTTTCACAGAATTTGCAGAGGCAGACACAGGCTTAGCAGCACACACATACAAGTTTTTCTTTTTAAAAGCTTCAAGAAAAACAGAAGAGTTTTTAAGTATTTTCATAACACCATTTCCCCATTTTCCTTCAAAACCATCATCTTCTAAAGCAGCACAGGAAATCAAGTTATTGCATAAATCAGGCACATGTCTTACATTTTTTAAAGTAAACACATTTCCTGAACTACAGATTAAGGAAACATCACCAATACCAGAGATTTTACACTTCTTTTCATCAGCAAGAGAAACAAAACCATTTGACACAGTTTTATAAGAGTTAAAGAAAGCTTTTGAAGGAGTCATGTGAAAGGAACATCCAGAGTCAACAAGCCATTCAAATTCACACTCATTTTCAGGCAACACAGTATAGCAGGATTCAGAGACCATGAACACATCTCCATTACATTCATTTTCAGAAGTGGATGCATTATTAGCTTGATTACTTTGAGACTGATTTGATCCCTGAAACTGATCCTTTTTCTTTTTAGGGCAATCTTTTATAAAATGGTTAGGATCACCACAGTTATAACACCTTCTATTTTTAGGTTTATTCTGGAAAAAAGGGTTATTTTCAGATTGGATCTTATCAGCGTATTGGTTAGTTTGGTTGTTGGAAGGCTTAAAACCCTTGGGCTTAGGCCTTCCTCTAACAAACATCACCTCTCCTTTAGTCTGAGGATTTGTTTTTAGATCCATTTCTTTACTCTTTAAACCATTTACAACAGTTTCAAAAGACACAGAGTCCCTACCATACTTAATAGCAGACTTAACATCATTATATGAGTCTGGGATAGCATTTAACAGAACAATAGGAGTATAATCATCAATATTTTTATCTCCAGTTTTCTTGATGTCTTGGACCAGTTTAGTAAACACATCAAGGTTTTCCTCTATATCTTTATTTAAATCCAATTTGAATCTAAAAAATTTTTCAAGCAAGAACATTTTATTAGGCAGGGAGGTTTCCACATACAGATCTTGCAATTTATCCCATAAGGTTTTAGCACTAGTTTGATCACTGACTTTTCTAAGCACACAATCAGACAGATTTAGGACAATAGAAGAATAAGCCATTTCATCCATTTCACTGATCTTTTCAGGTGTGTCAGATTCAGTATAATTTTGACTAATGCATTTAAACACACGTTGTTGAACAAGTATGCATTTCATCTTTTGTTGCCAAATGCCAAAATCAGTTTTTCCATCAAAAGGAGCCAAGGTGTAATTTGACAAAGAAGCCATCACACAGAATAGGGAACGGACACACAGTCAACCACACAGAAGTAAAATTTTCAGGCTCTGTAGAGCCAAGGATTTCCCAGTTCTCGGCACTGATTTATCAGTGGAGCAGGGGTTCACTTGGCAGCCTTAAGCACAAAGCAAAAAACAGTAGAGATTCACAAAGAATAACAGAAGAGATTACAGCGGAAGCACACAATTAAGGCAGTCACCAAGAAAGCCTAGGGTTTCTACCAGCACAGAAGCCCAAAACCTGCCCGTTACAAACGGGAACTACCAAAGATGTTTAGGGTTTAGCGAAGTACCTGAGCGGACCCCAAAGTATGGGCAAGTCCGACTTACCACAGGCAACCGATAAGGCTCACGTCGAGCGCAGGCGCGACGGGAGGACTGCCAAGGGGGCAGAGAGGATAACCAGCTCGATCAAGCAACGAACCAGAAGAAAAAACACAGAGAGAAGCACACGAAGTTAGAAAATGTAAACCCTAGATTCTTACAGGGGGAACACAAAGAGTCACCCCAAGAATCTCATATTTCGACCCCACGGGTCAGATGAGACCACGATTTCAAGAACCGTGGCTCTGATACCACTGTAAGGTGGATATCGTGGTCAAGGCTCAGATAGCCTACACCAAAATCGAATACAAGGACCAGTGGATGGGGGATTCAGTCACAGAGTCACAGAGACTCAACCCAAGTCCTAAGAACAAATCTCACAGAGAGATCAAAGAACCCACAGAGGGAAAAGCCCACAGAGAAACCCACACCCGAGCACCCCTCAGGAAACCCTCAAGGAGACCTCTCGCTTCTACCCACACTCACGCACAAGCTTAACTCAGTGGAGTATATGGTTCTTATCAGAAGAGAGAAGAATGCTACAGAAGAAGGAGAAGACTCGAGATTATGGCTTACTGGAGCTCCTCCACTGGAGTCCCATAAATGGGGTGAGTGAGAGGAGCAAGAAGCACCAAGGGTTTCCATCGAGAAGGAGCGAAGGAGAAGGAATCGTCGGAGACGAAGGGACAAAGAGGCGCAGCTAGGGCAAATGGGGGGAGCAAGAGAGACGCTGCCTTTTAAGGCTCTGGGATAGTGGGCTAGGGTTGTGGGGTGGGCTTGGGCTTGGGTTTGGGTTGAAGTGGGCCGAAATAAAAGACAGGCCCATGAATAACTTTGGGCCTAATTTTCAACAGAGGATAAACAGCCCAACTTAAAAACTCGGTGCTCCGAGGGAAGGGGAATCAGCTTAAGCAATGACTGTAATAAAAGCAGAGAATCAAAAGTTTGTGAAGACAGAACCTCTGTGTCTTACCATAAGAGTAATATCCATGAAGGGTTGTCACAAGATTCAACAAATTTATCAATGGTAGATTGCAATATCCATGCTACACCGCTTAAGATGCCAGTTTGGAGGTGAGAAAAATATAGTGTGAAACAAATTTAAAGTTGTTGAATTTTCATACCACTAACAGAGCAATTTGCTACTTCCTACTAACAGGGGAAGTTTCAATATATGGAACAAAAACAATGATATTCTTGATGGCCTCATGGCTCACATGTCTAGCAGAGCATCTCAAAAGGTATACGAAGAGGCATTCCATTTCCAATCGGTGCTTCACCTGGAAATGCTTCCCAAATCTGATGTATGTCGCCCTTTATTTTTTCCCATCTGATATAAGGTCTTCATTTTATTCTTTAGTTGTCAGCTATTTCTGTTGCTTCTTGGCTTCCTTTTAGATTATATGTTGACATAATCCTACCTTTTCTACTAAAGGAGTGAACCGTTCTTTGATCACTTTGTCGAAGAGATGGTGCATAGAGAACTTGCATTGAGAGCCGTCGTGCTGAGCTTTTGGTTTTTACTTCGATGGAACTGCCACTGCCTTATTGGAGTAAATTTACAGTCATTTTCTATCGATACAATTTAATCTTTGCATTGATTTTCACATATTCGAAAAACCTCAATTTAAAATTTTCGTAGGATTTCAAGGCAAGTATTATATATGGGGAGTATTTAGGCAAAAGCCAAGGTACAACCCCATAACGTGTAAAGATCGTCAACATGGTACTGACTCCCGCTAAGGTAAAATTCCTGTGAAAACGAAGAGAGTTGGTGCCCAAAGTCCTCTTAGTCCACTAAGTTATTGCAGTAGTTACAGTTTGCACACTTCTTCAACTAAAAATTGTAGGTGAAATATGACGAACTTGTTAAAAACAAGGAGAGTCCTTTTGCCTTATCTTCTATATTATCTATAACATGTTTTACAAATCTACAAATTAAAGAGCTATGTTCTTGCAGTTTTATTTCCCTAATTAAAGGTCAAACAAAGTACTGAAAATGTCTACATTCTTTGGAGAAGGTGTGTTCATCATATGAGGCATCATCAAACCATTCTCTCTCATGTTGTTAAGTGATTCCATAATGGGATCAGATGAAGAAACGAATAAGTTTTGCGGGAATGGCGGAAGCATTGATTGCTCCGACGTACTCGCCGCCGCCAATACGCCGCCGTCGTTTCGTGATGGCGGCGGTATAGTCGACGTGGAGTTAGGGCCGGTCAAACGTTGGACTAGAGACTTGAACTCATTTGGGTCCACGGTGATTATCTTAGGAGACTCCGTGTAGATTATAACCGGCGGCGGTGGAGAGTGGTGGCCGTGACTGTGAGGCTGAGCCGCCGGTTTTCCTATCTTGTGAGATTTTTTGCCTACTTTAAGTTGCATGGGACGCTGGCCTTTTAGTTGGAGCTCTGGCCGGTCGGGAGGATTTTCCGGCGTGTTCATGGCGGCGGTGGCGGCGGAGATGTTTGAAGATTGAAATTAGTAGAAATGGAGGGTTGAGTTTGAATTAAATTAAGTGGGAAAAGTCACTTAAATAAGTGGAAAAAATAGAGAAGTATTGGCTAGTTCAAAAGTGTGTGTATTGACCACATCTTGTATTCTAGTTCTAGGAATTGAGGATTATTTCGTAGTGAAATTATTTTTGAAATTGTCAAACATATATGTGTGTGTTATCTTGGAAACGGACAACCAAGTTGTTCGTGTGGCAATATACATGTGGATCTCTGTCTGAAATAGTTTCTAATATTTAGTAATATTTATAAGTTTTTTTTATGTAGTAATAATGTTATTACAAAAATGTCACTCAATTATTTTAAAAAACAATAGTCAACTGTTTTTTCTCAACTTCCGTGTCGGTCATAGTAGGCAAGTGCGACCGGGATAATATTAGTTATATAAAAATCCCTTATGAAGGTAAACTGGGTTTTATGAAGGGAAAGGAGAAATAAAGGTTATTAAAAGGTTAAGATTAAAATCGATTACTATTAATTATAATATCTATATATCTATATATATATATATAAAAACAGAATATTCTACCAAAAATAATTGCAATAAATGTCTCATTTATTAAATATTTCCATTTTAAGAAATCATTAATAACTTTAATTTTATATTTAACCAAAATATAAATAAGTACTAATATTTAAGACATTTAATTTTATATTTATTGTATAGAAATTCAAAAGAAAAAATAATTAGATAAATCTATCTATATATTTATATACTATAATATAGAGGAAAAGTTGGAAATATTTATATATATAAAAACACAAACATTTCCTCAAATAGTAATGTTAAATTTTCCCGCCAAAAACACTTTACTAAATCTAGAAATGATTTTTATTTATTAAAATAAATGAATAATATATAAACAAATCATGTTTGATATATATATATATATATATTTTATGGAAGTGATATGTATAATAACCTTTTAACATATGGTAAGTCAACTTTAATTATTAATTTCAATTCATATATTTATAATATCATTTAAACAATGTGTGCATATGTGTATATATATGTGTGTGTGTGAGATATGACAAAATAATCACATATTTATCTATCTGGTAAGTCAATTTGATTATTAAATTTCAGTTGATATATTTATGATATGATTTAAACAATGTATATATATATATATATATATGTATATGATTTACATAATATAATATCATATAAAGTTAATTAATAATTTAATTTAATATATCTGAAGTAGTCGATAAAGGATTAGTAATGTTTGTAATATATAATTTGCTACATATATAGATAGATGTAATGCGTGTATAATTTTGTATATTTTTTATCATATAAAAGTCAACTATTAATTTTAAATATCTTTTACTTATATTTAGTAAAATAGCTAAATACAAAAATTAAACATGATCATGATTGATTTGAATTAATTTTCCAATTAAATTTTATGAGTGATTGTGCAAAAATATATACATACCATATTTATATACATTAAATAATATAATTATAGCTAAATATAATTTTTAAACAATGTGTGTAAATTAAACATGACCATGATTGATTTGAATGGATTTAATTGAATTTTTCAATCAATTTGTATGAGTGATGGTGAAAACATATATACATACCATATTTATTTAGAGAGCTCAGCCCAAACTACACAATTTTTTTTAAGGAATTGACTTTTCTAACATTGAATATAACAAAATTATTTTTTTACCACAAAATATAAGAAAGTTACATTTTCTACACTATTTTGACTCGGTCATGGAGAAATGATTGGGTAATGATAGTCTGATGATATATTCTATTTATTTATATTATTATTTAACAATTGATTTATCCAATAAATCATATAAATTGATAAACGTAATTAAATTGATAAGTGAGGCTCGATTAATATAAAAAATGAGGATCTTTTAATTGAATGATTTTAGGTATATTAAATTAAAACTGTTTGAAATTAAACTATCAATTGTAAATAATTAAACAAATTTGCGATTAAAAAAAATTAAACAAATTTCCAATTTTCTAGGATTTACTCGAACCACTATGTATTTCACATAGTGGTTCGAGTAATAGTGTAAAAAACCAATTTTTGTTCAATTAATAGAACCACTATATCAAATACATAGTGGTTCAATTAATAGTTAAAATGTTATTTATAATCATGATCTAAATAAAAGATACTTAAATAAGAGTAGATAAATGCTATTAGCTATATAAAAGTCCCTTATACGAGGATAAACTAATTTTTCTTTATTTCTTTATTATGTGGATGCGAGAGTAATGAATATTATAAAGACTAGAAAAAATTGGGTTAAAATTCAAATTGATTACTATTAATTGTAATATTGTTATAAGAACCGCCAAGTACTATTAAATAGTATACTGTAACATACAATACCTGATTTTATATATTTTTTTATGTAAATTTATTTGTAATTCCTTTCTTAACAATGTGTCAAAGTGTGTGTCAGATTTTTGTAATTTTTTTCCTTTTCTCTATTCATTCATTTTATTTGATTTTTCATTTTTCTAATATTTTAAGTGTTATTAAAAGATGTATATATATTTGTATCATAACTAATCATATAATGATCAAATTTTGATAGATTAACAGCAATAATAATAAATACTAGTATAATTGATGTCAATATAGATTTGATGGCTATTGAAGCTTCATTATTAGCTCCAAAAAAAGAAAAAGAAAAAAGAGAAGCTGAATTGTACTAGGTCAAAATCCGGACCAAATCAAATTGACCCGATCCATTTGGAGGTTGATATATTCATAAATATTATAGGGCCAGGATTGGTATTAATTTATGAAGGCTGAATTTAATAATTTATCTTGAAATGAACTATACTTTCTTCATTCATAATTGGACCTGGCCCAAATTACAAAGACAGGCCCAGAGCGCAAAGCCCAAATACCATAGCCCTGTTATTGAAAGTCTCTCGGTAACAATGGTTCAGCCCAACAGCTTTAGCATTCCAATTGACAGTTAAAATGAAAATTGCAATGCACACCCTTCAACTATGGATAATGCTATATTTACCCCAATGAAAGAAATTTGTACTGGGTCTCACTGTAAACCGTAATTCTTAAGTTCAATATTGGAAATATTCAGTGCAACAATATTATATATACTTTAATATTGATTAACAACATACTTGAAAACTTTAATCATATTTTCACCTGCAACAAACAACTATAACTGAACATTTATTTCACCACTTCACAAAACACTCAAAACAAAATATGTAAAACAGAATTACAAACAACAATATCTAAGACTTAGAAGTACAGCCAGAGTTGGTCTTCAAGAATTTTGAGCTAATGGATTCTTCAGCCTTGCCCATTTGACATGAACATACACATAAAGTTTGTTCCACATCTCTTCCATGAATCCAAAATAGGCATCTCTCCATGATTTCTTCAACACCAATGCACTGCACACTGCCGATAATCCCATTGCATATCCAGATGATAAGAACACCCAAAACCACTCTATCTCATCAGATTCATCACCTTCATCTTCTTCATCCTCGTCTTTGACTTCATCGCCACCACAATGGCTGCAATTACTTGTCAATGGAGGGCCATAAAGATGGTTCCCGATAAAGCTCGAAGCATCCAACCTCTGAAGTTGGGTGCTTTCTGGTATTCTCCCGGTTAAGTTATTGTAAGACAGGTTCAAATAACTCAAAAAAGACATGTGCCCAAAGGTATTGGGAATTTGACCTGATAAAAAGTTTCTTGATAAATCAAGAGATTGCAATTGTTTCATATCTCCAATACTCTCCGGGATCAAACCTGTTAACTGATTTTCAGACAAGTTCAATGATTGCAATTCGACCAAGCTTGCCAACTCCTTTGGGATATCACCAGACAAATTGTTCATCGACAAATCAATATTCCTAACCAACGAAAGTATTATATCATACTGCATTTCGGTTCCTTTTGTGGCTACCGATGCACTTTCCCTTAAAGTGCTCCCCGAAAAAAATGTTTGATTAGTACCCAATAAAAGCACTTCATACGTACCATAGCCATAGGAATTTTCAAACAAACTTTGTTTTGTAGCCATTGCAGTTAAATTATAAACACACCTAGGAATCCTACCTGAAAATTGGTTGTTGGAAATATCCAAGATTTGGAGAGAGTTTAGGTGGCATATCGTAGAAGAAATGTTACCACTCAACTTGTTTGAGCGTAAAATAAGAATCTGCAAATTGGCTAGGCTTGTTCCCATCCATGCTGGTAGTATCCCATCAAGATCATTATCACCAAAGTTGATAAACACCAATTCCTTGCATTTATGCATTGAAAACGGTATCTGCCCAGAAAAGTTGTTGCCAAAAAGATTCAAAGAGTTTAGTCTCTCAAGGAATCCTATGGAAGTTGAGATACTTCCAGACATGTTGTTCTTGCCTATGTTCAAGTATTCCAACGATGGCCACTTCTTCCAGCAATCTGGCATCTCTCCACTCAATTGATTTTTCTCCAGAAGAAGAAGTTCCAGTCCGTAGGTTTCATGAGTCATGTCACAGAGAAAGTGAGATATACCTCCTGAAAATGAATTATTTGACAGATCCAGATCCATCACATTTTCTCCTATCCGAGGCAATGAGCCATTGAATTGGTTTGCACTCAGGAATATACTCTGGCCTAGAGAGTGCGTACTTTGTATAGATGGGATTTCTCCATGAAGATGGTTGTGAGAAAGATTCAAGAACCGAATCTCCCAAAACCAGATAGGAATACCACCTGAGATTCCAGTATTGGATAAATCAAGTCCTTCAATGTTCTTCAGCTTATTAAGCCATGGTCGGATGACCTCCAAAGACTTGCCAACGCCTAATCTCCATGATCCTAGACCAATTCCCTTAAGATGGAGGGGTGGAATCCATTTTGAGCTTACATTTAATGTCAGTTGATTTCCAGAGGCACAAAAAGTTTTTAACTTTGTGAGATTGACAAAGTGGCATTCACTCA
This sequence comes from Scutellaria baicalensis, assembly GCA_005771605.1. NCBI lineage: Eukaryota > Viridiplantae > Streptophyta > Magnoliopsida > Lamiales > Lamiaceae > Scutellaria > Scutellaria baicalensis. The sequence continues at coordinate 16,181,475 of CM016728.1, forward strand.
CAATTCCTTCCAACTTGTTATCACCAATGTAAAAACTTTCCAGATTAAAAAGTTGGCCGAAAGTCGTAGGAAGATTTCCAGTGAATTTGTTATCATACAAATTTAAAATTTCCAAAGATGATAGCTTTCCTAGGCTGATTGGAATTGCACCAGAAAATGAGTTTCTGCCGAGACCAAGATATTGAATTCTCTTAAATTCTCCAAATTGATCCGGTAGATGACCGGACAGACGATTTCTTGACAAGGATATTCTCTCCAATACACCTAAGAAGCATTCAGACATATTTCCAAATGAATCTGATATATCTCCTTCAAACTCATTGTATGATAAATACAAAGTCCTTAAACTGCACATGCTAGCAATTTCTTTTGGTATTTTTCCAGAAAGCTGATTACTATATAAAAGAAGAGTGTCAAGTGAGGTTAGATTTGCTATGGCATTGGAAACTGTACCCTGTAGATGAGAGTCACTCAAATCAACAAACTCTAAGTCTTTGTAAGAGTAGAGCCAATCTGGAATACTGGAATTGATAAAATTGAAACTGAGATCAAGATATTTGAGTTTGGTAGCATTAATGCTACCACTTGAAATTGGAACTTTTAAATAGTTACCTCTGAGGTCAAGAGAAAGAAGATTAGTCAACTGAAAAATCCATCCAGGAATTTTGGAATACAAAGATTGAAAGTTGTCGTAATTATTAAAAGAGAGATCGAGGAAGGTTAAATGGGAAGTAGTAGTATTAACATGATTCAAAGGAGCCATGAAATCAAGGCTGCAACGTTGGAAATGAAGTAGACGCAGAGAAGGGAGGGAGTTGATCACCTGTGCCCAATTGCTTGCTTTGCTCATATTCACATAATTCATGTTTAGATACTCCAATTGAGAAAGCCTCGACAACCATTCCACGCTTTCAGCTTCCAGCAAGTTAACAATATGATAACTTCCATTCACATCTGTGTAACCTGGAAAGCCTCCCAAGTGTAAAGTGTGTAGATTTGAAAGATTCCCAAAAGTATGGGGTATCTTTCCATGAAATCCAGCACCAGATAAATTCAAATACTCGAGTTTTTTGAACGATCCAATGAAGGATGGGATTGTTTCTCCAAACTCATTTTGGCTCAAATCAAGATGTATGAGATGTTTGAGATTGAGCAGAGACGAGCTTATTTTGCCACTTAAGCCTCGAAGACGGAGTCGATGAACATGGCCAGTGAGGTTGTTGCAAACCACACCTTTCCACTTGCAACAATTCACTTCATCATCCCATGAAGACATTACGTTCTCTGGATCTTCCAGACCATGTTTGAAGCTTAGAAGAGATTGTTTTTCGATTTCTGGACATAAGAAAATGGGATTGTTTCTCATGGAATAACATGGTTTCAAAAAGAAAATGAGGAGAAAAAAGGAGGTGAGAGTTGCATTTGAGCAACTCATCATCATTTGCAAAGCTGATATTGGAATTCAATATAAGTAATTGTTGTTGGTTATGGATGAGCCCTATGGAATATGGATATATATAGTGCTACACTAGTAATCATTTTGAAGACCAAGACTTTTGTTAAAAAAAAAAATGTAGTAATATTTTCGGATATATATAGTGCTACACTAGTAATCATTTTGAAGACCAAGACTTTTGTTAAAAAAAAAAAAAAATGTAGTAATATTTTCGGATATATATAGTGCTACACTAGTAATCATTTTGAAGACCAAGACTTTCGTTAAAAAAAAAATAAAAATGTAGTAATATTGAAAATAAATACATCTAATAAAACTGAAAATATTCTTCACATAACTCATAATTTGTGTTCTACCATATTTTTTTAAATTTTAGCACTATGTATACACACATATATATATTATGACTTCTCTGAATTTGTTGATATTGGATTAATTCTAAAGCTATATTTCAAATTTTCAATATAGAAAATAATAGTTATAATTCATAAGGTATATACTGTCATTTACCTACAACAAATATAAGTATGCAGAAATATACATTAAATCCACAATTATTCATTCTATACAACGAATATAATTATTCAAATGGTATCCCACTTCTATAGAAGTGTAGGTTTTGATGATTTGAATTTGAACCTAGATCATGTTGGTTTTAAAATTTCAATAAAAAAGTTGTTCATTAAATAGTATATACTAACTATACCCTTATATATTTGTGGTATCAGTTATTTCATAAAATAATGTAACATGTATTAACAGATGAAAAAGAAAAAATGACTTCTATCATGATCAAGTATTAAAAAGTAGAACGGACCAATTACGTTGAGTCAAAATTGACAATTTCATTTCATTTTTCCACACTAAAATATAAGCAACAAGTCGTAGTTGAAATAGACTTAAAGAGAACCATAATAATAATTCAACTTTTTTTTTTCATTATAAAGTTTTATGTTATCATTTCCCCCCTCTTATATTCGTGTTTTATTAATTATACTTACTTTCAATTTGGTTATTAACAAACTTAATTTAGATTGAATTTATATTTTGTTGTTTATCTTGACTTAACTTTCAAATTCAATAAACCTTTAAATACGCTAAAAAAATTCATCATTCAATGAATCGAATAGACAACTATTGACTGATTAAGTCTTCAAAATATTGATTAAGATAAATGATGGTACTATTTTTCCACACTAACAAATAAATAACATGTCTAAGTTGAAAGAGACCAAAAGGACCACAAAATTAATTTGCTCATTCAACTTTTTTTCTATCATAAGTTTTAAACCGTTAATGAAATATGTAGATTGAAAATTCAAGTTTGATTGCACCTAATAACACTCCATACATATCGGGTCTGGGCTCATCATAAAAATGAGTTAGTCCATATTATAACTGCAGGCCCAAAGCCCAAATCCCTAAGCCTTATTGAAAGTCTAACAATGGGTTCAGCCCAACATTTTAATACTCCCAATGTCACTTAAAATTTTATTTGCAGTTTACACCCTTGAACTATGGATAATGAGTCATTTATCTCTTGGATTTTCGACCACATTAATTTCTCTCGTGGTATTAATATTTTTACTATTACTTGACCATTTTTTAATCCTATAAGAAAATATATAAAGGATAAAAAAATCGTCGAATAAAAGTAAGTTCCCTTTTGCATTATGTTTTAAACTATTTTGAAACGATTATTATATATATATATATATTGTGGATTTAGAATGAGAATCTATATTCTATTCACTTCAAATAATTCTTTGGCAATCTTAAGCTATGTTTTAGTGATGATGATGAATTTTAGCTCAACTAGTATCAATGTGGCTAAAATGTTTCCCTAATTTTCTCCATTTAGATTTATACACTTACATGAAACCGTCTCACTAGAATTTTGTGAATTAGAAATTGTGAATTCACCTATTTCACATCAGAACTAAGATGAGAATCAAAACCACATTAACATTTTATTTTATTTTTTAGATTATAGAACAATGAAATGAGAGTAGAGATATAAAATGTTGTGCCCAAAATGAAAAAAGGAATTTTGCACATGATTCTCATAACAAACATATTACGAATAAGGTAGCTTCACTTACATCAAATGAGATAGTGGGCCCTCTATATAGTGCTATAGTAGTAATCATTTTGAAGACCAAGACTTTTGTTTAAAAAAAAAGTAGTAATATTGAAAATAAATACATCTAATAAAACTGAAAATATTCTTCTCATAACTCATAATTTGTGATCTACCATATTTTTCTTTAATTTTGCACTATGTATATACACACATATATATTATGACTTCTCTGAATTTGTTGATATTGGATTAAAGAGGTGTTTGACTAAACTTATTTTTAGAGCTTATAAGCTATCATGAAGGTGTTTGGCTAAGCTTATAAGCTATCATATCTTATAAGATGTTTAATTTAAGTTTAATATAAGTTATTGAAGTGTTTGGGTAAATAAGATGGTGGAGCTTATAAGTTGTTAGTAATGGCATTTGTGTAATTTCAATGATTAAATTTGAAGGTGTTTTGAAAAATAAGCTCTTATTTTAGAAATAAGTTGGGATTTCCCAACTTTTCAAAAAAGAGCTTATAAGTTCCTTACATCTTATAAGCTCATAAAATAAGATCTTATTTTTAAAAGTTAGTCAAACACTTTTGAGGAGCTTATAAATACTTAACATCTTATAAGCTATTTTAAGGAGCTTATAAGCTTAGCCAAACACTCTCTAATTCTAAAGCTATATTTCAAATTTTCAATATAGAAAATAATAGTTATAATTCATAAGGTATATACTGTCATTTACCTACAACAAATATAAATATGCAGTAATATACATTAAATCCACAATTATTCATTCTATACAACGAATCTAATTATTCAAATGGTATCCCACTTCTATAGAAGTGTAGGTTTTGATGATTTGAATTTGAACCTAGATCATGGGTTTTAAAATTTCAATAAAAAAGTTGTTCATTAAGTAGTATACTAACTATCCCCTTATATATATGTGGTATCAGTTATTTCATAAAATAATGTAACATGTATTAACAGATGAAAAAGAAATAATGACTTCTATCATGATCAAGTATTAAAAAGTAGAACGGACCAATTACGTTGACTCAAAAATGACAATTTCATTTCATTTTTCCACACTAAAATATAAGCAACAAGTCGTAGTTGAAATAGACTTAAAGAGAACCATAATAATAATTCAACTTTTTTTTTTTCATCATAAAGTTTTTTGTTATCATTTTCCCCCTCTTATATTCGTGTTTTATTAATTATACTTACTTTCATTTTGGTTATTAACAAACTTAATTTAGATTGAATTTATATTTTGTTGTTTATCTTGACTTAACTTTTAAATTTAATAAACCTTTAAATACGGTAAAAATATTCGTCATTCAATGAATCGAATAGACAACTATTGACTGATCAGGTCTTCAAAATATTTAAACCATGCAAACAAGTTAAGATAAGTCATGGTACTATTTTTCCACACTACCAAATAAATAACATGTCTAAGTTGAAAGTGACAAAAAGGACCACAAAATTAATTTGCTCGTTCAACTTTTTCTCTCTCTTTTTTCATCATAAGTTTTAAACCGTTAATGAAATATGTAGATTGAAAATTCAAGTTTGATTACACCTAACAACACTCCATACATATTGGACCTGGACTCATCATAAAAATGAGTTAGTCCATGTTATAACTGTAGGCCCAAAGCCCAAATTGAAAGTCTGTAACAATGGGTTCAGCCCAATATCTTAATATTCCCAATGTCACTTAAAATTATATTTGCAGTTTACACCCTTGGATTTTCGACCACATTAATTTAAAATTATATTTGCAGTTTACACCCTTGTATACACTTACATGAAACCGTCTCACTAGAATTTTGTGAATTAGAAATTGTGAATTTACCTATTTCACATCAGAACTAAGATGAGAATCAAAACCACATTAACATTTTTTTTATTTTAAGATTATATAACAATGAAACGAGAGTAGAGATATAAAATGTTGTGCCCAAAATGTAAAAGGAATTTTGCACATGATTCTCATAACAAACATATTACTAATAAGGCAGCTTCACTTACATCAAATGAGATAGTGGGCCCTCTATGCATGGCCACTTATAAACAAGAACCAGCCACATGCTACTTCTTTAAGCTATGGTACAAGCAAAGTGAATTTCTACCACATTGAACATGGGTTTTATTATATGTCACACCTATTCAAATGTACAATCAATTTCTAGAATTAGTTAAATGAGGAATCAAGAATTGGGTGGCTTGCCTTGGTATGTCACCATGTAGGAAAATGATTAAGACCCATTATTAATTTATTCGTGGAAGCTATTTTTAATGATCGTTTTGTCACAGTGATCATATAATATACTCATCTGATCAGAAATGGAAATTTGAAGAAATGAAATCGATTGAAGGAAGGTATTTATCCTTTAAATAATTCATACATAAATATCCCACATTCCACACTCTACACATAGTTTAATTAAATTCTTACAAAGATGCCACAAGTTGTGGTCAATTAGTAGCTAGATATGGTTTTTTTCTTTATCCCTTTTTATTGAAAATAAAATTCATTAGGGCAACCAAATACATGTGGGGTGTTTTTAGTCATTTTCATGCATGGCACATGCAAGAGGGAAGACAAAACTTCCATTTTTGTTTCTTGCATTTTCTTACACTAATAGATTTTTTTGGATTTTATTGTTTGATTTATACTCTTTTTTTAACTCTACCATCTTTGATAGAATATAAATTTTAAGGATTATCATATAGTACTAGTCAAAGCTCAAGGAATTCTCTTATAAAATATTCTCTTGGTTCTAAATAAGAGGTTTTATAACTATAAATAAATATATTTAAAGCATTGACATACATTGTACAATATTCCTTACCACATACTCTCTATTCCAATTTTATTTGATTTTCCCTCTTTTTTGAAGCAATCCATAATTCATATACTTCTTTCTAGCTATTTTATATGTATAATAACTATGAGCATTAAAAAAGCATTCTCAACTTGTATTACACTTTCTTAAACAACATATGAATACAACAATACATGATTACAAAACCTAGCACACGAGCCACTACCAAATCCTTATATGTAACTCCATATATATCTATATATATATAGATATTATATGTATTCCCACTTATAAATCAACCACACCCCATTACCAAATCTCCTTGCATCATCATCTCATTCTTTCTTGCAAAAATCTTGTAACAACATGTCAACTAGCAACCACCCAATTCTTGAATTTCCTCTTATTAAATCCCCATTTGTAATGATGGAGAAAACAATTAAATGGAAGCCCAACAACATTGAATTAGCTCCAAATTGCCCTAGATGTGCTTCATCCAACACCAAATTTTGCTACTACAACAACTACAGTGTCTCACAACCTAGATACTTCTGCAAGGCCTGTCGCCGCTACTGGACCAAGGGCGGCTCGTTGCGGAAAGTCCCCATCGGAGGCGGCTGCCGCAAGAGCCGCCACGCCCGTGCCGGGTGGCAGGACCGCCCGACCCCATCCCTGGGGTACTCCTCCAGGAATGGGTCAGAAAACGACGGAGATATCCATATGGATGATATCTCCGCCGTTTTCGCCGAATGTGACACCAAAAACGTGAAGAATCTTGATAAGTCTACTGATTCTGCTTCGTTTGAGAGAGAAGATTGTAAATATGTGATGCATGATGATCAACTTGATCAACATTACTTAAACGGTGATCAAGATTTTGTGTTTCAGAGCTTTGATGCTTTTGAGGTGGAGGGTATTCTTGGAAGTGAAATTTGGTCAGAAGAGACAAATTTGCAGAGTTTTGGATCAGAGACAAATTTTGCAGAGTTTGAAGTGTTTTCATCGGATGATCAGATAAGAATGTCTGAGAATTTAGTTACTGACAATTGGAGTTCATTTGATCTCTCTACTTATGAAAATTTTTAGTTGCAAATCTGGGATTTAATTTTCTTGTTTTTTATAAATTATGAAAATGTTCTTATGTTTTGATCTATTTACTTAAAAAAAATATTATTGGGATTTTGAAATTATTAGGTGTCTCTTGGAGTTTGTATCTATTTCATAAATACCATCTAAATATGTGCAATTACACATTTAAATATAATAATATTATTAATTAGAGAGAGTGTTCTTTCCTTAATTTACACATTTAAACCATTCATTTTTTTTTTCATTTTTGAGAGCTTTCATTAATGCATGTCTTACTATAATCTGAAATCATACAGTTTTTCTTAGTGTATGCAAATATGCAATGAAGGCATTAAATATTTGAATTCAATTAAGCATTGTCGATTACAATGATATTCAAGTAAACTATACAATCACGATTTCCCTTGTGATTGACTCCTCAATTATACTTATTCAACTTTTTCTTTTTTTTGGGATGAATTTTGATGTAAGAATAAATATCGGGCTATATTGAGTAATTTTGAAATAGATTAATCTAAGAATTTGTTTGGAAACTAGATTAAACTCGTTTAATTGATACATTTATAGTAGACACTAGGATTGAAAGACAATTGGATAGTATAAAAATAATTATAAACCATGTTAGGATCTGACCGTATATGTATAAATTAATCATTCGAACACATTTCTCGATTCTCATATTTAGATTGGGGAATATCATCGTTTGGTAGTGGTGGGGTAGGTTGGTTTTACTCTCCTAGTAACAAGGACTCAACATCATTGTGCCACATGGGGTTTCATAATTCCAATTTGTTTAATTCAACCCCTTTAATTAAGCATCTTCATAATCTTACATTTCATTCTATGAAATTAAATTCTCTTATAAATGTGAAAAATTGAAATACAATATCCTATGTCCATGTAAAATTTGCACATTGATTGTATTGATGAGAAGAAGGTGGGACCCTATTCTATTAAGGTGATATAAATTTATAGCACGTGAATTACTTGCGAGTGGTAAAAGCAATTATTCTCAACTAATCATATTTAAGAAATAATATCTAACATTTAAAAATCTTAGTGTTTAATTCTTGAGCTTCATAAAGCTCGTTTTATTTCTAGAAAGAATTTTGCATTTTTTTTAAAATATCGAATAAAATTATTTTGAAGACAACTTCGAAATTTAGCCAGAATAAACAAATAAATAATCATAAAAGCTAAAAATAAATACATTTTAATTTAGGTAATTTAATTGGGCCAACTTATATTGGATTGGGCCGTTAGTATTGGGTCTCACACTTGTCATTAAAATATTAATAATAAATTCCCCAATTTATTTTAATAATTCCAAGTCTCACATATGTCATTAAAATATTAATAAATCGAGCCAAGAATCTATTTGTTTGTGCCATGGCAAAATAGCATATCAAAATCTGAATCTTAGAATTTGCTAAGTGTTACGATGAAATGAAAATGAAATGTATTTTTTGTTAAATATAGAATATAGATAATATCATATATTTAATTTAAAATTGAAAAGGTAATGAAAATAAGAAGTTGACTATATTCAGAGATCCCAACAAAAAGAAAATATTGCAAATCATCCTTAATCTTGGTGGTGATTTGCTTGAATTCTTCATCTTTCCACATTTTCATTCACAACTCAAACAGTTTACCACTAGCTTTTCTTCAAGATCAACAGAATCTGAATTTGGGATCGACTATAGTCTCTTCTCCTTCCATAATCATCTGGGCTCGTTTCAGATTCTTGATTACTTCAATTTCACTTCAATTCTAGCTACATGTGAGTGAATTCTCAAATGGGGTTGCGCCAAATCCCCAATTTCTTAGGTCAAAGATCGCAATTTTGGATTTTTTGCCCTGCCCAGGTTATCTGTCTCGTTTTCTTGAAAAGGGATTCTTGATGGCTGAGAATCTATGGTACCATTGTTTACTTTCTTGATTTGTTATAAGTTATTGCTGACGTTTGATTTGAGTAATCTATGAAGACAAATTATACATTTGTTTCTAGTAATAGTCCCAAGTCATTCCAGGCATATCCAAGGGGAGATTTTGACTTAGAATCTGGAATTGCTAAGAAATCTCGAAAGCCGAAAAGCAATCCTTTGAGAATGATTAAATCCCTTGGAAATAGGATTCAGCATTACTATAAACTTCACCCTCTTTTGTTGCTCTTGATTAGCTTGTCAGTTGGGATCACTATCCTCTTCTTGTTATCAGTGTATGCTGGCCAGTTCAGATTGATGCCTAGTTTCAAAGCATTGGATGGGAATGTGGATAAATATCCTTTTGCTAGCTTTAGAAATCTTGTAATGGTAGCGGGGCATTCGGTTTACACGAGTAGTAGTTGTGAGAAGGTGGATAAGGAGGATGCTTGGTACTTGGAACCATATCAGAAGCATCCGGGGCAAGCTGCGACTTTTGTTACACATATAGAGAAGGGGGTGGAGATTGTGGCTGATGATGATGCGGCATTGTTGTTGTTTAGTGGGGGTGAGACTCGGAAGGATGCTGGGCCCCGTAGTGAAGCTCAGAGTTATTGGATTGTGGCTGAGTCGAAACAATGGTTTGGTGAGTTGGTTATAGCTTTTGTTTCATTGTGTTTTGTGGTTCTTTGAGATGCTTTCTTGCAATGTGAATCAGCGTTGATGATTAGTCTTATAGCATTTTGATAATTGATGGTAGTAAAGTGGGGTGGAGTTGTCTAGTTGAACTACTCTTCATTGAGTAATTGTAAAGGCTTGATTTTTACAGATTTAAGTGATAAATTATGTCTTTTTACTATCTATCCATTGGTTGCTGTATTCTATTAGTTTATATCATATTTTAAAGTGTTTATTTTTCAATAAAAAATATTATATCGGTAGATGGACACTTTTAAGTAATATTGGTCAGTTAATATTATAGAAACAGTTTGGTTAATTCAAAGCAAAATCAACTAAATTTTGTATTAATCGAACCAACCTGACAAATTTGTAATTTATTTACTTTAAGGAATTTTACAATACAATAAAAAAGGAGATTTATGTAAGTAATTTTTTTTTAAAATAAAAATTTCACTGATGTACATTAAATAAGATAAATGTAACTCCCTTCAGTTATATTTCAAAGGTGTAATTTTGATTCTAATTATTTAAATTTTTTTTATAATATAATTTAGCATTCCTTCAAATTAATTTATCCCTTCTTATACCAATGATTGTTTATTATTCTTTAATTTACCTTATTTGATTTTTATTTGTTCAAGGGTAAGTTTGTAATTTTAATATCTTTAGGGCAAAAAATAATTGAAATCGTTTAAATATATTAAAGAAAAGAAACAGAACTTGGATCACTTGCAATATTGTTAGTTTCATTTCCTTAAATACGTACTTTCATTTATCTTTAAATAAATACTACTAATATATACATATATAAAATTCAAGATCCATATATACACGTAACTATACAAATTAAGCAAAATGTAAATAAAAATAGAAAAATTGAAAGCACAAATTATTTCTATTTTCACGAAATCTAACCGAATATGATTTCCTAATGAGGGAAAGAATCCAGTCAAAATCTTAAATTTCACAAGTTTAAGCCACATGCAAATCATGCTAATCACATAACTACTCTTAATTAGTACTAGTAATTAAATTGCTCATTTAATTATATAAAGCAAAAATTAAATGTAGAGTAATTTAATATATAGTACTCCATTCGTTCCACAATAAGTCTCGTTTTAGATTTTTACACATATATTAAAGAATGTGATAAACAATTTGATTTATCTCTATTTAAATTAATTAGTTAGTATGAGAAGTATTTTTCTCTTTTCCTCTTTTATTAAAGAAACAAGAGGCCCTAAAGGAAGCCAATCAAGAGATAACACAATCCAACGTGTAGTGCATTATTTTGTTTCATAGTTTTCATAATTAATGCCATCATTTAGTTTATGTAAATAACGTTCTCACATAAAATGTCCATTATTATGTGTAAATTAAGTTCTCATCCCTTCTAGTGATTTGAAATTATTAATTATTGTAAGGGAAAAATTCATTTTACGTCCAATTAAAACGCTACTGTCCATTTTACGTCCATTTATTTTTAGGGTTTCACATTTAGTCCAATTACAATCAAAATTGACCAATTTTGGTCCTTTGGTCGCCGGAGATCGATTTTCCTGCTGAGTTCAGCTGACATGGCTTATCGGAGCACACGTGGTAGCTGATGTAGCTTATTGGAGCACACGTGTCAACTGACGTGGCATATCGGAGCACACATGGCAGCTGATGTGGCTTATCAGAAATTCAAAATTGGGGACGATTGAGATGCAATCGCCCCCAGTTGACCAAAATTGGTCGATTTTTGTTTTAATTGGACTAAATGTGAAACCTAAAAATAAATGGACGTAAAATGGATAGTAGCGTTTTAAATGGACATAAAATGAAATTTTCCCTTAATTGTAATGGATTTTTAACACAAGTGATGAATGTATTAATGTGATAACAGGAATGTACTTTGTGTACCTATCATTTGAATGGTCTTCAAATCATATTATGATGATTTTGGAAATATTTGTTATTTTATAGTATTTATAGTGTTGAGAAGTGAGAGTCAATTAATTTAAATATGACATACTTGGGTGTGATTTTCGTATAACCGTTAAAGTTGATATTATAAGATACGTATGAATTATAACCGGTTAAAATTTGTAATTTTAATTGGATATGATTAAGAATTATAGTTGTATGAGGATGCTAATACAACAAAATCTTGGATTAAATTTAAAGAATAGCTTTGGTTTCTTCTAATTTGATTATAAACAAGTCGTGTTTTTTTTAGCAACTTAATGTTGTTTCCGTTGCCAGTTGAATTTGATCGAAAATATGAACTGAAATGTTTCCGGTTTCTATTCGATCATTTGTATCTACACTAATTAAAATCTCGATTCGTGAATATATGGATTTGGGAATACCTTTTTCAACTCTAAAAACAATTTAGACATAATTAATCTTCCAAGTTAGTTTTTTTTTTTCCATGTTAAAAAATTTAATTATATAGAATATTTTGAAATATTTTCTTTTTATGCAGAGAATAATGAAGACTATTGGAAATTATTGACAGTTATTACATAAAAATAGTAACATTAACAATAAAAATCATGTAATTGGAGATGGTCTTAGAGCTCGTTTGGTAGGTGGGTCGGGATTGACAGAAATTGATAAAAAAATAGGGATTACACTGTTCAATAAACCCTTCTTGCCAAACCCGGGCCACAACCTAAACCCGGGCCCAAACCATATGTACCAAACATGTGCTTTATGTTAGTTGTCAAACCTAGGGGTGTGCAGATTTCGGTTAAAACCGAAATGACCGACCGAACCGAACCGAAATACGCAGTTCGGTTCGGTATTAGTTTTTGTTGTTGAACAATTCGGTATTTCGGTTCGGTTTCGGTTTCTGAAATAAGAATACCGTATTAACCAAACCGAACCGAATAATATATTTATATATATTATATTATATTATATTAAAGTGTGTATAGCAGTATAGGAAATTGGTAAAGCTAAGCTGCGCTGGAAGCCTGGAATCAGAGAATAGAGATTCAAAGGAAGAAAAAATGTGTAATTCGGTTTTTCGGTTTTGCACCGAACCGAACCGAAATTTTTCGGTTCGGTTGCAATTCGGTTTTCAGCTCAATTCGGTTATTTCGATTTTTTTTTACACTCAATTCGATTTTTTCGGTTTTACTAATTCGGTTCAGTTCGGCTACCAAACCGACCGATGCACACCCCTAGTCAAACCTAGTAAAGGAGTAAAGGGCAAATCCACCTACCAAACGAAACCTTGACAAGGATTCCTTTTTGTTTTTTACTGAAAAAAAAAAAAAGGTGGTGATGTGATAGCATATGAATAGTGCTGCAGATCGTGGGCACTAACTTGTCTCTTCCATCTTCCTCCTTCGCCGGTGAGTTTTCTGCAATGTTGATTTCTTCGATTTTGATTCTTAAAGTTTTGGTTTGCATTCGAGTTGTTTTTTTCAAAGAGAGTTGTTTTGGGGTTTCATGGAGTTCTAAGCAAGGATCACGGTGAACTTCCTCTCTCTCTCTCTCTCTCTGAGTTAGCATTTGAAGGTAGAACGCATACAAAGCTGTAACAAATGGTAACTGTATCAGTTTCGGAGTGAGAGCAACACAAATTATGTGACAATTTGGAACTTACACTCTTGCGTAGAATTTTGCATCCCTGTTGCTAGTTGTCTCTGTTAGAAAGATGGTGTCTCTGTTAGAAAGGTGATTCAAACTTTCATTCTAATCGACTGTGGTTGTTTTGCGAATGCATTGTTCTCTCGTTGCAGATTCTTGTTGCAATAGGACTTGGTGTTCTTGGTAAACTTGAATTCTTTGTTTAGATTCAAAAAAGGGATTAGGTTGTGAAGTAGTAGGAACAAGTAATCAAGTCATTTTCCTCAGATTGATTGTAATGTTCATAAGGTTTCCTTCTTATTTGAGCTTTCCTTCGATGCAAACAAATGACACAGATTGAAATGTAATACAGAATCGATGCACTCAAATTGGGCGTAGACTGGTCCTGATTTGCTTCTTACGGAACATGAATGCGCATTGCTCTACCTCGGTACGAATGGGTTGCTTATATATGTTCATGCATCTCTTTAATGTGGATTATTGATGTAACTGGAAATGAAATGTAATTATATTATCATCTTCGTAGCAAATTTTCTACCTGAATTCATGTTATCTTATGCTGTAGAACATGTATTGCAGAACTATTGTGGAAGTCTGTTTGATGAACGTGCCAATGCTACAATGTAATGCCTATTAAATAAATGTGGGACTCAAAGGATGAAGTTGATGTGTAGTCTTGCATTAAAGAACAAACCTTGAGGTTAAAAGAGAATAGCTACGCAAACAGAATCAACAGAAAAATGCATGATGCCTGATATTCTTTCATGGACAACTGTTAATATTTACGATCATGAATGTGTATATTAGCTTGCACCATTTTCAAGTGCATGTGAAGTAAAACTTGACTTGATCATGAAATGTTCGTTAAAATCTTCATATCTAAGGACATAAACATCCTCATTACAGAATCATTATCAGATATGTTAACTTAGCCTGGTTAGTTTCATCATGTTAAAGGAAGATCAGTTCTTAATATAGTAGAGTGCTCCAGATAGAACTGTTTATTCTTGGTACTGTAAATATCAACCAGATTAATGCTTTCAAATATTACTTTGACTGCACTGTGGGTTGTTCTAGAACAAATTGCAACGCTATTTTTATGTCAACCAGCTTCTGTAATCATGGACTTGTGCATGCATTATCATGCAGGAAACGGTATGTCTGCAGTGTGGTGATATAGGGTTCACTAATGCTTTTGTATACTGCATCAAATGCCTGAATTTTTGTGTGCATCGGTAAGTTGCATTCGGAAGATTCCTTTTTTGCCTACAATTTCCTCATTCCTTGTTGAACCCCTAGCACCCCTTAGACTAACAGCTTTTGATGTCGTATTTTTTTCTTGTTTTTGCCAACTACTGCTTGGATGTAATACCTGAATCAGTTGATGAATTTGTTCGATGGGTTTGTGATAGTTGTCAAATGGAAGTCCTAAAACAGTCTGCGGTCTGCAATAATAAAACCATCCAACAACACAGAACTAGAGATCGTATAGCTTCAAAGCAGCTTGAATCAGAGAGGATTGAGCAGCGCTCTTCCCAGCGTCTCGAGTAGCAAAAAGTCAACCAAAATTTGATCAGCGATGATAATTTATCAGCTGATGCTCCCTCGAAAGAAAGTATGAAGATAGAGAGAAGTGCAATTACAGTTTCAACTGTGAGAAACAACCAGCATAGATTCCGTAATGATAACTCCTCCAAGATACCTAATGAGAAATGCTCAACCATTGGCATCCGTGGCTCTGCTAAATTGGCATGTGGTTCTGCACTATCTATGGAAATGAACAAAAACATGGCCGCTGACAAGAGTGATCAGCACCATTTTGCACAGAAACTTTGTAAATTAGATCCTGAGCCTGGTGCCATATCACATTTGTCATGTAAACGCTCTTTAGGAAGTTCAGAGAAGAAGAAAACCAATCTGTCTTCTGAAACTAATTTGGAGGAGCAAAGGCACAGAGCTCCCCGTGCTCAACATCTCATGGAGGATAAACAGCCCAACTTAAAAACTCAGTGCTCCGAGGGAAGGGGAATCAGCTTAAGCAATGACTGTAATAAAAGCAGAGAATCAAAAGTTTGTGAAGACACAACCTCTGTGTCTTACCATAAGAGTAATATCCATGAAGGGTTGTCACAAGATTCAACAAATTTATCAATGGTAGATTGCAATATCCACGCTACACCGCTTAAGATGCCGGTTTGGAGGTGAGAAAAATATAGTGTGAAACAAATTTAAAGTTGTTGAATTTTCATACCACTAACAGAGCAATTTGCTACTTCCTACTAACAGGGGAAGTTTCAATATATGGAACAAAAACAATGATATTCTTGATGGCCTCATGGCTCACATGTCTAGCAGAGCATCTCAAAAGGTATACGAAGAGGCATCCCATTTCCAATCGGTGCTTCACCTGGAAATGCTTCCCAAATCTGATGTATGGCCAAAAAGTTTTGAGACATCAGAACCAAGTGGTGGAAATATCGCCCTTTATTTTTTCCCATCTGATATAAGGTCTTCATTTTATTTTTTAGTTGTCAGCTATTTCTGTTGCTTCTTGGCTTCCTTTTAGATTATATGTTGACATAATCCTACCTTTTCTACTAAAGGAGTGAACCGTTCTTTGATCACTTTGTCGAAGAGATGGTGCATAGAGAACTTGCGTTGAGAGCCGTAGTGCAGAATGCTGAGCTTTTGGTTTTTACTTCGATGGAACTGCCACTGCCTTATTGGGGTAAATTTTCAGTCATTTTCTATCGATACAATTTAATCTTTGCATTAATTTTCACATATTCGAAAAACCTCAATTTAAAATTTTCGTAGGATTTCAGGGCAAGTATTATATATGGGGATCATTTAGGCAAAAGCCAGAACAAGCATTACGTTCTCAATCATGCAGTAGGGAGCCAAGGTACAACCCCATAACGTGTAAAGATCGTCGACATGGTACTGACTCCCGCCAAGGTAAAATTCCTGTGAAAACGAAGAGAGTTGGTGCTCAAAGTCCTCTTAGTCCACTGAGTTATTGCAGTAGTTACAGTTTGCACACTTCTTCAACTAAAAATTGTAGGTGAAATATGACGAACTTGTTAAAAACAAGGAGAGTCCTTTTGCCTTATCTTCTATATTATCTATAACATGTTTTACAAATCTACAAATTAAAGAGCTATGTTCTTGCAGTTTTATTTCCCTAATTAAAGGTCAAACAAAGTACTGAAAATGTGTACATTCTTTGGAGAAGGTGTGTTCATCATATGAGGCATCATCAAACCATTCTCTCTCATGTTGTTAAGTGAATCCATATTGGGATCAGATGAAGAAACGAATAAGTTTTGTGGGAATGACGGAATCATTGATTGCTCCGACGTACTCGCCGCCGCCAATATGCTGCCGTCGTTTCGTAATGGCGACGGTATAGTCGACGTGGAGTTAGGACCGGTCAAACGTTGGACTAGAGACTTGAACTCATTTGGGTCCACGGTGATTATCTTAGGAGACTCCATGTAGATTATAACCGGCGGCGACGGAGGGTGGTGGCGGTGACTGTGAGGCTGAGCCGCCGGTTTTCCTATCTTGTGAGAGTTTTTGCCTACTTTTAGTTGCATGGGACGCTGGCCTTTTAGTTGGAGCTCTGGCCCGCCGGGAGGATTTTCCGGTGTGTTCATGGCGGCGGTGGCAGAGGAGATGTTTGAAGATTGAAATTAGTAGAAATGGAGGGTTGAGTTTGAATTAAATTAAGTGGGAAAAGTCACTTAAATAAGTGGAAAAAATAGAGAAGTATTGGCTAGTTCAAAAGTGTGTGTATTGACCATATCTTGTATTCTAGTTCTAGGAATTGAGGATTATTTCGTAGTGAAATTATTTTTTTGAAATTGTCAAACATATATATGTGTGTTATGTTGGAAATGGACAACCAAGTTGTTCGTGTGGCAATATACATGTGGATTTCTGTCTGAAATCTTTATAATTTTTTTTATATAGTAATAATGTTATTTATAATCATGATCTAAATAAAAGATACTTAAATAAGAGCAGATAAATGCTATTAGCTATATAAAAGTCCCTTATACGAGGATAAACTAGTTTTTCTTTATTTCTTTATTATGTGGATGCGAAAGAAATGAATATTATAAAGACTAGAAAAAATTGGGTTAAGATTCAAATTGATTACTATTAATTGTAATATTGTTATAAGAACCGCCAAGTACTATTAAATAGTGTACTGTAACATACAATACCTGATTTTATATTTTTTTATGTAAATTTATTTGTAATTCCTTTCTTAACAATGTGTCAAAGTGTGTGTCAGATTTTCGTAATTTTTTTTCCTTTTTTCTATTCATTCATTTTATTTGATTTTTCATTTTCTAATATTTTAAGTGTTATTAAAAGATGTATATTTATTTGTATCATAACTAATCGTATAATGATCAAATTTTGATAGATTAACAACAATAATAATAAATACTAGTATAATTGATGTCAATATAGATTTGATGGCTATTGAAGCTTCATTATTAGCTCCAAAAAAGGAAAAAATAAAAAAGAGAAGCTGAATTGTACTAGGTCAAAATCCGGACCAAATCAAATTGACCCGATCCATTTGGAGGTTGATATATTCATAAATATTATAGGGCCAGGATTGGTATTAATTTATGAAGGCTGAATTTAATAATTTATCTTGAAATGAACTATACTTTCTTCATTCATTATTGGACCTGACCCAAATTACAAAGACAGGCCCAGAGCGCAAAGCCCAAATCCCATAGCCCTGTTATTGAAAGTCTCTCGGTAACAATGGTTCAGCCCGGCAGCTTTTAGCATTCCAATTGACAGTTAAAATGAAAATTGCAATGCACACCCTTCAACTATGGATAATGCTATATTTACCCAATGAAAGAAATTTGTACTGGGTCTCATTGTAAACCGTAATTCTTAAGTTCAATATTGGAAATATTCAGTGCAACAATATTGGAAATATACTTTAATATTGATTAACAGCATACTTGAAAACTTTAATCATATTTTCACCTGCAACAAACAACTTATAACTGAACCTTTACTTCACCATCTTCAAAAAACACTCAAAACAAAATATGTAAAATAGAATTACAAACAACAATATCTAAGACTTAGAAGTACAACCAGAGTTGGTCTTCAGGAATTTTGAGCTAATGTATTCTTCAGCCTTGCCCATTTGACATGAACATACACATAAAGTTTGTTCCACATCTCTTCCATGAATCCAAAATAGGCATCTCTCCATGATTTCTTCAACATCAATGCACTGCACACTGCCGATAATCCCATTGCATATCCGGATGATAAGAACACCCAAAACCACTCTATCTCATCAGATTCTTCATCTTCATCTTCTTCATCCTCGTCTTTGACTTCATCGCCACCGCAATGGCTGCAATTACTTGTCAATGGAGGGCCATAAAGATGGTTCCCGATAAAGCTCGAAGCATCCAAGCTCTGAAGTTGGGTGCTTTCTGGTATTCTCCCTGTTAAGTTATTGAATGACAAGTTCAAATGATTCAAAGAAAACATAAGTGTGAAGCTATTGGGAATTTCACCGAATAAATAGTTTCTTGAGAGATCGAGGGATTCCAATTGTTTCATATCTCCAATATTGTTCGGGATCGAACCTGTTAACTGGTTTTCAGACAAGTTTAATGTTTGCAATTCGACCAAGCTTGCCAACTCCTTTGGGATATCACCAGACAAATTGTTCATCGACAAATCAATATTCCTAACCAACCAAAGTGTTGTATCATACTGCATTTCGGTTCCTTTTGTGGCTACCGATGCACTTTCCCTTAAAGCCCTCCCCAACAATGTTGGATTACCACCACCATAGCCATAGGAAGGTTCAAACAAACTTTGTTTTGTAGCCATTGCAGTTAAATTATAAACACACCTAGGAATCCTACCTGAAAATTGGTTGTTGGAAAGATCCATGATTTGGAGAGAGTTTAGGTGGCATATCGTAGAAGAAATGTTACCACTCAACTTGTTTGAGCGTAAAATAAGAATCTGCAAATTGGCTAGGCTTGTTCCCATCCATGCTGGTAGTATCCCATCAAGATCATTATCACCAAAGTTGATAAACACCAATTCCTTGCATTTATGCATTGAAAACGGTATCTGCCCAGAAAAGTTGTTGCCAAAAAGATTCAAAGACGTTAGACTCTCAAGGAATCCTATGGAAGTTGAGATACTTCCAGACATGTTGTTCTTGCCTATGTTCAAGTACCTCAAATTTGGCCACTTCTTCCAGCAATCTGGCATCTCTCCACTCAATTGATTTCTCTCCAGAAGAAGATCCAGTCCGTAGGTTTCATGAGTCATGTCACAGAGAAAGTGAGATATACCTCCTGAAAATGAATTATTTGACAGATCCAGATTATAAACATTTTCTCCTATCCGAGGCAATGAGCCATTGAATTGGTTTGCACTCAGGTATATACTCTGGCCTCGAGAGTGCGTACTTTGTATAGATGGGATTTCTCCATGAAGATGGTTGTGAGAAAGATTCAAGAACTGAATATCCCAATTAAACCAGATAGGAATACCACCTGAGATTCCAGTATTGGATAAATCAAGTTCTTCAATGTTCTTCAGCTTATTAAGCCATGGTGGGATGATCTCCAAAGACTTGGCAACGCCTAATCTCCATGATCCTAGACCAATTCTCTTAAGATGGAGGGGTGGAATCCATTTTGAGCTTACATTTAATGTCAGTTGATTTCCAGAGGCAGAAAAAGTTTCCAACTCTTTGAGATTCACAAAGTGGCATTCACTCACAATTCCTTCCAACTTGTTATCTTTAAAATCAAATTCTTTCAGATTAAAAAGTTGACCAACAGTTGCAGGAAGATTTCCAGTGAATTCGTTATCATACAGACTTAGATATTCCAAAGACGATAGCTTTCCTAGGCTGATTGGAATTGCACCAGAAAATGAGTTTTCGCTAAGATCAAGAAATTGAATTCTCTTAAATTCTCCAAATTGATCCGGTAGATGACCGGACAGACGATTTACTGACAAGGATATGGTCTCCAATGCACCTAAGAAGCATTCAGACATATTTCCAAATGAATCTGATATATCTCCTTCAAACTCATTGTATGATAAATACAAAGTCCTTAAACTGCACATGCTAGCAATTTCTTTTGGTATTTTTCCAGAAAGCTGATTACTATATAAATGAAGAGTGTCAAGTGAGGTTAGATTTGCTATGGCATTGGAAACTGTACCCTGTAGCTGAGACTCACTCAAACCAACATACTCTAAATCTTTGCAAGAGTAGAGCCAATCTGGAATACTGGAATTGATTAAATTTCCACTGAGATCAAGATATTTGAGTTTGGTAGCATTAATGCTACCACTTGAAATTGGAACTTTTAAATAGTTACCACTGAGGTCAAGAGAAAGAAGATTAGTCAACTGAAAAATCCATATGGGGATACTGGAATTAATAGAATTTGAACTGAGATCAATATATTGGAGTTTGGTGGCATTAATGCTACTACTTGGAATTGGTCCTTCTAAATAGGTAAAACTGAGATCAAGAGAAAGAAGATTGCTCAACTGAAAAATCCATCGAGGGATACTGACAGAAGACTCAGAGTTGAAATACAAAGATTGAAAGTTAAGAGAGAGATCGAGGAAGGTTAAATGGGAAGTAGTAGTATTAACATGATTCAAAGGAGCCATGAAATCAAGGCTGCAATGTTGGAAATGAAGTAGACGCAGAGAAGGGAGGGAGTTGATCACCTGTGCCCAATTGCTTGCTTTGTTCATATTCACATAATTCATGTTTAGATACTCCAATTGAGAAAGCCTCGACAACCATTCCACGCTTTCAGCTTCCAGCAAGTTAACAGGTTCATGATAATATCCATTCACATCTGTGTAACCTGGAAAGCCTCCCAAGTGTAAAGTGTGTAGATTTGAAAGATTCCCAAAAGTATGGGGTATCTTTCCATGAAATCCAGCACCAGATAAATTCAAATACTCGAGTTTTTTGAACGATCCAATGAAGGATGGGATTGTTTCTCCAAACTCATTTAGGCTCAAATCAAGATGTATGAGATGTTTGAGATTGAGCAGAGACGAGCTTATTTTGCCACTTAAGCCTCGAAGACGGAGTCGATGAACATGGCCAGTGAGGTTGTTGCAAACCACACCTTTCCACTTGCAACAATTCACTTCACCATCCCATGAAGACATTACGTTCTCTGGATCTTCCAGACCTTGTTTGAAGCTTAGAAGAGATTGTTTTTCGATTTCTGGACATAAGAAAATGGGATTGTTTCTCATGAAATAACATGGTTTCAAAAAGAAAATGAGGAGAAAAAAGGAGGTGAGAGTTGCATTTGAGCAACTCATCATCATTTGCAAAGCTGATATTGGAATTCAATATAAGTAATTGTTGTTGGTTATGGATGAGCCCTATGGAATATGGATATATATAGTGCTACACTAGTAATCATTTTGAAGACCAAGACTTTTGTTAAAAAAAAATAAAAATGTAGTAATATTGAAAATAAATACATCTAATAAAACTGAAAATATTCTTCACATAACTCATAATTTGTGTTCTACCATATATTTTTTTAATTTAGCACTATGTATACACACACACACATATATATATATATATATATTATGACTTCTCTGAATTTGTTGATATTGGATTAATTCTAAAGCTATATTTAAAAATTTCAATATAGAAAAGAATAGTTATAATTCATAAGGTATATACTGTCATTTACCTACAACAAATATAAGTATGCAAAAATATATATTAAATCCACAATTATTCATTCTATACAACGAATATAATTATTCAAATGGTATCCCACTTCTATAGAAGTGTAGGTTTTGATGATTTGAATTTGAACCTAGATCATGTTCGTTTTAAAATTTCAATAAAAAAAGTTGTTCATTAAGTAGTATACTAATTATACCCTTATATATTTGTGGTATCAGTTATTTCATAAAACAATGTAACATGTATTAACAGATGAAAAAGAAAAAATGACTTCTATCATGATCAAGTATTAAAAAGTAGAACGGACCAATTACGTTGACTCAAAAATGACAATTTCATTTCATTTTTCCACACTAAAATATAAACAACAAGTTGTAGTTGAAATAGACTTAAAGAGAACCATAATAATAATTCAACTTTTTTTTTCATAATAAAGTTTTATGTTATCATTTTCCCCCTCTTATATTCGTGTTTTATTAATTATACTTACTTTCATTTTGGTTATTAACAAACTTAATTTAGATTGAATTTATATTTTGTTGTTTATCTTGACTTAACTTTCAAATTCAATAAACCTTTAAATACGCTAAAAAAATCCATCATTCAATGAATCGAATAGACAACTATTGACTGATTACGTCTTCAAAATATTGATTAAGATAAATGATGGTACTATTTTCCACACTAACAAATAAATAACATGTCTAAGTTGAAAGAGACAAAAAGGACCACAAAATTAATTTGCTCATTCAACTTTTTTTCTATCATAAGTTTTAAACCGATAATGCAATATGTAGATTGAAAATTCAAGTTTGATTGCACCTAACAACACTCCATATATATTTTTCTTTAATTTTGCACTATGTATACAAACACATATATATTATGACTTTTCTGAATTTGTTGATATTGGATTAAAGAGGTGTTTGACTAAACTTATTTTTAGAGCTTATAAGCTATCATGAAGGTGTTTGGCTAAGCTTATAAGCTATCATATCTTATAAGATGTTTAATTTAAGTTTAATATAAGTTATTGAAGTGTTTGGGTAAATAAGATGGTGAAGCTTATAAGTTGTTAGTAATAGCATTTGTGTAATTTCAATGATTAAATTTGAAGGTGTTTTGAAAAATAAGCTCTTACTTTAGAAATAAGTTGGGATTTCCCAACTTTTCAAAAAAGAGCTTATAAGTTCCTTACATCTTATAAGCTCATAAAATAAGATCTTATTTTTAAAAGTTAGCCAAACACTTTTGAGGAGCTTATAAATACTTAACATCTTATAAGCTATTTTAAGGAGCTTATAAGCTTAGCCAAACACCCTCTAATTCTAAAGCTATATTTCAAATTTTCAATATAGAAAAGAATAGTTATAATTCATAAGGTATATACTGTCATTTACCTACAACAAATATAAGTATGCAGTAATATACATTAAATCCACAATTATTCATTCTATACAACGAATCTAATTATTCAAATGGTATCTCACTTCTATAGAAGTGTAGGTTTTGATGATTTGAATTTGAACCTAGATCATGGGTTTTAAAATGTCAATAAAAAAGTTGTTCATTAAGTAGTATACTAACTATCCCCTTATATATATATATATGTGGTATCAGTTATTTCATAAAATAATGTAACATGTATTAACAGATGAAAAAGAAATAATGACTTATATCATGATCAAGTATTAAAAAGTAGAACGGACCAATTACGTTGACTCAAAAATGACAATTTCATTTCATTTTTCAACACTAAAATATAAGCAACAAGTCGTAGTTGAAATAGACTTAAAGAGAACCATAATAATAATTCAACTTTTTTCTTTCATCATAAAGTTTTTTGTTATCATTTTCCCCCTCTTATATTCGTGTTTTATTAATTATACTTACTTTCATTTTGGTTATTAACAAACTTAATTTAGATTGAATTTATATTTTGTTGTTTATCTTGACTTAACTTTCAAATTTAATAAACCTTTAAATACGGTAAAAAAATTCGTTGTTCGATGAATCGAATAGACAACTATTGACTGATCAAGTCTTCAAAATATTTAAACCATGCAAACAAGTTAAGATAAATCATGGTACTATTTTTCCACACTAACAAATAAATAACATGTCTAAGTTGAAAGTGACAAAAAGGACCACAAAATTAATTTGCTCATTCAACTTTTTCTCTCTCTTTTTTCATCATAAGTTTTAAACCGTTAATGAAATACGTAGATTGAAAATTCAAGTTTGATTACACCTAACAACACTTCATACATATCGGGCCTGGGCTCATCATAAAAATGAGTTAGTCCATGTTATAACTGTAGGCCCAAAGCCCAAATTGAAAGTCTGTAACAATGGGTTCAGCCCAATATCTTAATAATCCAAATGTCACTTAAAATTATATTTGCAGTTTACACCCTTGAACTATGGATAATGCGTCATTTATCCCTTGGATTTTCGACCACATTAATTTCTCTCTTTGTATTAATATTTTTACTTTTATTTGATGAATTTTTAATCCTATAAGAAAATGTATAAATGATAAAAAAAAATCGTCGAATAAAAGTAAGTTCTCTCTTGCATTACGTCTTAAACTATTTTGAAACGATTATTAGATATATATTGTGGATTTAGAATGTATATTCTATTCACTTCAAATAATTCTTTATATGGCAATCTTAAGCTATGTTTTAGTGATGATGATGAATTTTAGCTCAACTAGTATCAATGTGGCTAAAATGTTTCCCTAATTTTCTCCATTTAGATTTATACACTTACATGAAACCGTCTCATAAAATTTTTTGAAATAGAAATTGTGAATTCACCTATTTCACATCAGAAATAAGATGAGAATCAAAACCACATTAACATTTTTTTTATTTTTAGATTATATAACAATGAAATGAGAGTAAAGATATAAAATGTTGTGCCCAAAATGTAAAAGGAATTTTGCACATGATTCTCATAACAAACATATTACTAATAAGGTAGCTTTTTTTTTTTTTTTTTTATGAGTCTAGCAGGATTTGAACTCTAGACCTTAGAGTTCACTTTAAACCACTAGACTACACACACGCACCCTACTAATAAGGTAGCTTCTTTATAAACAAGAACCAGCCACTTTATAAACAAGAACCAGCCACATGCTACTTCTTTAAGCTATGGTACAAGCAAAGTGAATTTCTACCACATTGAACATGGGTTTTATTACATGTCACACCTATTCAAATGTACAATCAATTTCTAGAGTTAGTTAAATGAGGAATCAAGAATTGGGTGGCTTGCCTTGGTATGTCACCATGTAGGAAAATGATTAAGACTCATTATTAATTTAGTCGTGGAAGCTATTTTTAATGATCGTTTTGTCACAGTGATCATATAATATACTCTCCTGATCAGAAATGGAAATTTGAAGAAATGAAATCGATTGAAGGAAGGTATTTATCCTTTAAATAATTCATACATAAATATCCCACATTCCACACCCTACACATAGTTTAATTAAATTCTTACAAAGATGCCACAAGTTGTGGTCAATTAGTAGCTAGATATGGTTTTTTTCTTTATCCCTTTTTATTGAAAAAAAAAATTCATTAGGGCAACCAAATACATGTGGGGTGTTTTTAGTCATTTTCATGCATGGCACATGCAAGAGGGAAGACAAAACTTCCATTTTTGTTTCTTGCATTTTCTTACACTAATAGATTTTTTTGGATTTTATTGTTTGATTTATACTCTTTTTTTAACTCTACCATCTTTGATAGAATATAAATTATAAGGATTATCATATAGTACTAGTCAAAGCTCAAGGAATTCTCTTATAAAATATTCTCTTGGTTCTAAATAAGAGGTTTTATAACTATAAATAAATATATTTAAAGCATTGACATACATTGTACAATATTCCTTACCACATACTCTCTATTCCAATTTTATTTGATTTTCCCTCTTTTTTGAAGCAATCAATAATTCATATACTTCTTTCTAGCTATTTTATATGTATAATAACTATGAGCATTAAAAAAGCATTCTCAACTTGTATTACACTTTCTTAAACAACATATGAATACAACAATACATGATTACAAAACCTAGCACACGAGCCACTACCAAATCCTTATATGTAACTCCATATATATATCTATATATATATCTATATATATATATAGATATATTATATGTATTCCCACTTATAAATCAACCACACCCCATTACCAAATCTCCTTGCATCATCATCTCATTCTTTCTTGCAAAAATCTTGTAACAACATGTCAACTAGCAACCACCCAATTCTTGAATTTCCTCTTATTAAATCCCCATTTGTAATGATGGAGAAAACAATTAAATGGAAGCCCAACAACATTGAATTAGCTCCAAATTGCCCTAGATGTGCTTCATCCAACACCAAATTTTGCTACTACAACAACTACAGTGTCTCACAACCTAGATACTTTTGCAAGGCCTGTCGCCGCTACTGGACCAAGGGCGGCTCGTTGCGGAAAGTCCCCATCGGAGGCGGCTGCCGCAAGAGCCGTCGCGCCCGTGCCGGGTGGCAGGACCGTCCGACCCCATCCCTGAGGTACTCCTCTAGGAATGGGTCAGAAAACGACGGAGATATCCATATGGATGATATCTCCGCCGTTTTCGCCGAATGTGACACCAAAAACGTGAAGAATCTTGATAAGTCTACTGATTCTGCTTCGTTTGAGAGAGAAGATTGTAAATATGTGATGAATGATGATCAAGTTGATCAACATTACTTAAACGGTGATCAAGATTTTGTGTTTCAGAGCTTTGATGCTTTTGAGGTGGAGGGTATTCTTGGAAGTGAAATTTGGTCAGAAGAGACAAATTTGGAGAGTGATGGATCAAAGACAAATTTTGCTGAGTTTGAAGTGTTTTCATCGGATGATCAGATAAGAATGTCTGAGAATTTAGTTACTGACAATTGGAGTTCATTTGATCTCTCTACTTATGAAAATTTTTAGTTGCAAATCTGGGATTTAATTTTCTTGTTTTTTTTATAAATTATGAAAATGTTCTTATTTTTTGATCTATTTACTAAAAAAAAAAAAATTATTGGGATTTTGAAATTATTAGGTGTCTCTTGGAGTTTGTATCTATTTCATAAATACCATCTAAATATGTGCAATTACACATTTAAAGATAATAATTATGTATATAAAAGTGTGGTTTGACACTCTCAAGTGATGACACTTGGAGCTCTATAAGCATGTCAAGTGTCCCTTCTTAAAACATATTTTGTTTGTCAAATATAAAATCATTAATATCAATTAAATACTCACCCCACTACTCAACAAAAAATAAATATGTAAGTTACTAATGTTTGCTAATGTTGTATTGTTCTCCACTAAATGAAATCCTTGCTTCCAAATTTGAATAATTATTTGTCCAACATTTCAATTTGAAAGGAAAAAAAAAGTAAACAACAATGTTACATAAGCCTATATAATATGAAATTCTTATAAAAAGAAAACAAAAAGTACACAACAATGTTACATAAACCTTTATAAAATGAAATTCTTATGCAAAAAAAAAAAACAATTTTTTTTTGAAGAGTAAATATACTACTATTTTTCATTGAATTAAAACAAATAAATAAAAAAGATGTTTGAAGATAGTAATACCTTACAAAAGAACATTTAAGATAGTTCAGATTAAAAAATAACTTTAGAAAGAAATTTATTTGTAAGATTCAAGAAAAAAAAAGATAATATGGAAATATTGAAATTACTAATATTTTACAAAAAGAGCATTTAGGATAGTTCAAATCTGACATTAACAAAAATATGTGCTAAAAAAATTAGGATATGTTTGGGTTGAAACATAAATAGATTTTGCAAGTTTGAAAGTGGATTGTGAAAATAATGGAATTTGATAAGTTTGGGTTTGTTAAGAGATTTTATAAAGTAAGATTATAATTAATTTATCATATCATATCGGGAACTATATGAAAAATAGATGATGTCCTATTATTTTATTTTGAAAAAAAAACAAATGTTTTTAAAATTTCAAGAAAATGGATATAAAGTAGAAAAAAATTAGAATTATAGAATTTAACAAAATAAATAACATAATTAGGATATTGGTCATCCAAAATCCAGATGTGCACATCCAGTAGAAACACCCCTTAAACAATTGGGAAATTATATTAAAACTTTATAATAACAAATATAAAAATTGGTTAAAAGTAATAAAAACAAAACAACAAAAAAATTACAAAGGAAACCAATATGTAAAACAAATAATGAGTGCTGTTAAAGATAAAATTTGAACAAAATAGATGTTTTTGAGCCATAAAAATGAGATGTATTCTACACTTTTTACAGAAAGATATGAAAATACTTAATGTTACAGTTAAAACACATATAAAAAAATCATATTAACAAGTTTGTGCTAAAGAACAAATGAAAAAAATAACAATAAGAAAGATTATTTTAAGGATAAATAGAAAATGTCACACTTATAAAAAATTTGTTAACATATAAAAAATATTACTACTTTAACATAATAATAATATAAGTATTAAATAAAGTCTGTGCGTGCATCACACGGGTTCAAACCTATCTATTAGCATGTCAAGTGTCCTTTCTTAAAACATATTTTATTTGTCAAATATAAAAACATTAATATCAATTAAATACTCACCTCACTACTCAACAAAAAATAAATATGTAAGTTACTAATGTTTGCTAATGTTGTATTGTTTTTCACTACATGAAATCTTTGCTTCCAAATTTGAATAATTATTTGTCCAACATTTCAATTTGAAGGGGGGAAAAAAAAAAAGTAAACAACAAGGTTACATAAGCCTATATAATATGAAATTCTTATAAAAAGAAAACAAAAAGTACACAACAATGTTACATAAACCTTTATAAAATGAAATTCTTATGCAAAAAAAAAAAAAAAACAAATTTTTTTGAAGAGTAAATATACTACTATTTTTCATTGAATTAAAACAAATAAATAAAAAGATGTTTGGAGATAGTAATACCTTACAAAAGAACATTTAGGATAGTTCAGATTAAAAAATAACTTTAGAAAGAAATTTATTTGTAGGATTCAAGAAAAAAAAATGTAATATGAAAATATTGAAATTACTAATATTTTACAAAAAAGAGCATTTAGGATAGTTCAAACTCTGACATTAACAAAAATATGTGCTAAAAAAATTAGGATATGTTTGGGTTAGACATAAGTACATTTTGCAAGTTTGAAAGTGATTGTGAAAATGATGGAATTTGATAAGTTTGAGTTTGTTAAGAGATTTTATAAAGTAAGATTATAATTAATTTATCATATCATATCGGGAACTATAGGAAAAATAGATGATGTCCTATTATTTTATTTTGAAAAAAAAAACAAATTTTTTTAAAATTTCAAGAAAATGGATAAAGTAGGAAAAAAATTAGAATTCTAGAATTTAACAAAATAAATAACATAATTAGGATATTAGTTATCCAATATCCGGATGTGAACATCCAGTCGAAACACCCCTTAAACAATTAAGAAATTATATTAAAATTTTATAACAACAAATATAACAATTGGTTAAAATTAAAAAAAAAAACAAAACAACAAAAAAAATTACAAAGGAAACCAATATGTAAAGCAATTAATGAGTGCAGTTAAAGATAAAATTTGAACAAAATAGATGTTTTCGATCCATAAAAGTAAGATGTATTCTACACTTTTTACAGAAAAATATGAAAATACTTAATGTTACAGTTAAAACACATATAAAAAAAATCATATTAACAAGTTTGTGCTAAAGAACAAATGAAAAAAAGAACAATAAGAAAAATTATTTTAAAGATAAATAGAAAATGTCACACTTATAAAAAAATTTGTTAACATATAGAAAAAAAATACTACTTTAACATAAAAATAAGATAAGTATTAAATAAAGTCCGTGGATCGCACGGGTTCAAACCTAGTATTATTAATTAGAGAGAGTGTTCTTTCCTTAATTTACACATTTAAACCATTCTTTTTTTTTTTTTTTCATTTTTGAGAGCTTTCATTAATGCATGTCTTACTATAATCTGAAATCATACAGTTTTTCTTAGTGTATGCAAATATGCAATGAAGGCATTAAATATTTGAATTCAATTAAGCATTGTCGATTACAATGATATTCAAGTAAACTATACAATCACGATTTCCCTTGTGATTGACTCCTCAATTATACTTATTCAACTTTTTCTTTTTTTTTTTTGGGATGAATTTTGATGTTAAGAATAAATATCGGGCTATATTGAGTAATTTTGAAATAGATTAATCTAAGAATTTGTTTGGAAACTAGATTAAACTCGTTTAATTGATACATTTATAGTAGACACTAGGATTGAAAGACAATTGGATAGTAGAAAAATAATTATAAACCATGTTAGGATCTGACTGTATATGTATAAATTAATCATTCGAACACATTTCTCGATTCTCATATTTAGATTGGGGAATATCATCGTT
Source organism: Scutellaria baicalensis (assembly GCA_005771605.1). Lineage (NCBI taxonomy): Eukaryota > Viridiplantae > Streptophyta > Magnoliopsida > Lamiales > Lamiaceae > Scutellaria > Scutellaria baicalensis. Next base: position 16,212,393 of record CM016728.1, read on the forward strand.
TGGTAGTGGTGGGGTAGGTTGGTTTTACTCTCCTAGTAACAAGGACTCAACATCATTGTGCCACATGGGGTTTCATAATTCCAATTTGCTTAATTCAACCCCTTTAATTAAGCATCTTCATAATCTTACATTTCATTCTATGAAATTTTATAAATGTGAAAAATCGAAATACAATATCCTATGTCCATGTAAAATTTGCACATTGATTGTATTGATGAGAAGAAGGTGGGACCCTATTCTATTAAGGTGATATAAATTTATAGCACGTGAATTACTTGCGAGTGGTAAAAGCAATTATTCTCAACTAATCATATTTAAGAAATAATATCTAACATTTAAAAAATCTTAGTGTTTAATTCTTGAGCTTCATAAAGCTCGTTTTATTTCAAGAAAGAATTTTGCATTTTTTTAAAATATCGAATCAAATTATTTTGAAGACAACTTCGAAATTTAGCCAGAATAAACAAATAAATTGTCATAAAAGCTCAAAATAAATACTACAAAGTATTTTAATTTAGGTAATTTAATTTAGCCAGAATCTTTTTTTTTTTTTTTTGTGCTATAGCAAAATAGCATATCAAAATCTGAATCTTGGTGGTGATTTGCTTGAATTCTTCATCTTTCCACATTTTCATTCACAACTCAAACAGTTTACCACTAGCTTTTCTTCAAGATCAACAGAATCTGAATTTGGGATCGACGATAGTCTCTTCTCCTTCCATAATCATCTGGGCTCGTTTCAGATTCTTGATTACTTCAATTTTCACTTCAATTCCGGCTACATGTGAGTGAATTCTCAAATGGGGTTGCGCCAAATCCCCAATTTCTTAGGTCAAAGATCGCAATTTTGGATTTTTTGCCCTGCCCAGGTTATCTGTCTCGTTTTCTTGAAAAGGGATTCTTGATGGCTGAGAATCTATGGTGCCATTGTTTACTTTCTTGATATGTTGTAAGTTATTGCTGACGTTAGAATTGAGTAATCTATGAAGACAAATTATACATTTGTTTCTAGTAATAGTCCCAAGTCATTCCAGGCATATCCAAGGGGAGATTTTGACTTAGAATCTGGAATTGCTAAGAAATCTCGAAAGCCGAAAAGCAATCCTTTGAGAATGATTAAATCCCTTGGAAATAGGATTCAGCATTACTATAAACTTCACCCTCTTTTGTTGCTCTTGATTAGCTTGTCAGTTGGGATCACTATCCTCTTCTTGTTATCAGTCTATGCTGGGCCAGTTTAGTCTTATGAGATGCTTTCTTGCAATGTGAATCAGTGTTGATGATTAGTCTTATAGCGTTTTGATGATTGATGGTGGTAAAGTGGGGTGGAGTTGTCTTGTTGAACTACTCTTCATTGAGTAATTGTAAAGGCTTGATTTTTACAGATTTAAGTGATAAATTATGTCTTTTTACTATCTATCCATTGGTTGCTGTATTCTATTAGTTTATATCATATTTTAAAGTGTTTATTTTTCAATAAAAAATATTATATCGGTAGATGGACACTTTTAAGTAATATTGGTCAGTTAATATTATAGAAACAGTTTGGTTAATTCAAAGCAAAATCAACTAAATTTTGTATTAATCGAACCAACCTGACCAATTTGTAATTTATTTACTTTAAGGAATTTTACAATACAATAAAAGAGGAGATTTATGTAAGTAATTTTTTTTAAAATAAAAATTTCACTGATGTACATTAAATAAGATAAATGTAACTCCCTTCAGTTATATTTCAAAGGTGTAATTTTGATTCTAATTATTTAAATTTTTTTATAATATAATTTAGCATTCCTTCAAATTAATTTATCCCTTCTTATACCAATGATTGTTTATTCTTCAATTTACCTTATTTGATTTTTATTTGTTCAAGGGTAAGTTTGTAATTTTAATATCTTTAGGGCAAAAAATAATTGAAATCGTGTAAATATATTAAAGAAAAGAAACAGAACTTGGATCACTTGCAATATTCTTAGTTTCATTTCCTTAAATACGTACTTTCATTTATCTTTAAATAAATACTACTAATATATACATATATAAAATTCAAGATCCATATATACACGTAACTATACAAATTAAGCAAAATGTAAATAAAAATAGAAAAATTGAAAGCACAAATTATTTCTATTTTCATGAAATCTAACCGAATATGATTTCCTAATGAGGGAAAGAATCCAGTCAAAATCTTAAATTTCACAAGTTTAAGCCACATGCAAATCATGCTAATCACATAACTACTCTTAATTAGTACTAGTAATTAAAGCTCATTTAATTATATAAAGCAAAAATTAAATGTAGAGAAATTTAATATATAGTACTCCATTCGTTCCAAAATAAGTCTCGTTTTAGATTTTTACACATATATTAAAGAATGTGATAAACAATTTGATTTATCTCTATTTAAATTAATTAGTTAGTGTGAGAAGTATTTTTCTCTTTTCCTCTTTTAATGTTAATTTGTAACATATTTAATTTGATAGAGTAATATTTTTTGCACATGAAAATATGTCTTGAATTTAGAATCCGACACTTATTTTAGGACAAAATTTACTAGTCAGAACGATGCTTATTTTGAAATATAGATAGTATAAGTTAAAATTAACCCCATGTCTATCATCGTACATGAGAACAACAAAACATTTCCCATTATTAATGTCTGAACTGGTTTTTACTTCATCATATCCCTTAATAAAACTACTGCTTATTTGGTTATTTACCTCATTATTAATTTCTTAAAGTTCCAAGGAAGTAATAAATAAATTACAGTATGTATAGGCAATTTGATTATTCAATATATATATATATATATATGTGTGTGTGTAGGTAGGAAATCTCTCAATCATATATATTTCTATTTTTGGAGATAATTTGACATATATGATATACCACATGATCAAGTGTTTAGATATTTTAATAATTTAAACATTAAATATCATACATCATTGGAAATGACTATTTTCATAGTGTACAAAATTATAATTTTAAATGTACCTAATTTATCTAAAATGATACAATTTAAAAAAGGGTAAGTTAATTAACAGATAATATTAGATAAATACAAATAATAATAAATTTGAGTAATTTATAATCTATATTTATATTGACGAAATTGATTATAAAAATAACGTAAAAACTGATATGACATCATTTAATAGGTATAATTTTATCTCCACTGTGTAGAAATCAAATACATTTTCATAAGTAAATACTCCTTTTGTGGGCTAAGAATTAATTTGTATTGACTCGATCGTCTCACACTAACAATAATAATCCTACTTTAATATTAGACTAAATTTTCATAATAACAATATAATAATAATTTACCCTAGCTATACTTTTTTTTTTTTTGGACTTCTTCACGCAAACATTAACATTTTGTCTTATCTTTAAGATAAGATCATATATAACATCAATAATTTTAAAAAATATCACCAGCTAACAATGCATTGTCACAATCTACAAAATGACCCTACATTCATAACTTAATCTTTCTATACATATATATGTGTGTATTATATATATCCATTTAATATAGAAATTTATAAGCCCATTTTTCTAGAGTGAATTTAAATATAAATCCAACCCTTTCTTATCTCTACTTGGAAAAATTAACAATTCCTTTTCAAAAATTAAATGTAATTGGAGAAAAATTGAGAGATATATGTCACACTAGTCCATTTCATTTGACTTTGTGAATGCCACAATATTCTTTCCCATTTTATTTGAACGCCTAAGATGATGTCCACCCATTTGTGGGCCCACAAATTGAGTGGTCAAGATGTTTTGGAAAAAAGAGGGTTAGATATTCTGTTAAATGAGAATAGTATAGATTATTATTGTAAGTGACATGTAATGTCATGTTACTATCACATTTATATATAGATACAACTCAAATAAATAAATAAAAATGTATATATACAAAAGTAATTTTCTTAATTATGAACTTATCACCAATATTTATAAAAAATTATAGAACTTTGTTATCTTTTATAGGTGCCTAAAATAATGTTTTTAATCCCAAAAGTAAATCACTTATTACTTACTTAAACATAATATAAAAAAGCTTATAAATTCATACAAAATACACTATAACATATATATATATATATATTCTCTACTATTGGATTTTAATACTCATACTATATATCTTTTTATATACTATGTGTATATAAAAAAATAAAAATACCCCACTTGTTATGATATAACTTATATAATAAAAAAATAGTTAGGTCCACTGAAAAATGGATGAATATTAATTTAGTCGTTGTCATGAATTCTGATGATTGTTTAGTGATAGGTCAAAAATGGTGAGGGTATTAATATGCCTGCAACTACTTAACTGAATAAATCTGCTTTTTTTCTCTTTTTCTTCTTCTTTTTTTTTTTATCTGACTTTTCCAGATTGAAGTGAATTTTTACCTGTGTACAATATTCAATTTGGATGTATGATAATGATATATTATAGTTCTATAATTAGAAGATTTGGAAGTAAATAATTCAATCTAACTTGATAATAAAATTGAATGGATTTTTGGTAGGTCCCATTTTACAGAAAGATGTCTAATTTTCATAGTGGGAGTTTTTTTTTCATATAAATATTTGTCTTAATATTGAATTTCATCAATATTTACTGCATGTGCAAAATATTGTTATCTTTTCACATTTTTTTGAAAAATAAAAAAACGAGGAATAAATATTTTAGGGTATATGATATCCATTATTAGTAAACAAATGCACAAAATATTGTTGGTGTTCTTGAAAATAAAAAATAAAACACTAGTTCTTTAGAAAAAGTTACTGGGCCATACTTCTCAAATGGAGACACCAAATTTCTAGGCGGCCCAAATATAAAATACTTCTAAGAAATACTTGATGGGCCGAGTTGGTATTTAAGAAGCCCAATAGATGTATGGTGAAAGCCCAAAAGCTCCAACCCACATACTATAATGTAAAAACTCTCACAAACATGAAAATCTTACCTCAATTTCCTTTTCTTTTAATTTCTTTTTTCTTTTCTAATATGTTAATGCTTTGCATTTCACAGCTTTTATTTGATACCTATATGTCTATATATTTAGTTTAATTTTGATTTGAATTTTTTGGAAGATTTTTCATGAGATAATATAGAAAGTAGTGTTTCGGTTCCTTTTATTATTTTCAATATACGCCATGTGTATAATAATGATATCAATAATTTTATACACGATTTCATGGTTTTATTTATATCATAAATGATAAAATTAAGAACTATATATAGTATTTGTATATTTAGTACTCTCCCAAGTATATAGGTATTATGCATCAAACTCTTTTCATTATAACCTAATAATAATTCTACAAATTATTCATTGTAATAACAAAAAATTATGATGTATATATACACTTGACATTGACATGTAACTTGCAAGTTAGTAAAATGGTATCTCCTCCAAAATATTTTCTTCTCCACTTTTCCCAACATCATGAAATTAACCCTAAAAAAATTATATCACTTAGGCTATTAGAATAGCATGATTCATCCCTACTTAAACTCTACCACAATAGCCATGTTTCACACTGAGCTTTAGCCTTTATGAAGATCAGAGTGGCATATATAATTCTTTATATAAGCAAGAGCTTCTGATTTGAATTCTACATGATCTAAATTTCTTTTGCAAGAAAAAGAAATGGCAAAATCATTTAGTTTTGTGAAGATTGTAGAGAAAAATAAACCATACTTGGCAATGATCTTGGTGCAATTTGCATATGCAGGCATGGCTTTATTCTCTAAAGCAGCCATAGCAAAAGGAATAAATCCTTTTGTGTTTGTTGCATATCGCCAGGCATTTGCCACCATTGCTCTACTCCCATTTGCTTTCTTCCTTGAAAGGTTTTCTTTGTTGCGTTCTTGAACTGATAACCATCTTTTGATTTTTCGCGACAACTTTTATTGAATATATGGTTCTTTTTGTAGGAGGAAAGCTGCTACATTGTCATATAGGCTATTGTGGAGGATCTTCTTGGTCTCTTTATTCGGGTACAATTATTAGTCAATATTTTGTGCCATCATCAAAAAATTTGTTCGTTATTACATTTTCCATATATCCTCGATATTTTCAGAATCACGGTGAGTCTGAACCTCTACCTCTATGCTATAAACTACGTATCAGCTACGTTCGCCTCCGCTAGCAATAACAGCATCCCCGCCATCACGTTTGTGATCGCTATCGCCTTCAGGTTAGGCAAAACAAACACAATATTTGGAAATCAAACTTATCATCATTTTTTCAAGAAATTTGAAGTTGGTTTAATTTCTTGATCATATTTAGGATTGAGAGATTTTCCATCAGGGAATTTCCAGGGATGTTCAAGTTTGTGGGGTGTGTTGTTAGCTTTTGTGGGGCAGTGGTGTTTGCCTTTGTGAAAGGGCCTCAAATCAATCTCCTCAATTTGTATGGTGAAAATGAAAATTTGCAAATGAAAAATTGCAAATGAAAAATCATACTAAGTATGATTTGGACAACAAAGAGAAGTGGATACTAGGTTGTCTACTCATCCTCCTAGCCAACACTATTTGGGCTTCATGGCTTGTCATGCAGGTACTCTCTTACCCCGGTCTCGTTCACTGATCAATGCTACATCTCCGATTTCAAAATCAGACCTGATATCTTATTTGACTATTAGGCCTGGAATACAAGATGAAACACTAGTCCACTGATGACTTTTACACGAGTCATTGTGACGTATACAAACTCTATTTAATAATTAGGTATTTGAACATGTAACGATGATATTAACTTAGTTATCGTTTTCAGGCCCCTCTAGTGAAGCAATATCCAGCAAAATTCAGATTGACAACACTTCAGTGCTTATTTAGCTGCCTACAATCAACAATTTGGGGCATAGCCATGAAAAGGGACATCTCTTCGTGGACATTAAAATGGGACTTCAATCTTCTCTCCGTTGCATATTGTGTATGTCTCTCTTGCACTTAATTGTGTCACTTTCTTGTTTCTTTTCCTAAAACAAGAAAGTTTATCATATGGGTTTCCATGCTACAAAAGTATATGAAATCATCAAAAGTTGAAAATATACCATATCGTGTCAGTGACACGTATCCTTCACACGATACAGTTTGAATTATGTCTTTGATATAATACCGACGGGACATGAAATGGGTTAAGACTTGAGATGATACAAAAGGGTTGAAAACGTTTTCCCAATTGACTAAAAATAATGCCCGATTTAGTAAGCCCAAAAATGGAATCATGCTCTTTGTCATAGGTGCTATTAACGTTTCGATTCTTGTTCATACTGAATTTGACAACATTGTCAAGTTTTGCAAGTATTTCATAAGTTATATACCGAAAGCTAATGTTAATATATTGGATATGCTCCAAAATGTGTTTCTTACTCGTTCCACTACATGGTTTTCTGATTTTTTTTTTCTTGATTTAAATTTGATCTAAAAGTAGTGATAAAATAAATAAATAAATGGCAGGGTGTGGTGGTAACAGGAATAAGTTACTGGGTGTTACTGTGGGTTGTGGAGGAGAGGGGCCCTTTTTTTACTGCAGTATTCACTCCACTCCAACTATTAATTACTGCAATTTTCTCTGCATTTCTATGGAAGGAGAAGCTCCATATGGGAAGGTAAGAGTTTATTAATTTCACCTATTTTAATCCCAATTTGATCCTCTAACTAAATTTATATATGATTTTAATTTTGGTTCGATTCTGCTCGAAACGTAAGTTTTTGTTCACGTGAACGCTGGAGTTGAACATTTCATGTCAACATTTCCAACGTCCATGTAGACAAATATTGAAATTCCCTGAAAATATAACGACGAAATGCGAAAACTTAGTGGTAAAAAAATGTATAAGACCTAACTTATATTAGCTACAAGACTAAAATTGAAACATATATAAATTACAACACCAATTCCACTGTTTTCCAACTTAACTGAATCGCGTGAGGTTGAAATAACTTTCGATCATCCATATTTTTTACACATTATGTGCTACTTCTTCCGTCAGTGATGTGTAGAAAAATATGAATTATTGGATTCAGTATTCTATGGTTCTAATTGCATTTCGTGTGTTGGCACATGTTATTTTTCTACACATTTTGATTATTCTGTCAAAGAACCCCAATCTTCAATTCTCTTGATTTATGCAGCAATTTAGAATAAAAAATGGAAACAAGGAATGAAGACTGGAGTTGCAAGAAGGCAGACATTGGGTATAATATTTCCACATTGGATGATCCAATGTGTGAGAATTGAGCCCAACAAAAGCCCAATCCAGTTGCCGAGAAGAAATTAGCCCAGCCTATAACACTCATCTATAGAAGTTGCTAATTAGGAGGAGCAGAAAAAGGAAACGCACATTGGATTGGAAGCAGAAAAAGGAAAGTGCACGTCAAGCTGGAGGATTGGAGGAGGATAATTGAAGAAAGTCAACTGGGATCAAAGCAGAAAAGGAGAGTTTTTGGGAACCGAGAGGTGCACAGAGAGGTGCAGAGAGAGATAATTTTCCAGAAACAATTTCTTAGTTTTTCATACAAAATTCCATGGAGAGAAACATGTTTGTGAATCCTAAGATGTTTGGCTAATTTTCTTACGCTAGTTCGAAGGGATGTTGATCCGAATTTCTTGATTTGCTTTGGATGATTAGTAACATTTTCTTTATTTCTATCTCTTGATTGATTTGTGTTGCTTGATTAATTGTTTTATGATATTGCATGATATGATATAACAGAGCCCGTTAGATCGGATTATTGTAATATCTATTGCTATAATATAATCCGTAATTGTTGCGAATTTATATTCTCAGTAGCAAGAAACGTTGGAATCGTTAGGGGCAACACATTTCTAGATTACCTGAATCGAGCTTATGAATTTGGGGTCTAGCTTGTCCTATCGTCTTAGGGATCAATGCGTTCATCATATTAAATCTGGAGGTCGTACCTACTGGGTTGTCTGATTGAATAGGTCTGTTAAAGAGCTTGTTTTAATAGACTAAACGTAAGGGACGATTCGGGTTGGCAGAGCTTATTGCTAATCTAGGGGCAAGGGTTGAGAGATAGATTGAGAGAAGTGTTGCTAATTGATTCATAAGATCAAGAATAGAAGGTGAAACTGAACTGAGAACTAGTGTTCGTTTATTGTTTGATTATCCTTTGTTTAATTGTTTTCTTATTACTTGATTATCTAGTTTATTAATTTCTTGGTTCGTCTGCATAATTATCAACCATTCCCCCCTTTTATCTTGTTAACACCGTTGGACTTAATTGATTTTCCCGTTCTCTGTGGGATCGACCCTTATTTGCCATTTCTACAAATTAGTGAAGGTAAAAAGGTTCATTTAATTTGGCGTGCCTCGACAGCACGGGCCAGTCAGTATGTACTTAACATGTATTGATCATGAAACAAAACATGAAATAAAGATGAACGGTGCAATATGGGATACCTCAAAAATAATGTTATTCGAACAATACCCTTATTTTCGAATAACCCTAAAAATTATGATATTTTCGAATAACCCTAAATTTTTTTGGAATAACCCTAAAAAATTTGTGGGTTACACGAACATTACCTAGGGTTACACGAAAATAGAACCAAGTTGTGGGTAATTTTATAGAATTTTCGTATCTTCAGTATATAAATTTCTTGCATTTTTCAGTATCTTCTAATATCATATATAAACACTCAAATTCAAAAGTGCACTCTATATGCATTTGCATATGGAAGACTTTACATCACATCAAATAATGTTTGTCATTTATAATACACGAAAAATGAATATCAATTAATTTTAACACATTTTGATAATACATGCAAATACATGCAAAAACTATACTATAAATTATGCCAGACAAAAAAAAAAAAGAAAAAGTTGGATGTGGATTTTCGTGATTTTTAAATGTCACGATAATTCATCCCGGAGCACTTAAATATGTTACATGAGAATACCCAAAATAGTCAAAAAGTTGAAAGAATCTCTATCAAAATCTGCAACAATTCTCTGTCAACATTGATAAAATTTTTGCCATTTGACTTTTATTCACTTTACGTCGAATCAATGACTATTTTGGGTAAATATTATAGTTATTGAGTTAAAATATGAATATCAATTTACTTGAGGCCATTTTTTACATAAAGTATAGTGAAGGGGTTAAATTGGTGTATTTTCACAAAAAAATAAATCACTTAGGCTATTAGAATAGCCATGATTCATCCCTACTTAAACTCTACCACAATAGCCATGTTTCACACTGAGCTTTAGCCTTTATGAAGATCAGAGTGGCATATATAATTCTTTATATAAGCAAGAGCTTCTGATTTGAATTCTACATGATCTAAATTTCTTTTGAAAGAAAAAGAAATCGCAAAATTATCATTTAGTTTTGTGAAGATTGTAGAGAAAAATAAACCATACTTGGCAATGATCTTGGTGCAATTTGCATATGCAGGCATGGCTTTATTCTCTAAAGCAGCCATAGCAAAAGGAATGAATCCTTTTGTGTTTGTTGCATATCGCCAAGCATTTGCCACCATTGCTCTACTCCCATTTGCTTTCTTCCTCGAAAGGTTTTCTTCGTTGCGTTCTTGAACTGATAACCATCTTTTGATTTTTCGCGACAACTTTTATTGAATATATGGTTATTTTTGCAGGAGGAAAGCTGCTCCATTGTCATATAGGCTATTATGGAGGATCTTCTTGGTCTCTTTATTCGGGTACAATTATTAGTCGATATTTTGTGTCATCATCAAAAAATTTGTTCGTTATTACATTTTCCATATATCCTCGATATTTTCAGAATCACTGTGAGTCTGAACCTCTACCTCTATGCTATAAACTACGTATCAGCTACGTTCGCCTCCGCTAGCAATAACAGCATCCCCGCCATCACGTTTGTGATCGCTATCGCCTTCAGGTTAGGCAAAACAAACACAATATTTGGAAATCAAACTTATCATCATTTTTTCAAGAAATTTGAAGTTGGTTTAATTTCTTGATCATATTTAGGATTGAGAGTTTTTCCATCAGGGAATTTCCAGGGATGTTCAAGTTTGTGGGGTGTGTTGTTAGCTTTTGTGGGGCAATGATGTTTGCCTTTGTGAGAGGGCCTCAAATTAATCTTCTCAACTTGTATGGTGAAAATGAAAATTTGCAAATGAAAAATCATATTAGGTATGATTTGGACAACAAAGAGAAGTGGATACTAGGTTGTCTACTCATCCTCCTAGCCAACACTATTTGGGCTTCATGGCTTGTCATGCAGGTACTCTCTTACCCCGGTCTCGTTCACTGATCAATGCTACATCTCCGATTTCAAAATCAGACCTGATATCTTATTTGACTATTAGGCCTGGAATACAAGATGAAACACTAGTCCACTGATGACTTTTACACGAGTCATTGTGACGTATACAAACTCTATTTAATAATTAGGTATTTGAACACGTGACGATGATATTAACTTAGTTATTGTTTTCAGGCCCCTCTAGTGAAGCAATATCCAGCAAAATTCAGATTGACAACACTTCAGTGCTTATTTAGCTGCCTACAATCAACAATTTGGGGCATAGCCATGAAAAGGGACATCTCTTCGTGGACATTAAAATGGGACTTCAATCTTCTCTCCGTTGCATATTGTGTATGTCTCTCTTGCACTTAATTGTGTCACTTTCTTGTTTCTTTTCCTAAACAAGAAAGTTTACCATATGGGTTTCCATGCTACAAAAGTATATGAAATCATCAAAAGTTGAAAATATACTATATCGTGTCACTGACACGAGACGTGTCCTTCACACGATACAATTTGAATTATGTCTTTGATATATCGACGGGACATGAAATGAGTTAAGACTTGAGATGATACAAAAGGGTTGAAAACGTTTTCCCAATTGACTAAAAATAATGCCCATTTTTTACTGCAGTATTCTCTCCTAATTACTGCAATTTTCTCTGCATTTCTATGGAAGGAGAAGCTCCATATGGGAAGGTAAGATTTTATTAATTTCACCTATTTTAATCCCAATTTGATCCTCTAACTACATTTACATATGATTTTAATTTTGGTTCAATTCTGCTCGAAACATAAGTTTTTGTTCACGTGAACGCTGGAGTCGTTGAACATTTCATGTCAACATGTCCAATGTCCGTGTAGACAAATATTGAAATTCCCTGAAAATATGATGATGAAATGCGAAAACTTAGGGGAAAAAAATGTATAAGATCTAACTTATATTAGCTACAAGACTAAAACTGAAACATATATAAATTACAACACCAATTCCACTGTTCTCCAACATAACTAAATCGCGTGAGGTTGAAATAACTTTCGATCATCCATATTTTTACACATTATGTTCTATTTCTTCCGTCAGTATGTACTTAACATGTAGTGCAATATGGGATCCAAAACGACGAGCTAGGGTCATATAAGCACTCAAAAACTCGAAGAGATCGAAGAATCTTGTGAAACTTTAGTGATTAAAAGTGTGAAAATTGAAGAGGGGCCTCTTCTAATTTGTTTTGGTGCAGTATATGTGGAGGCATGTTGCTGGTTGGGGGTTTGTATTGTGTGCTTTGGGGGAAGAATCAAGAGGCCCTAAAGGAAGCCAATCAAGAGACAACACAATCCAACGTGTAGTGCATTATTTTGTTTCATAGTTTTCATAATTAATGCCATCATTTAGTTTATGTAAATAATATTAGAGTATTAGGGTTTTCCTTAATACACAACAGTTTTATTATTGATACACAACGCTTTAAAAAGCGTTGTGGTTTCTGTTGCATTTTTGTAATTCAGTTAGCCACGTCAGCTGGCGGTTTTCTTTTCTGTTATTTTTCCCTTGCTCATCTTCTATAAATATCCAGCTTGTATCTTTGTTTAATTCATCAATAAAATCACATTTTCAGTTTATACATGATTTTTGATATGGTATCATAGAAGCCTAGAACCTTCTCCTCTCTTCTCTTCTTCTCGAGCTTCACTTGCTCTTCCATGGCGAATTTTTCGTTGCCTACTTTTACCACTCTTACTTTGAGACTGGATCGCTCGAATTACACGTATTGGAGGTCGCAAGTGTTGGCGACGGTGACGGCTCATGGTTTTGATCACATTCTCCATGGTGATGAGCGATCATTTCCGGATGAATTTGAGGTTACTGAAGCTGGTTCAACGTGCAGGCATGTAGAGTTTGTGGAATGGCTTCGTCGAGATCAATTTTTGAAGAGTTGGCTCTTGAGCTCGATTTCCGATTCGATGTTAAGATTTGTGAGTCGATTTACGCATGCATTTGAGATATGGCGATCGCTTGATCAAATGTTTCGCAGTCAATCCAAGGCTCGGGCTATGAGTATCAGATTTCAGCTACAAACGGTTAAGAAAGGTGATTCGTCTATTGCGGATTTCTTCATGAAGATGCAGAACTTGGCTGATCAGTTGCAGGCTGCTGGTCAACCACTTAATGACGATGATCTCCTTCTATATATACTTGGTGGATTAGGTGCTGAATTTGAGAGTGTTGTGGTGAATCTTACCACTCGCGGTGAAGAAATCTCCTTAACTGAGGCTCAGTTTGTTCTTCAAACACATGAGATGCGTTTAACTCAAAGCACTTCGATGGTGGTTAATACTGCCAGTGTTTCATCACCTACTTCATTCACTCCTTCGGCAAATGTTGGTGTTGCTAGGGGTCAATTATCTGAGCGATCTCGTGGCTCCTTTCGTGGTCGAGGTCGTGGTCGATTCTATAGAGGAGGAAGGGGAATTGTGTGCCAATTATGTGGCAAGTCCAATCATGTAGCTATGAAGTGTTTCAGAAGGTTTGATGTCTCCTTTCAAGGCCTGGAATATTCAGCCTCTTCTCCTCCTCCTCAAGCTAATCTCCTCAGTACTGGTAATGCCTCTATCCCTTCCATTGGTTCCACTAATTCACTTGTTTCGTCTCAAGGATCTGCAAGTCCTCCTCCGGATTGGATCTTGGACAGTGGAGCCACACATCATGTGACCTCGGCATTGGATCATCTTCAATTGCACTCTTCTTACCCCGGTAAGCAAAAGCTTGTTGTTGGCAATGGATCTAGCCTTCCTATTTCGAGCATTGGTTCCACTTCCTATCCTACATTATCTTCTTCGCATGTTCATCTTCAAAATGTTCTATTCGTTCCCGATATAACCAAAAATTTACTTAGTATTTCTCAGTTCTTGAAGGATAATGATGCCTTGATTGAATTTCATGCTAATTGTTGTTTTGTCAAGGAATTGAACACGCACAAGGTGCTGTTGAGAGGGGATCTTAGGGATGGATTGTATCAGCTGGACTTGACTCATCTCAATTCACATCCATCTCGTCTCATATCATCGCATTCTACCCCTTCTTCTTTTGTGTGTAATAGTTCTCATTCTCCTAAATCTCTTTCGGATACTTCTATTAATAAGCCATGTACTAGTTCTAGTTTGTTATGGCATGGACGCCTTGGCCATCCTTGTAAAGAGACTTTGTCTAAGGTTCTTCGCAAAATAAATGTTCCATGTAATAGACTTGATTTCTTTTGTGATGCATGTAAACTTGGAAAATTACATCAAATGCACTTTTCTTCTAATGTTCATACTACTTCAAAACCCTTAGAAATAGTTCACTTAGATGTTTGGGGACCTTCGGCAACTTTGTCTAGGGAAGGATACAAATATTATGTGTTGTTTGTCGATGATTTTACTCGTTATTCATGGATATATCCTCTTGTTGCCAAGTCCGATGTTGCTAATATCTTTAAGAAGTTCTTGCCTCTAGTTGAGCGATTATTTTCCACGAAACTTAAAGCAATACATTGTGACATGGGTGGTGAGTTTAAAGCTCTTTATTCGTTTTTAAATAGTCTTGGTGTAGCCATTAGACATTCATGTCCTTATACACATCAACAAAATGGTTTGGTTGAGAGGAAACATCAACATGTTACGGATTTAGGTCTTACACTTTTAGCTCATGCTTCTCTTCCTCTTGCATTTTGGTGGGATGCTTTTCAATCGGCTACATTTCTTATAAATAGATTGCCAAGTGCTTCTCTTCTTGGTCATACACCTTACTCCAAAATTTATGGTAAAGACCCTGATTATTCTTTTTTGAAAGTGTTTGGTTGTGCTTGCTTTCCTTACCTTAGGCCCTATCATAATCATAAGTTGCAATTTAGGAGTCACAAGTGTGTTTTCATAGGGTATAGTCCATTTCATAAGGGTTACAAATGCTTGCATCCAAGTGGTAGAATTTACATTGCTAGGACAGTGGCTTTTAATGAAGAGGAGTTTCCATATGATGATTTATTTCCTTCTTTGTCATCCACACAAAATCATGATCTTACTCTCTCTCAACTCCCCATTTTGCCTACTTCCATTCCTCGCGTGGACATTTCTTCCTCATCATCTACTTCCAGTTCTCCGAGCTCAAGTTCTCAGCAAAATGAATCCTCCCTGGGACCTCACTCAACAGGTAATCTTCGTTCTACTCTACTCTCTTCTTCTACACATACTTCTCCTCAACATGTTACATCCAATCACCCTATGATCACTCGTTCCAAAGCTGGAATTTTCAAACCCCGTGCTTTTCTTATTGATCTTTCAATTCATGAACCTCTTAATGTCCAACAAGCTTTAGCTCATCCTAAGTGGAAAAGTGCAATGGAGGAAGAATTCAAGGCCTTGCAGTCCAATAACACATGGAAATTGGTTCCTCCGTCTTCACATATCAATCCAATTACGAACAAGTGGATTTTTCGAATCAAAAGGAACTCGGATGGCAACATTAGTAAGTACAAGGCTCGATTGGTGGCACGGGGGTTCCAACAACATGCGGGTGTTGATTACTTCGAAACGTTTAGCCCGGTGGTTAAGCCCTTAACCATTCGCCTTATCTTTACATTGGCAGTCACGAAGGGTTGGAAGATTCAACAGGTAGATGTCAACAATGCATTCCTTAAGGGTGATCTCAAGGAAACGGTGTACATGTTTCAACCCGAGGGGTTTGTTGATCATGATCGACCAAATTATGTGTGCCAACTTCAGCGATCACTATATGGTCTTCGCCAAGCTCCCAAAGCATGGTACGACAAGCTCACTTCCTTCCTCATTTCTCAAGGATTACATAAGTCTACTTCGGATAACTCAATGTTTTATCTTCACACACATGGCAAAACATTGATTGTCTTAGTATATGTTGATGACATATTGGTTACTGGAGATGATGATGCCATGGTTTCTTCCCTTATTCACAACTTAGATGTCCAATTTTCTCTTAAGCATCTTGGTGAAGTGAGTTACTTCTTGGGCACTGAGGCTCGTCGCACGTCTTCCGGCATTCATCTTTCTCAATCGAAATATGTTCGAGATATAATCAACACTGCAGGCCTTATTGGTTCTAAACCTAGTCCAACTCCCTTTCTCTCGGGACAAAAGCTCTCCATTAATGATAGTGCTCAGTTCGATCAACCCTCCCTATATCGAAGTGTGGTTGGGAGTCTCCAATATCTCACATTGACGAGGCCCGATATTGCCTTCATTGTGAATCGGCTGAGCCAATTCCTTCACTCTCCTACTGTTAATCACTGGAAGGCATGTAAGAGAGTGCTTCGATTTCTCATTGGGACACAGGGTTTTGGTATTCTCTTTCGGCCTGTTACTCGCTTAGTATTGGAAGGCTTCGTTGATTCGGATTTTGCCAGTGACAATGATGATCGGCGAAGCACCACTGGTTACTGCATTTTTCTTGGATCGAACATCCTCACTTAGAGCAGCAAGAAGCAGCATGTTGTTGCTCGTAGTAGTACGGAGGCTGAGTATCGCGCATTGTCTCTTGCTACCATGGATCTTGTATGGCTCAAGGGGGTGCTTGGGGAGTTAGGTGTTCATATTGAATCTTCCCCTTTACTATGGTGCGATAATCAGGGAGCTATCAAGCTCGCATTCAATCCAGCATTCCATGCCAGAACGAAGCACATCGAGGTTGATGTCCACTTCTTGCGGGAGAAGGTTTCCAAACGCGAACTCGATGTCCGATTCGTTCCATCGGAATTTCAGGTCGCTGACATATTCACCAAGGCCTTGTCTGGTTCTTGTTTTGCCTTGCTTAGCTCACGACTTACCTTGGTGGATTGTCCAGACTGAAGATCGTTTGGTGCGTATTAGAGTATTAGGGTTTTCCTTAATACACAACAGTTTTATTATTGATACACAACGCTTTAAAAAGCGTTGTGGTTTCTGTTGCATTTTTGTAATTCAGTTAGCCACGTCAGCTGGCGGTTTTCATTTCTGTTATTTTTCCCTTGCTCATCTCCTATAAATATCCAGCTTGTATCTTTGTTTAATTCATCAATAAAATCACATTTTCAGTTTATACATGATTTTTGATAAATAACGTTCTCACGTTCTCACATAAAATGTCCATTATTATGTGTAAATTAAGTTCTCATCCCTTCAAATATAGTGATTTGAAATTATTAATTGTAATGGATTTTTAACACATAAGTGATGAATGTATTAATGTGATAACAGGAATGTACTTTGTGTACCTATCATTTTAATGGTCTTCAAATCATATTATGATGATTTTGGAAATATTTGTTATTTTATAGTATTTATAGTGTTGAGAAGTGAGAGTCAATTAATTTAAATATGACATACTTGGGTGTGATTTTCGTATAACCGTTAAAGTTGATATTATAAGATACGTATGTATTATAACCGGTTAAATTTTGTAATTTTAATTGGATATGATTAAGAATTATAGTTGTATGAGGATGCTAGCTAGTACAACAAAATCTTGGATTAAATTTAAAGAATAGCTTTGGTTTCTTCTAATTTGATTATAAACAAGTCGTGATTTTTTTAGCAACTTAATGTTGTTTCCGTTGCCAGTCGAATTTGATCGAAAATATGAGCCGGAACGTTTCCGGTTTCTATTCTACCATTTGTATCTACACTAATTAAAATCTCGATTCGTGAATATATGGATTTGGGAAGACACTTTTCAACTCTAAATACAATTTAGACATAATTAATCTTCCAAGTTAATTTTTTTTTTCATGTTAAAAAAATTAATTATATAGAATATTTTGAAATATCATTTTTTGATGCAGAGAATAATGAAAACTTTTAGAGAACATTGATAGTTACTCCCTCCTTCCCAGTTCAACTTGCCTACTTGTCATTTTTGGCTGTCCCAGTCGAACTTGTCAGCCCCAAAATGACAAATAAATTATAATATTTTAATCAAAAAGTAAGCAAAAATTAACCAAAAAGTGACCTAAAACATTTTTTTAATCAAAAACTAAGCAAAAAGTAACCTAAAACAATAAGTCAACTATATTTTCTTAAATTCCGTACCCAATCCAACTCCAAATTGGACCCGGACGGAGGAAGTATTATATAAAAATAGTAACATTAACAATAAAAATCATGTAATTGGAGATGGTCTTACTTGACAAGGATTCCTTTTTGTTTTTACTGAAAAAAAAAAACAGAAAAGATGGTGATGTGATAGCATATGAATAGTGCTGCAGATCGTGGGCACTAACTTGTCTCTTCCATCTTCCTCCTTCGCCGGTGAGTTTTCTGCAATGTTGATTTCTTCGATTTTGATTCTTAAAGTTTTCGTTTGCATTCCAGTTGTTTTTTTCAAAGAGAGTTGTTTTGGGGTTTCATGGAGTTCTAAGCAAGGATCACGGTGAACTTCCTCTCTCTCTCTCTCTCTCTCTCTCTGAGTTAGCATTTGAAGGTAGAACGCATAAAAAGCTGTAACAAATGGTAACTGTATCAGTTTCGGAGTGAGAGCAACACAAATTATGTGACAATTTGGAACTTACACTCTTGCGTAGAATTTTGCATCCCTGTTGCTAGTTGTCTCTGTCAGAAAGATGGTGTCTCTGTTAGAAAGGTGATTCAAGCTTTCATTCTAATCGACTGTGGTTGTTTTGCGAATGCATTGTTCTCTCGTTGCAGATTCTTGTTGCAATAGGACTTGGTGTTCTTGGTAAACTTGAATTCTTTGTTTAGATTCAAAAAAGGGATTAGGTTGTGAAGTAGTAGGAACAAGTAATTAAGTCATTTTCCTCAGATTGATTGTAATGTTCATAAGGTTTCCTTCTTATTTGAGCTTTCCTTTGATGCAAACAAATGACACAGATTGAAATGTAATACAGAATCGATGCAATCAAATTGGGCGTAGACTGGTCCTGATTTGCTTCTTACGGAACATGAATGCGCATTGCTCTACCTCGGTACGAATGGGTTGCTTATATATGTTCATGCATCTCTTTAATGTGGATTATTGATGTAACTGGAAATGAAATGTAATTATCTTATCATCTTCGTTTAGGATTGAGGATATAATCTTTCGTTCCAGAACTGTTATTACCTGATCTTTCCTCCCTTCCATTACCTCTTAGTTTGAATTTTCTACCTAAATTCATGTTATCTTATGATGTAGAACATGTATGCAGAACTATTGTGGAAGTCTGTTTGATGAACGTGCCAATGCTACAATGTAATGCCTATTAAATAAATATGGAGTCTCAAAGGATGAAGTTGATGTATAGTCTTGCATTAAAGAACAAACCTTGAGGTTAAAAGAGAATAGCTACGCAAACAGAATCAACAGAAAAATGCATGATGCCTGATATTCTTTCATGGACAACTGTGAGAAACAACCAGCGTAGATTCCGTAATAATAACTCCTCCAAGATACCTAATGAGAAATGCTCAACCATTGGCATCCGTGGCTCTGCTAAATTGGCATGTGGAAATGAACAAAAACAAGGCCGCTGACAAGAATGATCCTGAGCCTGGTGCCATGTAAACGCTCTTTAGAAGAAAACCAATCTGTCTTCTGAAACTTATTTGGAGGAGCAAAGGCACAGAGCTCCCCGTGCTCAACATCTCATGGAGGATAAACAGCCCAACTTAAAAACTCGGTGCTCCGAGGGAAGGGGAATCAGCTTAAGCAATGACTGTAATAAAAGCAGAGAATCAAAAAGTTTTGAGACATCAGAACCAAGTGGTGGAAATATCGCCCTTTATTTTTTCCCATTTGATATAAGGTCTTCATTTTATTCTTTAGTTGTCAGCTATTTCTGTTGCTTCTTGGCTTCCTTTTAGATTATATGTTGACATAATCCTACCTTTTCTACTAAAGGAGTGAACCGTTCTTTGATCACTTTGTCGAAGAGATGGTGCATAGAGAACTTGCATTGAGAGCCGTCGTGCTGAGCTTTTGGTTTTTACTTCGATGGAACTGCCACTGCCTTATTGGAGTAAATTTTCAGTCATTTTCTATCTATACAATTTAATCTTTGCATTGATTTTCACATATTCGAAAAACCTCAATTTAAAATTTTCGTAGGATTTCAGGGCAAGTATTATATATGGGGAGTATTTAGGCAAAAGGCAGAACAAGCATTACGTTGTCAATCATGCAGTAGGGAGCCAAGGTACAACCCCATAACGTGTAAAGATCGTCGACATGGTAATGACTCCCGCCAAGGTAAAATTCCTGTGAAAACGAAGAGAGTTGGTGCCCAAAGTCCTCTTAGTCCACTGAGTTATTGCAGTAGCTACAGTTTGCACACTTCTTCAACTAAAAATTGTAGGTGAAATATGACGAACTTGTTAAAAACAAGGAGAGTCCTTTTGCCTTATCTTCTATATTATCTACAACATGTTTTACAAACCTACAAATTAAAGAGCGCTATGTTCTTGCAGTTTTATTTCCCTAATTAAAGGTCAAACAAAGTACTGAAAATGTCTACATTCTTTGGAGAAGGTGTGTTCATCATATGAGGCATCATCAAACCATTCTCTCTCATGTTGTTAAGTGAATCCATATTGGGATCAGATGAAGAAACGAATAAGTTTTGTGGGAATGGCGGAAGCATTGATTGCTCCGACGTACTTGCCGCCGCCAATACGCCGCCGTCGTTTCGTGATGGCGGCGGTATAGTCGACGTGGAGTTAGGGCCGGTCAAACGTTGGACTAGAGACTTGAACTCATTTGGGTCCACGGTGATTATCTTAGGAGGCTCCGTGTAGATTATAACCGGTGGCGGCGGAGGGTGGTGGCGGTGACTGTGAGGCTGAGCCTCCGGTTTTCCTTTCTTGTGAGAGTTTTTGCCTACTTTTAGTTGCATGGGACGCTGGCCTTTTAGTTGGAGCTCTAGCCGGCCGGGAGGATTTTCCGGTGTGTTCATGGCGGCGGTGGCGGCGGAGATGTTTGAAGATTGAAAATAGTAGAAATAGAGGGTTGAGTTTGAATTAAAATTAAGTGGGAGAAAATGCTTAAATAAGTGGAAAAAAAAATAGAAGTATTGGTTAGTTCAAAAGTGTGTGTATTGACCATATCTTGTATTCTAGTTCTAGGAATTGAGGATTATTTCGTAGTGAAATTATTTTTTGAAATTGTCGAACATATATATGTGTGTTATGTTGGAAACGGACAACCAAGTTGTTCGTGTGGCAATATACATGTGGATTTCTGTCTGAAATCTTTATAATTTTTTTATATAGTAATAATGTTATTTATAATCATGATCTAAATAAAAGATCTATTACCTATATAAAAGTATGGATATTTCTTACAAAATATGGATTGTCTAATATATCCTTAAAAATATTTTATTTAAAGTTATAATAGTAATTTATGATTTTCATATCTAAATAATTTGACATAAGAATTCTAACCAAATTTCAAATAGAGTTCATTATGAGTAGGAATTTAATTTACTATACTTTTTTTTGAATTTAATTTAATTTAACATAGATTGTATATTCTTATACAAAATTATTATTTAAGATTAATAGTAATATAATATTTTGATTTAAAAAATTCAGCATCCACGTGCGACGCACGTGCTGATACTCGTACTTATAGATTAACAGCAATAATAATAAATACTAGTATAATTGATGTCAATATAGATTTGATGGCTATTGAAGCTTCATAGCTCCAAAAAAAGAAAAAAGAGAAGCTGAATTGTACTAGGTCAAAATCCAGGACCAAATCAAATTGACCTGATCCATTTGGAGGTTGATATATTCATAAATATTATAGGGCCAGGATTGGTATTAATTTATGAAGGCTGAATTTAATAATTTATCTTGAAATGAACTATACTTTCTTCATTCATAATTGGACCTGGCCAAAATTACAAAGACAGGCCCAGAGCGCAAATCCCAAATACCATAGCCCTGTTATTGAAAGTCTCTTAGTAACAATGGTTCAGCCCAACAGCTTTTAGCATTCCAATTGACAGTTAAAATGAAATTGCAATGCACACCCTTCAACTATGGATAATGCTATATTTACCCCAATGAAAGAAATTTGTACTGAGTCTCATTGTAAACCGTAATTCTTAAGTTCAATATTGGAAATATTCAGTGCAACAATATTATATATACTTTAATATTGATTAACAACATACTTGAAAACTTTAATCATATTTTCACCTGCAACAAACAACTTATAACTGAACCTTTATTTCACCATCTTCACAAAACACTCAAAACAAAATATGTAAAACAGAATTACAAACAACAATATCTAAGACTTGGAAGTACAACCAGAGTTGGTCTTCAAGAATTTTGAGCTAATGGATTCTTCAGCCTTGCCCATTGGACATGAACATACACATAAAGTTTGTTCCACATCTCTTCCATGAATCCAAAATAGGCATCTCTCCATGATTTCTTCAACACCAATGCACTGCACACTGCCGATAATCCCATTGCATATCCAGATGATACGAACACCCAAAACCACTCTATCTCATCAGATTCATCACCTTCATCTTCTTCATCCTCGTCTTTGACTTCATCACCACCACAATGGCTGCAATTACTTGTCAATGGAGGGCCATAAAGATGGTTCCCGATAAAGCTCGAAGCATCCAAGCTCTGAAGTTGGGTGCTTTCTGGTATTCTCCCTGTTAAGTTATTGAATGACAAGTTCAAATGATTCAAAGAAAACATAAGTCTGAAGCTATTAGGAATTTCGCCAGATAAAAAGTTTCTTGAGAGATCGAGGGATTCCAATTGTTTCATATCTCCAATGTTGCCCGGAATCGGACTTGTCAACCGATTTCCTGACAGGTTCAGTGATCTCAATTCAACTAAACTTGTCAATTCCTTTGGGATATCACCAGACAAATTGTTCATCGACAAATCAATATTCCTAACCAACGAAAGTATTATATCATACTGCATTTCGGTTCCTTTTGTGGCTACCGATGCACTTTCCCTTAAAGTGCTCCTAAAATAAAAAAACCAAATTCCATAAGAATATTCAAACAAACTTTGTTTTGTAGCCATTGCAGTTAAATTATAAACACACCTAGGAATCCTACCTGAAAATTGGTTGTTGGAAAGATCCAAGATTTGGAGAGAGTTTAGGTGGCATATCGTAGAAGAAATGTTACGACTCAACTTGTTTGAGCGTAAAATAAGAATCTGCAAATTGGCTAGGCTTGTTCCCATCCATGCTGGTAGTATCCCATCAAGATCATTATCACCAAAGTTGATAAACACCAATTCCTTGCATTTATGCATTGAAAACGGTATCTGCCCAGAAAAGTTGTTGCCAAAAAGATTCAAAGACCTTAGTCTCTCAAGGAATCCTATGGAAGTTGAGATACTTCCAGACATGTTGTTCTTGCCTATGTTCAAGTACCTCAAATATGGCCACTTCTTCCAGCAATCTGGCATCTCTCCACTCAATTGATTTCTCTCCAGATGAAGAAGTTCCAGTCCGTAGGTTTCATGAGTCATGTCACAGAGAAAGTGAGATATACCTCCTGAAAATGAATTATTTGACAGATCCAGATCCATCACATTTTCTCCTATCCGAGGCAATGAGCCATTGAATTGGTTTGCACTCAGGAATATACTCGGGCCTCGAGAGTGCGTACTTTGTATAGATGGGATTTCTCCATGAAGATGGTTATGAGAAAGATTCAAGAACTGAATATCCCAATTAAACCAGATAGGAATACCACCTGAGATTCCAGTATTGGATAAATCAAGTCCTTCAATGTTCTTCAGCTTATGAAGCCATGGTGGGATGATCTCCAAAGACTTGCCAACGCCTAATCTCCATGATCCTAGACCAATTGTCTTAAGATGGAGGGGTGGAATCCATTTTGAGCTTACATTTAATGTCAGTTGATTTCCAGAGGCAGAAAAAGTTTCCAACTCTGTGAGATTCACAAAGTGGCATTCACTCACAATTCCTTCCAACTTGTTATCTTTAAAATTAAATCCTTTCAGATTAAAAAGTTGACCAACAGTTGCAGGAAGATTTCCAGTGAATTCGTTATCATACAGATATAGATATTCCAAAGACGATAGCTTTCCTAGGCTGATTGGAATTGCACCAGAAAATGAGTTTGTACTAAGATCAAGAATTTGAATTCTCTTAAATTCTCCAAATTGATCTGGTAGATGACCAGACAGGCGATTTTCTGACAAGTACATGGTCTCCAATGCACCTAAGAAGCATTCAGACATATTTCCAAATGAATCTGATATATCTCCTTCAAACTCATTGTATGATAAATCCAATGACCTTAAACTGCAGATGTTAGCTATTTCTCTTGGTATTTTTCCAGAAAGCTGATTACGATGTAAAAGAAGAGTGTCAAGTGAGGTTAGATTTGCTACACTAGTAATCATTTTGAAGACCAAGACTTTTAAAAAAAATAAAAAAAATTCTTCTAATTCTAAGCTAATATAATAGATGTCATAAATTATTATTATCAGGGTTAGTCATGCATGGCATCATTTTTCCACACAGGAAATAAGTGACAAGTTGGGGTTGAAACATAAATAAACAAAGAAGACCATATTTGAATTATTTAAATACTTTTTAAAGTAAGGTTAGAATTTTCCCACCAAAATGCCACGGCCTACTTTTTTAGAAAACAAAATTATATATTTAATTAAAATGAAGTATAAGTTGAATAATTAATTGTATTAATTTGGTATTAGTTGTATAACTATAAGTTATTGATGTACCTCACAAGATATTAATATATAATTATTGAAATATAAGTTTGAATCATTAACATTTTTTTAAAAGACGACCCATGATTATAGTTTAGATTTTAGAATTAAAAAGAAAAATTGTTCCATCATAGAGTTAACTTTTAATACAAGGCAAATTGAAATTGGGTTAATTCTCTCCTAATAACACTCCAACTTTTCTATTTCTATGTTACTTTAGGTAGTGGTCAATTAATCCTTATAGAAATCATATTGATTGTTACGTTCATTATTCTTTTATGGATTAAAATATGTATTACTAAATTAAATAAAGTTGACTAAATAGTTGTTTGTGTTAAGACTCATTTATAATTGTGCAGAGTGGAGAATGGTGAAACCAAATAATGGTAAAGAAGAATGGAAATTGGGTAAAATTCAATTTTCGTCCACTTAAATGACTACTGCCCATTTTTCGTCTACTTATTTTCGAGATTTCAATTTTCGTCCACTTAAAGCAAAAATAGTCACTATTTGGTTCATTGGCCACCGGAAAATCAATTTTCCAGCGAATTGCCGGTGATTGCATCACAATCGTCCCCAATTTTTGACCTGCGATCGAATTTTGCTGATGTGGACTAGTTTATACTACGTGACATATTTTAAATACATACTTCTTGGCCACATAGGATTTAATAATAATTATTAAATGGAAAACATTTAAAATAAATATAATATTTCATTAAGTTATAATTAAAATATAAAACATATCTGAAAATCTGAAAAAACTGGAATAAAACGGGCTCAACCAAATTTTCCACAAATCTTCGAAGAACCCTAATTTGCGAAAAAGGAATCGATCCACAGCAATGTCTGAAATCCCTCAATCTTCAACGGCGCCTGAGTGTCTGTGTGGAAGACAAGCCGTTCAAAGAACCTCTAAAACAATCACAAATCGAGGGAAGAGATTTTGGGGTTGCTTGAGATATAATGTAAGTTCCTCTGAAAGAATGTATGGTTGTTTAACAAATTGAGTTGTTGTGTGTTTGGGGCATACATTGGTTTCATTTGTGAATCTGTAAATTGTTGACACTTTGAAATTGAATGTTATCTTCCCAATTTTACGCATTTGAATTGTTCCTCACGGTAGCTTGAAATATTTGGAAATAAGTTGCCAATAATATATGGTTCCAGTTACAAATGTTTTGCAGGGGCAATGTTTTTGTTTTGCAAGATTGAAACCTCTTTTGGCCTTCATGCTTTCATATGTTCATGATTGGAAACTGCAGAAAAATGGTGGTTGTGACTATTTCGTGTGGGATGACAATGATGAGTACGAAAAATTAAGACAAGCGTATGAGACTTTGAGAAGATATGAAAGATTTCAAGGTAGATATCAAGCAACTAAAAGAAATTTTCAGACAGTTTGGTGAACCAAAACAAGATTACATTTCCTGGATCTTTCAAACCTCGTTTGAAGTTTAGAAGAGATTGTTTTTCGATTTCTGGGCATAAGAAAATATCACTGTTTCTCATGCAACAACTTGGTTTCAAAAAGAAAATGAGGAAAAAAAAGGAGATGAGAGTTGAATTTGAGCAACTCATCATCATTTGCAAAGCTGATATTGGAATTCTATTTAAGTAATTGTTGTTGATTATGGATGAACCCCACCCCATGAATGGATATATATAGTGCTATAGTAGTAATCATTTTGAAGACCAAGACTTTTGTTAAAAAAAAAAAAAAGTAGTAATATTGAAAATAAATACATCTAATAAAACTGAAAATATTCTTCACATAACTCATAATTTGTGTTCTACCATATTTTTCTTTAATTTAGCACTATGTACACACACACACACATATATATATATATATTATGACTTCTCTGAATTTGTTGATATTGGATTAATTCTAAAGCCATATTTCAAATTTTCAAAATAGAAAAGAATAGTTATAATTCATAAGGTATATACTGTCATTTACCTACAACAAATATAAGTATGCAGTAATATACATTAAATCCACAATTATTCATTCTATACAACGAATCTAATTATTCAAATGGTATCCCACTTCTATAGAAGTGTAGGTTTTGATGATTTGAATATGAACCTAGATCATGTTGGTTTTAAAATTTCAATAAAAAAGTTGTTCATTAAGTAGTATATACTAACTATACCCTTATATATTTGTGGTATCAGTTATTTCATAAAATAATGTAACATGTATTAACAGATGAAAAAGAAAAAATGACTTCTATCATGATCGAGTATTAAAAAGTAGAACGGACCAATTACGTTGACTCAAAAATGACAATTTCATTTCATTTTTCCACACTAAAATATAAACAACAAGTTGTAGTTGAAATAGACTTAAAGAGAACCATAATAATAATTCAACTTTTTTTTTTCATTATAAAGTTTTATGTTATCATTTCCCCCCTCTTATATTCGTGTTTTATTAATTATACTTACTTTCATTTTGGTTATTAACAAACTTAATTTAGATTGAATTTATATTTTGTTGTTTATCTTGACTTAACTTTCAAATTCAATAAACCTTTAAATACGCTAAAAAAATCCATCATTCAATGAATCGAATAGACAACTATTGACTGATTAAGTCTTCAAAATATTGATTAAGATAAATGATGGTACTATTTTTCCACACTAACAAATATATAACATGTCTAAGTTGAAAGAGACGAAAAGGACCACAAAATTAATTTGCTCATTCAACTTTTTTTCTATCATAAGTTTTAAACCGTTAATGCAATATGTAGATTGAAAATTCAAGTTTGATTGCACCTAACAACACTCCATACATAACGGGTCTGGGCTCATCATAAAAATGAGTTAGTCCATGTTATAACTGCAGGCCCAAAGCCCAAATTGAAAGTCTGTAACAATGGGTTCAGCCCAATATCTTAATATTCCCAATGTCACTTAAAATTATATTTGCAGTTTACACCCTTGAACTATGGATAATGTGTCATTTATCCCTTGGATTTGCGACCACATTAATTTCTCTCGTTGTATTAATATTTTTACTTTTATTTGATGAATTTTTAATCCTATAAGAAAATGTATAAATGATAAAAAAAAAATTGTCGAATAAAAGTAAGTTCTCTCTTGCATTACGTCTTAAACTATTTTGAAACGATTATTAGATATATATTGTGGATTTAGAATGAGAATCTATATTCTATTCACTTCAAATAATTCTTTATATGGCAATCTTAAGCTATGTTTTAGTGATGATGATGAATTTTAGCTCAACTAGTATCAATGTGGCTAAAATGTTTCCCTAATTTTCTCCATTTAGATTTATACACTTACATGAAATCGTCTCACTAGAATTTTGTGAATTAGAAATTGTGAATTCACCTATTTCACATCAGAACTAAGATGAGAATCAAAACCACATTAACATTTTTATTATTTTAAGATTATATAACAATGAAATGAGAGTAGAGATATAAAATGTTGTGCCCAAAATGTAAAAGGAATTTTGCACATGATTCTCATAACAAACATATTACTAATAAGGTAGCTTCACTTGCATCAAATGAGATAGTGGGCCCTCTATGCATGGCCACTTATAAACAAGAACCAGCCACATGCTACTTCTTTAAGCTATGGTACAAGCAAAGTGAATTTCTACCACATTGAACATGGGTTTTATTATATGTCACACCTATTCAAATGTACAATCAATTTCTAGAATTAGTTAAATGAGGAATCAAGAATTGGCTGGCTTGCCTTGGTATGTCACCATGTAGGAAAATGATTAAGACCCATTATTAATTTAGTCGTGGAAGCTATTTTTAATGATCGTTTTGTCACAGTGATCATATAATATGCTCATCTGATCAGAAATGGAAATTTGAAGAAATGAAATCGATTGAAGGAAGGTATTTATCCACATACTCTCTATTCCAATTTTATTTGATTTTCCCTCTTTTTTGAAGCAATCCATAATTCATATACTGCTTTCTAGCTATTTTATATGTATAATAACTATGCGCATTAAAAAAGCATTCTCAACTTGTATTACACTTTCTTAAACAACATATAAATACAACAATACATGATTACAAAACCTAGCACACGAGCCACTACCAAACCCTTATATGTAACTCCATATATATCTATATATATATATATATATTATATGTATTCCCACTTATAAATCAACCACACCCCATTACCAAATCTCCTTGCATCATCATCTCATTCTTTCTTGCAAAAATCTTGTAACAACATGTCAACTAGCAACCACCCAATTCTTGAATTTCCTCTTATTAAATCCCCATTTGTAATGATGGAGAAAACAATTAAATGGAAGCCCAACAACATTGAATTAGCTCCAAATTGCCCTAGATGTGCTTCATCCAACACCAAATTTTGCTACTACAACAACTACAGTGTCTCACAACCTAGATACTTCTGCAAGGCCTGCCGACGCTACTGGACCAAGGGCGGCTCGTTGCGGAAAGTTCCCATCGGAGGTGGCTGCCGCAAGAGCCGCCGCTCCCGTGCCGGGCGGCAGGACCGTCCTACCCCATCCCTGGGGTACTCCTCCAGGAATGGGTCAGAAAACGACGGAGATATCCATATGGATGATATCTCCGCCGTTTTCACCGAATGTGACACCAAAAACGTGAAGAATCTTGATAAGTCTACTGATTCTGCTTCGTTTGAGAGAGAAGATTGTAAATATGTGATGAATGATGATCAAGTTGATCAACATTACTTAAACGGTGATCAAGATTTTGTGTTTCAGAGCTTTGATGCTTTTGAGGTGGAGGGTATTCTTGGAAGTGAAATTTGGTCAGAAGAGACAAATTTGCAGAGTTTTGGATCAGAGACAAATTTTGCAGAGTTTGAAGTGTTTTCATCGGATGATCAGATAAGAATGTCTGAGAATTTAGTTACTGACAATTGGAGTTCATTTGATCTCTCTACTTATGAAAATTTTTAGTTGCAAATCTGGGATTTAATTTTCTTGTTTTTTATAAATTATGAAAATGTTTTTATGTTTTGATCTATTTACTAAAAAAAATATTATTGGGATTTTGAAATTATTAGGTGTCTCTTGGAGTAATTGTATCTATTTCATAAATACCATCTAAATATGTGCAATTACACATTTAAAGATAATAATATTATTAATTAGAGAGAGTGTTCTTTCCTTAATTTACACATTTAAACCATTCATTTTTTTTTTTTTTCATTTTTGAGAGCTTTCATTAATGCATGTCTTACTATAATCTGAAATCATACAGTTCTTCTTAGTGTATGCAAATATGCAATGAAGGCATTAAAATATTTGAATTCAATTAAGCATTGTCGATTACAATGATATTCAAGTAAACTATACAATCACGATTTCCCTTGTGATTGACTCCTCAATTATACTTATTCAACTTTTTCTTTTTTTTTGGGATGAATTTTGATGTAAGAATAAATATCGGGCTATATTGAGTAATTTTGAAATAGATTAATCTAAGAATTTGTTTGGAAACTAGATTAAACTCGTTTAATTGATACATTTATAGTAGACACTAGGATTGAAAGACAATTGGATAGTAGAAAAATAATTATAAACCATGTTAGGATCTGACCGTATATGTATAAATTAATCATTCGAACACATTTCTCGATTCTCATATTTAGATTGGGGAATATCATCGTTTGGTAGTGGTGGGGTAGGTTGGTTTTACTCTCCTAGTAACAAGAACTCAACATCATTGTGCCACATGGGGTTTCATAATTCCAATTTGTTTAAGTCAACCCCTTTAATTAAGCATCTTCATAATCTTACATTTCATTCTATGAAATTAAATTCTCTTATAAATGTGAAAAATCGAAATACAATATCCTATGTCCATGTAAAATTTGCACATTGATTGTATTGATGAGAAGAAGGTGGGACCCTATTCTATGAAGGTGATATAAATTTATAGCACGTGAATTACTTGCGAGTGGTAAAAGCAATTATTCTCAACTAATCATATTTAAGAAATAATATCTAACATTTAAAAAATCTTAGTGTTTAATTCTTGAGCTTCATAAAGCTCGTTTTATTTCAAGAAAGAATTTTGCATTTTTTTAAAATATCGAATCAAATTATTTTGAAGACAACTTCGAAATTTAGCCAGAATAAACAAATAAATAATCATAAAAGCTAAAAATAAATACTACAAAGTATTTTAATTTAGGTAATTTAATTGGGCCAACTTATATTGGATTGGGCCGTTAGTATTGGGTCTCACACTTGTCATTAAAAATTAATAATAAATTCCCCAATTTATTTTAATAATTCCAAGTCTCACATATGTCATTACAATATTAATAAATCGAGCCAAGAATCTATTTGTTTGTGCCATAGCAAAATAGCATATCAAAATCTGAATCTTAGAATTTGCTAAGTGTTACAATGAAATGAAAATGAAATGTATTTTTTGTTAAATATAGAATATAGATAATATCATATATTTAATTTAAAATTGAAAGAGTAATGAAAATAAGAAGTTGACTATATTCAGAGATCCCAACAAAAAGAAAAGAAAATATTGCAAATCATCCTTAATCTTGGTGGTGATTTGCTTGAATTCTTCATCTTTCCACATTTTCATTCACAACTCAAACAGTTTACCACTAGCTTTTCTTCAAGATCAACAGAATCTGAATTTGGGATCGACGATAGTCTCTTCTCCTTCCATAATCATCTGGGCTCGTTTCAGATTCTTGATTACTTCAATTTTCACTTCAATTCCGGCTACATGTGAGTGAATTCTCAAATGGGGTTGCGCCAAATCCCCAATTTCTTAGGTCAAAGATCGCAATTTTGGATTTTTTGCCCTGCCCAGGTTATCTGTCTCGTTTTCTTGAAAAGGGATTCTTGATGGCTGAGAATCTATGGTGCCATTGTTTACTTTCTTGATATGTTGTAAGTTATTGCTGACGTTAGAATTGAGTAATCTATGAAGACAAATTATACATTTGTTTCTAGTAATAGTCCCAAGTCATTCCAGGCATATCCAAGGGGAGATTTTGACTTAGAATCTGGAATTGCTAAGAAATCTCGAAAGCCGAAAAGCAATCCTTTGAGAATGATTAAATCCCTTGGAAATAGGATTCAGCATTACTATAAACTTCACCCTCTTTTGTTGCTCTTGATTAGCTTGTCAGTTGGGATCACTATCCTCTTCTTGTTATCAGTGTATGCTGGCCAGTTTAGATTGATGCCTAGTTACAAAGCATTGGATGGGAATGTGGATAAATATCCTTTTGCTAGCTTTAGAAATCTTGTAATGGTAGCGGGGCATTCGGTTTACACGAGTAGTAGTTGTGAGAAGGTGGATAAGGAGGATGCTTGGTACTTGGAACCATATCAGAAGCATCCGGGGCAAGCTGCGACTTTTGTTACACATATAGAGAAGGGGGTGGAGATTGTGGCTGATGATGATGCGGCATTGTTGTTGTTTAGTGGGGGTGAGACTCGGAAGGATGCTGGGCCCCGTAGTGAAGCTCAGAGTTATTGGATTGTGGCTGAGTCGAAACAATGGTTTGGTGAGTTGGTTATAGCTTTTGTTTCATTGTGTTTTGTGGTTCTTTGAGATTTCTTGCAATGTGAATCAGTGTTGATGATTAGTCTTATAGCATTTTGATGATTGATGGTAGTAAAGTGGGGTGGAGTTGTCTAGTTGAATCACTCTTCATTGAGTAATTGTAAAGGCTTGATTTTTACAGATTTAAGTGATAATTATGTCTTTTTACTATCTATTGGTTGCTGTTTTCTATTGGTTTTGATTTATGTAACGTTTATAGTTTAGCCATGCCGTATGAGGTTGAAACATGTTGGATTCTTGATTAAAATTACTGGATCGGTGGCGAAGAAATTTATGTTAATTTTCGATCCTAAAGTATCTTCTGATTATGCATCTTATGATTATATTTTAATTGCTATTTGGATGTGGAAATCTGTGAAGGCAAGCGAGACAGTGTGAGAGGTAGAGCACTGACAGAAGAACATGCCAGAGATAGCTTCGAGAATCTTCTCTTTAGTGTGTGTCGTTTCCGGGAGCTTACTGGCACATATCCACACAATATTACTGTAAGTTCATATACATTTTCTCTAACAAGTTCATAAACTCATTTAGCTATAGGATTGGTTCTTAGAACTTCGAATTGTGACTTGTTATTGAGTGTTTTAGCATATTGAATCATATTTACAGTTCAAATTAAAATGAATGATTCTTTATGCCTAGGAAATATGTTGGAACATCTCTCTCTCTCTCTCTCTCTCTCTCTCTCTCTCTCTCTCTCTCTCTCTCTCTCTCTCTCTCTCTCACACTCACACACACATAACTGTTCGTTGCAGTTCTGCGTTCTACCATGTTTAGACTCAATATTGAGTTCTTCAAATTTGGCCAAGTTAGCAAAAACTCACTCTTTTCTTTGGCAGTTTGGCTTATGAAAAATCGCTTCCTTTTTAGCAAAAAAAAAATGAAGGTTTATGTTATTAACCATCTAGGAAGTGAAACTTGTTAATTTACAGTTCATTAAATGGAAATGGTTATTCAAAAATAGAAGCATTTGTTGATCAATAAGACCAAGTATTTTGTTTCTTTTTCAAGATACAAACATGAACACAGATGTTGAAAGTTGACACCAATCAATTGTCACCAAAAACTGAAAAATCCCAACTCTGTTTTGGCTTGTTAATGCACAGGTTGTAGGGTATGACTTTAAGGAGGAGAGGTTCGTTCATCTGCACCGCTCGGCAATTAGGTTCCCGGAAGGAAGGTTCGTCTATTCAGGCACCCCATCTTCCCAGAATTCCAAGGAAGCAGCACTTAAAGGTGAAGCATTAGTGAGAGCTCAATTTGAAGAAGATCCTTACGGTTGTTTAGGCCCGTTGCGTCGCAAAAAACTCGGTCGTGACCCTTTTCACCGTTCGATTCCTTATCCCAATGGATGTCCTGAGATTGAAGGGTTGTTTAGATATTGTGGAAGTGCACCATATCCAGGCTACCTTCCTTGGGCTTGATAACTTAATTTCTTTTTTATTTTATCTTTTCAAGATTTTATGATGGTGTACTGAAATTGAGAGAAAATAGGTTTGTTACTGGATGATAACACCCTCTTGCTGTAATTAATGTAGAAAGAACAAATATGATTACAATTTATGCTAAGAGATTTTCACTATGCTTTGTTTTGCTTATTGTATTTAATTCCTAATTAAAGTAAAACAAGTTGATGAAATATCGACATTGACAATATTCACTTTCAATGACTACAAGAAAAACGAGTAGGACTCTTGTACTTGGTGGAATTTAATGTGTGTAATATGTGTATGGTGTATATATATATATATATATATATATATATGTATGTATGTTCGAATAAAAATCATTTATAAAGTGTATACTGATGGATGTAAATGAATTATAAAATATAAATATTATACATGATGATATTAGACAGAAATAATTATTTTTCATTTGAATATATGATCTATAAAAAAGACAATAAAACTCAATAGCCTCTGTGTTAGCTTCTTTCGTTTTCTATGTTTGAAATCAGAACTCCTTTTAATTTAAAAATTCCTAATTTGAAAAATAAAATAAAATTGAGAACCAACAATTAAATAGTCTTTTTTGTGATTCTTCCTTTAAAAGCAACTTTATGAATTTCCAAAAGATGATAAGTATTACACTAGAGAAGCAACCTTCAAAGGAATTGCTTATCATCCATACACAGTATAAGAATCAAATATTAGCTTTATAGACCACAAAACTGCATCAATTGTCATTTTCAATAATACATTGTCTATGATTGATGAATGCAACTATCCTCACATCAGTTAAGTTCTGGAATCTGTGTGCACTTCTTCAACGAAAAGCAAGCTTAGAAGTTTCCAGAACCATGTATTTCGACCGAGCATAAAGGCAACATAACATCCATGCTGATCCCATATAGTAAACCATACATCTATACATGTTCCTACTTATGAGCTACAACTATGCTAAACGGTAGTGTACTCGATGGATGGGAAGGGCGCTATATGCCCGTAAAAAGTTAAAGCTGAAGAAACCATATCATTAGAGGAAAAATGCATAATGTCCAAGTGTAGTCAGAGATAGTTACTTGTGTTCCACCGTAGGAGAAGGTTAGAGATGTGTCATCTGTTTTTGAGCCGAGAAGACCCTCTAGATTTTTGAGGTCTCTTCATGTCAGATAAGCCGCTGTCACTCAAACTCCCTTCAATGAGGTTTTCATGCACATCAGAGAATTCTGTAGTCCGCGATTTCAAGGGGACAAGATGGCTATCATCCATGGAACTCTTCTTCCGCTCCTCAAACCGTTTGACATTTTCAGATATCTGATGGAATGTTCTGTTGATTTTTGCAAATCCTCGTTCAACTGGCTCTACCACATGTGATACTGTGAACCTCATGTCATCAACAATCTAAGAACATATAACAATTTAAATATTAGATTGCAGAACTTTTTAAGCCACTTCAGGAGAGATAAAAAGAAAAAAAAAAAACTGCTAATGTGAGTATGAAAAGACCAAGATGCTCTTATTGGCCGTTTGATGTGATAAACATGTTTGTCTTTTGAAGCTTGAAAAATCAGTTTCATGATCTTTGACAGAGTGCTGAATTTTTTTCCCCTCTCCTTTTTTCACTTTGAAAGCCCTAAAAACTACCAAAATTACCAGAACAACTACTTTAAAACCTTACAACTAAAAACCCAAATTAAAGGAGCACGGTTGGACAACACAATATGGAGATAGAATGATGAAAAGAGGGGTGGGTGGTCAAGAGAGATAGAAGTAACCGAAACGATATAGGAATGCACATGTGCTGTAAAAGTTATTGCAAGAAAAGGGTGAAGACCCATAAAGAACTTACACTGTAACAAAATGATGAAGAATGAAATATTGCAAAAGAACAAATAGAGAGGAAGGGACATTAATCTTACAATTTCACCACTTCCAATGACCACATCACGAACACTTTGATGGAGTTTCGGACGTTTCTCTCTCTCTTCTTGCCGAGAAAAGTGCACTCTAGTTGATCTTTCACAGTCTTGAACCTCTTCAGGATCTGGTGGTGTTCCTAGAGATGCATAATCTGCCATCACAGCAACATTTCTTACACATCTCTCTCCACGTTTGTAAGGTACAGCAGGGAAAACATAAAGATGTACCACAGCAGCAACACCCATCTGAATCACAAGGCTAATACTGAGAAACTGGCTAAGAGAGATCTTAAAACTTATTCAGAGGTGCCAGCTATTCTTTTATAGAGATCATAATATTTAAACCGCTTTATTACTAAAAATTTGACGGCAGTTTTGTCAATGAAATGCTTTCCACAAACCTCAATACAGATGATATAGTCTTGTATGCGTGCTTTCAAAACCATAGCCAACGAACCCTTCAAGGCTCCAAATGAGAAAAGAAAGGCAATAGCAACACCTTGCCACCATGTCAAAAATACAATCGACTTAAATGTCAAAAACTTGGCCAAAGGTTTAATTGGTGCCAATTTATTCTTGGTAACTGAATAGAATTGCACAAGGCAATATAAGGCCCACGTCTGGCTGAAATTGAGAACAACTGCCAAATATGGATAACTGCAAGCAGATTACTAGCTTTCAGATATTAATAAGGAAAACAAAAAAAAAAAAAAATAGTTAAATTCTTCAACCATAGAAAACAGAGGCAGGTTTAATCAGTGGTGTCAAAGAAACCTGAAATAGCAAATGGGTAAAAGAAAGTAACCAATCAAGCAGTAAAAGAAGTAATAACTTACGCATATCCCCATTCAAACTTCCCTTCCCCATATACACCTAAAAACTGAAAAAGCATTGCCAGTAACACACATATCATCTTCAAAATCATCTGCAATCACATTTACTTAGGTTACAATTACTGATGTATAGAAATAGCATTTCACTTTCAGTTTTGTAAAAATGGAGAGCATACATATTGGACGATGCCAATTTTGACAGCTTGATAGAATTCAGGGCCGAGCTTCCAATTCCCCAGACAACAATTCAATGGAAAAGGATGTTCGACAACTCCATAAGCATAAGTGTCATCTAAAAGTGGTACACTAGAAGTGGTAAAGGTGTCACTTTCCATAAATTCAATGGTACTTTCCTCTCCACCTGCAAATCATGATAGCTCACCAGACATAAGATAATGCTTCTCATTGTGAAAAAAACCAAAATGAAAAGAAAATCAGATAATTGACAGAGCTTGAAGAAAGATAAACATCTTGTTCTTGAGATCAAGTTCATCCATATGCCATCAATGCCATCGAATAATTATTTGGTTTCCATTTTTTAATACTAGCCCAGTCATTAATTGACACAGGCAAAATAAGATATTAATTAAATAATTATTAGCAACAAAAAGATGTTGAAATGCATTGGCGTGAAAGCGTCTCAAGATAAGGAAAACTTCCCCCATTACCTCCATACATACTGATTGTGAAAGATAAATAAATTGAAACACAATTCTTCAGCACAAACAAGAATCATAGAGGACCTTACAGAAAGGTATCAACCAAAATTATTTGTTAAAAACTCAAGATGAAACAGAACCCAGAAAATGATAATGACAGAGAACAAACTTCACATACCTAAGCAGGCTATGAGATATCTCTCGAAGCAATATAAAGCAAAAGCTTCATAACAATCGCGTACAACTTCATAGTTGAAAGCAGCATCAGAATTTAATAAGGACAGGAACTGTTCACAAAACAAAGCACATCAATAAGAAAATAAATCTGGAAAAAATTAGTATTAGAACAGAGTAAAAGAACCACCAAAGCTCAAGCTTTGACAAAACGTAAAGACAGAGACAAATTCTGGAATATGTCCAACATTAATCTTATTTTCTAATAATTATGAAGGGAGTTCCAACAAAAGGCCCTACAGTTTTAAAACTCTAAGCCTTCTGGTAAACAAAGCAATATGCTACTTAAAATTCTCATTAAGAGACAAATT
This sequence comes from Scutellaria baicalensis, assembly GCA_005771605.1. Taxonomy (NCBI): domain Eukaryota; kingdom Viridiplantae; phylum Streptophyta; class Magnoliopsida; order Lamiales; family Lamiaceae; genus Scutellaria; species Scutellaria baicalensis. The sequence goes on from CM016728.1 coordinate 16,250,440, forward strand.
TTCTCATTAAGGAGGAAGGTGAAGAAATCAGGGAACATCTTAAAAGCTATTATCACCCCCCACCACAAACAAATCTTGTGCTATGTCCTAGGTGAATTTTCAAGAAAAAAATAAGACAACGAAAGCAAAATAAGGAACAAAAAACATTTATTATCTGACAAATCTCTGCATCAAATAAATCTTTTTATCAGAGTTAACTCATCTTATTAATGACCTGATTTTCTAATGCTGCAAGCAAATCGGAAATATAGGCCTCAATCAACTATCCTTACCGATTCCACTGCATAAACAGGAACCATAAGAATAAGACCAATCAAGAATTTCTGTTCCTGAAATGAAAGACATACAAGTCAAGGCTGAAAAATAAATGAAAGACAGCTAAGACAAATTTATGAGTGAAGATTAGTGTAAAGTATAACTGTAGTGCAGAATCACAGGAATCAACTGTTAAAAGACTAGATTGAAAGATATCTTAATGCTAACCTCCGGCTGATTGTATGCAGCTAAATGCTCAAAGATAAGAAACATCGAAAGAACAAGAGCAACCGCTACAAATATGCCTGCACTGGTAATGGCCCAGTTGTAGAGTGATGAAGTCCCATCATTCGAACTTACTGACCAAAATCTGGACAATCTAGCCGTCGATTCAACCAGAGTGGCAAGATATAATAACAAAACTAAAACCCCTCTCCACCTCATTGCAGATTACACAAGCTCCTCAGAACATCAGCAAAAAAAACTATGCTAAATTCCTGCTAAATAGCCCCAAGACCTGCCGAGTAGTTAGGCTAAAAACAGACTTGTCCTTCGAAAATATCGTTCAATCAAAAAAAACCAGCTCAATTGAACACCCCAGCAGCACTACCAATCGCAATGCGCGTTTCCTATCAAATTGATCATATCAAATGTTGGATGATTGCTTCCAAGATTTCTAGTGCATGATCAGAAACAAAAACACAAAACCAAGAAAATAAAAAGTTAATGCAGCATAGCCCAACTTTACTAAAGAACTATTCCATCAATACCAAAAACTCAAAAAATACAATATAGCAGAGTAAAAACCAGCAATGAAGAAAATCGAAAAATCAGAAGCCCTAATAATCTTCAGCACATTAAATCCAACAAAATCGAAACGCAAAGTATGAAGTTTCAGGTGAGAATTAAACCTCTTCTGCAGCCGATTCGCTCACACCAACCAATGAGATAGAAATCCTCCAAACAAAAACAATTAAGATTTCTCTTTTCCCAATTCTAGAATGATTGCTAACTGCACGGAATCAAAGAATTAGGCCCCGATAACAAAAATCTCTCGAATCTCAACGTTCGTGTACGAGTGTGTTTCAAGATATAAATATAGATTGATACACACATATTATATAGTATATATACTTTGTATGTATATCCATCGATCTTCGCTTCCACGGTTGGGAACTTGGATGAAACCACTTTGCTAACGTTACGGTGACGGCGCTTTCTTAACTCACAGCTTCAATACGTGGCAAGGGCTGCCATGTTGGGTGTCAACACCTAGGCAGTCATTTTAGTTTTCTCTTCTGCTTTCCCTCCGGTTGATATTCCTCCAATTGGGTTCAGTTAGTCGCTTCTCGTGTTTAAAACAAAGCAACTACTGTGCAGGAAGTACTGCAAGAACCGTAAAATGAAATATTCTTAACTCGGTTAATTACTTTATTAATTTTATCTTTTCTTTTAACGTGTTGAAAATATTGACATCTTCCAAAGCAGGTTATAATTTTAAAATTTAGAAGTTTAGGATTTTTAATATTGCCTAATAATTTTGTAACTTTTAAAATTAATATTTTAAAGAGATTGTAGAAATATATATATTTACCCCAATTGATACGATCACGGTTTATTTTAAATCTTGATTATATCACAAATTAAATAGATCTTTGTATTTCCATATATAATTTAAATACTTTTTTGCTATTTGACTTTGATATTAGCATGATATTCTTATGTTCCGTACAATCATGTATTAATATGTAGTTTGATGATTTGAGCCCTAATTAATCTAAACCAAAATATTATCACTACTAATTAATGTTTAAGCAACCATCTTTTAAATCAAAGTGTAATTATATCACGCCCCACATCATTTGATTAATTCCACACGATGCAAGTAATGAGTCATTTTAATTCATTATTAGCAAGAATGAAAATATCGGTTTCGATAGATATATCGATACCTTGATTTTACGGAAATATCGATGGATATATCGGTTTCGATGGAAATATAGGTACACATATATTTCTGATATTTCCCGATATTTGTAGATATTTTCCAATATTTACCGATATTTTCCCGATATTTACCGATATTTCCTTGATATTCATGAATTTTCTTATAATTTATACCTGAAACCACCAATATTGAAATCGATACCGATTTTTACAGATATTTAGCCAATAGTTATTGATATTTCATTTATTTATTTTTTAAAAAATGAAAATATCAGAGATATATCATGACAGCCCGTTCTTGTTTCGGTCACGTGAAAAAACAGAAATATAGGGGATATATCGGAATATTTTCATTCTTGATTATTAGTAGTCTATAACCCTAAAATAACAAAATATTTGTCCTAAGGATACGAAAGTTTCTAAAAATTCAGACCCATAAGCTAATTTCACGAATCATATTTTATGAAATGAAACGAGATTAACATATTAATGATGAGTCCTATATATATTGATCAAGGATAGTTTCACATTTTGAAAACATCTTTTTTTTTTTTAGTAGCACTTGGGTGCCCCCGGGGTACGGATCCAGGATCCGTACCCCCAACCCGACCCGAAATATATATATATATATATATTTTTTCTTTTTTCTCTCTATTTTTTCTATCTTCTTCTTCTTCTCTGATCTTTTTTTTTTTTTTTCTTCTTCTCCTCCTCCGATCTTCTTCTTCTCCTCCTCCTCCTCCTCTTCTTCTTCTTCTTCTTCTTCTCCGATCCTCTTCCTCGTCCTCCTCTTCTTCTTCTTCTTCTTCTTCGATCCTCTTCTTCTTCTTCTTCTTCATCCTCCTCTTCATCCTCCTCCTCCTTCATCTACTTCCATCTGCAACACTGATTTTCCATATGTTTCCCACCACTCCAAATTCCATTTTTTGTTTTACAGAGCCTCCAATTTTTCATCGAAAAATGCTCCTCAATGCGGCAACTCAAATCCCTCGAAGCCCAAACTAATGATTGCGGCGGGTGGGGCAGAGGCGGCGGGGGCGGCGCGTGGTGGGTGTTGGAGATGTTGAAGGCTAGTGCTAGATCAGGAGTTATTAGGGATTGGGATAAGGGCATAAGCTCTTCTGGTGGGGGCAATTCATCTTCCCATTTTGAAAACCAATTGGAATCATCCTCTCTCATTCTCTCTCTTCCCCCCTCTCTCTCTTTCTCTCTCTTCACCAGCCACCACAATTTCTTGTTCGGGAGAAGAAAAGAGAATCACTTTTTAGAGCTTCAAAATCTTTAAGCACAGAAAACTACGGAATTAATAATCAATCAAGTGAGTGGAAAAGGAGAAGCTTTTGTGCGAGTTTGTTGAAGAAAGATAAGGAGATAAAGAACTGATTTTTACTCTGCAAGTGAAGATATCAATGGAGCTTGAAGCTTCAATCTCTCTGTCACTCTCATCAAAAAAAAAAAAAAAAGCAAGAAGAAGTTGAAGAGAGAGAAAGAGGGAGGTGTGTGTGTGTGGAGGAAGAGGGGTGGGGAGGGGTGATCGAGGTGGATATTGTATTCTTCAACCTTTGTAATGGGGAGAGACATAGAAGAATTACCAATTGTGACTATAGATCTTGCATCCAACATACCACTAGATGATTTGCAGAAATATTTCGAAGAGAAAGATAATGAAAATCGAGATATATTATGTAATACCACAGAAGCATACACGTAATACCTTAAAGGTATTTATGTAATACCCGAAAGAGAATTATGTAATACCTGAAAAGTGATTATCAAATACCTTAAATGTGAGTATGAATGTGTAATACCATATAGATAAAAATGTAATACCTTAAACATATTTATGTAATACCTGAAACATATTTTATGTAATACCTGAAACATATTTTATGTAATACTTTAAGGATAAATATGTAATACCTTAAACTATAAGCAGTAATACCTTAAAGTTTAAATAGTAATACCTTGAAGCTGAATATGTAATACCTTATACTCAAAAGCAGTAATACCTTAAAGGTATGTAATACCTCAAAGGTGCATATGTAATACCTTATGTTTTAAACTCAATACCTTAAAGATAAATGTGTCATACCTTAAAAATGTGTCATACCTTAAGAGTATACATGTAATACCTTAAGAGTATACATGTAATGCCTTAAGAGTATGTGTATAATACCTATCACTGAATGGAATGGTGTGCGCAGCATAGCTGCAGACGCACGTGGGGGCGCGTGGGCGCGCATGAAGATGGCCCACGCGCCGGGTCAGGTTGGGGGCACGGATCTAAGGTCCATACCCCGGGTGCACCCAAGTTTTTGCCTTTTTTTTTTAATAAAGAAAAGATGTACTATATATAAGTATTGTACTATATATATTCATACCACTTTTAGAAAATACTACACAATCCAATGTATATTTCTTTTGGGAAAAGATCACATCAACTATATTTATTACACCTACGTGTATCTAAACACAATCTAAAAACCCTTTTTTTTTTTTTCTTTTGAACTTTTTTCTTTTTCACTATTCCTACAACCAATTCGTATCTTAAAGATGAAACTACAAGCAACCAAACCCATATCGATCAATTCTTGACTAAAGTGGTTAAGAATATTGGTCCATTGAGATATCTAAATTTTACTCCCTCCCTTCAATTCGTGTATTTATCATTTTTGTTTGTCTCAATTCAATTTGACAACTCATAAATGACAAATTCGATCGGGACAGGATAGTATAATTTAATAAAATTGATATCTCGAAAAATTGGATAAGCTAAGATATATAATAAACATTTTTGTCTTGATTAATGACAGTTTCACCAACTTCACACGGTGTCTTCAATTGCTGAGAGTAGAATTTGGACCATAGAATTGTGTCTTCTTTTTTAATTAATTTGTGGATAACATGAATTCAACCCTTCTTATCATATAAATCATTTTATTAAAATATTTGAGACCTATATTGTTTTATGATTTCATTTGTTTTAGAGAGAGAAGAGAGGAGAGAGAAGGGCCTTGAGCCAGTGAGCAGGTTGGCTACTACACCAAGAGATAAATCATCATTCTACACCAAAAGGGTTATTGATCTATTTATGATGCTGACATGAAACTTCTTTTCACATCACAAATTATTATATTTTCTGATCACAGATTCTTTCCTGGAAACATTCATCAGATTTATACCTTTCGACTCCCATTATTATATCTATAAATATATGTTTATTTGTTACTTTGCTTTTCATTAGAGTACTCAAGATTACTATATGTAATCTCTCTCTCTCTCTCTCTCTCTCTGATTTTCTTGATCAAAAGTTTGAAGCAAGGAAAGAAAATGAGTATCTCAGAAGATGAAAAACTTTCCCAAATGATCAAAGACTATATTGAGTATGGCTCAAATCTCTCAGATTCTTGCTTTTCTCATCAACCTCTTCAACTTGATGATAATCCCACTTATTTCTCTTTACAAGTACATCTCTCTCTCTCTCTCTCTCTCTCTCTCTCTCTCTCATGAATATGTGTGTATGGTACTGATCATGTGTGCTGAATTGATCAGGAGATCATGGAGGAAACCCCAGATGGTGAGGCTGAGATATATAGCAAAATCATGTTCTACTTGAAAGGTATAAGATCAATGGAGAAACTGAACCAGTTCAAAAAATGGGTCCTTTTCAGATTGAAAATGGACAAGTATGAAGCCCATCTTTGCAAAACTTCTTGGTCTACTCCTTTTGGCCCACCTTCAGGTACTTCATGTTTCTCCATTTTCTCCATAGCCCTTTTTGTGTTTCTTCAGTTTTCTCAAAGATTTCATCTCTCTCCCTCTCTTCTCAGTTTTCCAGTTTAGAGGTGACTATGAGTATGTTGAAGTGATGATGAGAGAGAAAGGGTGCTGCAAGGAGATGAGGCTAATAGTGGACATGGATTTCAGAACACAGTTTGAGCTGGCAAGGCCAACACCCAACTATCAAGAACTGGTAAATCAACTTCCATTGATCTTTGTGGGGAATGAAGAGAAGCTGCAAAAGGTGATAACCCTAATTTGCTCAGCTGCCAAACAGTCCCTTAAAGAGAGGGGATTGCACATTCCTCCATGGAGAAGAGCCACTTATATGCAATCAAAATGGCTCTCTCAAAACTGCAAAAGGCTCTCTTTTTCTGAGTCTAATCTCTCCACTTTTTTGCCAAATGGCAATGCAAATTATGGCTGTTTTCTTCATTTTCTCCAAGTTCAGAAAATGGCCACTCGCAATTTCTGATTTTCTTTCAAGAAATTGTGTTTTGGGTGCTGTTTTTGCTTCTGAGATTTTTAGGATAAGCTTAGCTGAATTAGTGGACTTTTGAATGTGGAGATTATCAAGAGTTCATTTGGGGATTTTTTGTTTAGTTCTACTTGCAAATTACAGTGATGATCACCATATATGTAGATGTAGTTTTGTCTTGTTAATTTTGAGATGTTTTTGTAAAGGGAGGGGCTATACACGCCCACAACTTATTAACACCCAAAAAAATGTATTTTGTTATCTCTTATTTGTTAAGAAATGAGTTGTGATAAGTAAATTATGGGTGTTTATAACCCTACACTTTTGTAATATATAATCCATCTCTTATTGATATATATCTTGTTTAATTATGTTATCTTGATCGGAAAAAAAAGGGTGTTTATCTATGTAAGTATACTTCACTTCTTGACAGGGTTTAGTATAAAATATGCAATATAGAATTTGCATATATTCATTTTATGTTAATATAAAGCTAAATGAGTTATTTATATCTATTTTAAGCAGAGCTTTGTTATAAAATAGTTAGATGAAACGGTCTAATGTAAGAAAATTTCTAAATATTATCAAATGATATTCAATATTATATTTTATATGTTATTCTAATTTTCCTGAATCAGAATGAAAGATTATATACCATTGTTTACTCAAAAAACATAGACTGTGGGAAAAATATATATATCGACATTATTAAACCAATTTGCTTTAGTTAAATTAGCAAGCATATAACATTTTAATTAGGGAACTTCAAGATTATTAAAGTACAATCAATTGAGCCTGTTTGCTTGCTAGCTAACTAGTTTAATACTACCATAGTACCATGTATCAATTATTACACATAGTGGGATTGTCATGTGTGTATATATATATATATATATATATTATATACACACATAAACATATTATAATTTTAAAAAAATTTACTTGGCATTCAAGTTAGAATATCCAAGAAGCTGGAATTTGTCTTGTTGTGTGCAAGCACAAGTTATTGGTGGGGCTCAATTTTCAATTAATTTCTTGCTTTTTGTTACTTCAACAAGTTAAGAAAAACAAAATTTCTCTTTTACATAGATAATTTACCTTAAAGAATAATTTCATAGTTCCCAAATTAGTAATAAAACCCCATAAGATTTCACAAAAATAAAAAATTAATAATACTCATCAACCTTGTTCTCATGAATAAATTACTAACTTGAGGATATGGCATTATGGTTAAAGACAAAAGAGGAGACCTTGACCATCTGAACACAAAAATTAAAATACATAAATCTATCTCTGTCAAAAACAATGTCACAAAATGTGACTTAATCATAGATCTAAACCTATTTATCTATGATGTATTCTCATCTATTTTGGCCTTATCTTCATAAGCTACATAAAAAGTCCAAGCTTTTTATTGTTTTCCCATCTATTTAGATAATGATAATATATGGCAACAAGCTATTTAAATAAATGAATTGTATATTCATTCCAAAATTCGATGATTTCAACTTATGAGTTAATCAATTGAAAATTGTATTCTACTTATTTAAATAATGGACTAAATTGTGTTTTAAAACTTTTAATTAAGGCAAATGCTGCTGTGCACCAGGTGCACGGATCTGGATTGGTGCAACTGGGGCGACCCGACCCGGATCCGCGCACCTGGATTTTCTTTTTTTTTTCTTTTTTTTTCACTTCAGGCTGTTACCTTTATGTTGTAAAGATGTGACCTTTACGTTATATAAGTGTGACCTTTATGTATAAATGTTATGACCTTTATGTTCAGTAACTTAGGAAAAAAATGAAGATTTTCAGGTTTTTTCGCTTCAGATTAAGACCTTTATGTTGTATTGTTGTAACTTTTATGTACAGTTCTTGTGACCTTTATGTACAAATATTATGACCTTTATAATCCATAACTTTGAAAAAAATTGAAATTTTCAAAATTCAGTGCATTTTAAGGATGAATATATGTGCAGCTAATATTTCATAAACGTAAATATGTACAAATTTTGTTAAAATTCTTCATTTTTTTCTAAGTTAGAGTATATAAAGGTCATTACATTTATACATAAAGGTCACACTTATATAACATAAAGGTCACATGCATATAACATAAAGGTAACAACCTGAAGTGAAAAAATAAAATTCAAAAAAAATAAAATAAATAAAAATGCGCGGATCCGGGTCGACCCGGACCCGACCCGAATTGTACATACACCAGTTGCACAGGAGACTAACTCTTTAATTAATATAGGAATTGCATTCATCTTATTTTAAATCTTAAATATACTCCCTCCGTCCCGCTCTATTTTGTCTACTTTCCATTTTTGTTTGTCCCATCTTATTTTGCCAGCCCAAAAATGGCAAAGAAAAAGTTACTTCCTTACCCTTCAATTTCTTTCATTTTACAACTTTTGCACTCAAAAAGCACACATTAATTACAAAATTGTCACTCAAAAATATTAAAATAACACATCACATCAAAGTCAAACAATTTTTTCTTAGGTTCCGTGCCGGTCAAAGTAGGCAAAATAACCCGGGATGGAGGTAGTAGTTGTTATCAAATAATAAAAAATATATTCATCTTATGAGTTTGTGGAGTTTGTGCAATGTTGATAGAGGAATTTATTTTAAAAAATGAGTAAATTATTTATGTTATTGTTAAAATGTAGAGTTGTCTTTTTCACTCGGTTTGGTGGAAATTTTGGAGATAAAGAAAGACACACGTGGAATTTAGAATAAATTGGTTGTTGGGAATATCATTGACTATTTTGTGCATTTAGATTGGGAATCTAATATTTAAAATATATATTTATTTAAAAATAACTTAAATATATAGGTATATATAAACTATATTGAGTTATTTATAAAACCAAGCTCATATATTAGTATTTCTGAATAAAAATAGTTCTGAATTATTAAAAAATTTCAAGCTCCACAAAAACCAACATCAATTTATTTGTACTAGGATTATATATAAATTACTACGACAATGTGTATTTACATTATTCGTTTTATTTTATTATAAACATCAAATTAATACAATTTCAGAAAATAAAAAAATTAATAGAATTAAATGCAGCTGCAAGTTGAAGTAAAACTGGGCTCCAATGATTTTCTATGAAAGAATCTGTCTTCTGCCATTATTATAGGACTTTTTTATTTTTATTTTTGCAATTGATACTATAATTTATCAATATTTAAATAGGAAGAAATATTACTAAAATTAATTTCTCATTGCACCAATGATTTGTTGTATATAAACAAGAATCCAATACTTATACAATTACACCTACTTACATAATCAACATTGAATCACACAGTAACACACACTCCAGCTAAAACAATTTCACAAAGGGCCCATATAATCCTCATTGTATCTATAGCATTTTCATGGTCATACAAAGTTTCACTCAGCTGTACCTCAAAATTTATCAGAGAACAAAAAATGATTGGCTAGTGTAATCATCAATCGTCGAGCTTCTGGTCGTGAATATCGCCAGTTGATGAGGAAGGAAAAAAGTCCTGAAAGCGGGTAATTTACATTGCTCGTGCAAGGTATATTGCATGTTGCCATTGAGTTTTTATATCACATTGCTGCTCGTTCGAATAATTCTCTGAGCTTCTTCAAGGTTCTTCAGAAACCTGCATGTTTACGAGTTGCAAAGATTTATGCAACATCTTATGGAAACTTTACTTCATTGCAAAAAGAATGTAAGGAAAAAAAAGGAAATACATAGAGTAACATATAGGATGTGAAAAGCTATATGGAGACCGGTGAAAACTGTGCACATCGTATGCTTGAACATACCTCTTCGAATTGAGGATAGAAGAACCACCAAGGATGAAACGGACTCCAGAATTTGTAGCATTTTGAAGAGAGACAACCCGTGCCTCCTCATAAGTAGTCCCACCAACAATGAAAATGATCACATCCTGTGGTCTGTCAAAGAAATATATCTTTTAAGAATAAGAAAAGGAAAAAAAAAAAAAAAAACCATTTTGCAACGCTCTGTGAAGGAGTTTAATTATAAGCTAAAACCATTTCATGAACCAAGTTGAAATTAGAATTCATATTATCATAGTCATTGGGGGGGGGGGGGGGGGGTAAGAAACAGTTCACATATCCCACCTTGCTTGCTGAAAGTGATTTCCAATATAAGGGTAGTCCACATCTCTTAAGCGTCCTTTGATAATGCTCTCCATTGTTTGAGTTAGCAGAGGTTGATGCTGGGTGTACACATTCTCCACTCCCTGGAAAAACATAATAAATCAGTTTGAAAATATAGAGCCAGTGGTATAAGTGAAATCAGATGCAAAAATTCATAGACTAACTTTTAGGCCACGAGCCATGTTAAGAGCGTAATTAAGCAGATCTCGGTTTCCATAAAGATCCCCAGTTCGCCTATCAACCCCAGCTTGCTTTAGTAAAAATTGTACAAGCTGTCAATCCAAGGTAGCAAAGTCATGCATATTAGTAGCGCATCATAACGGCAGAAAAGAGAGTGGTGGTGGCTTCACAACCAATAAAGTAACAAGCATCCATAGGTAAAGAAGAAAGTAAAATTCACAATCCTCTTTGGCCTTTTTATTCAGTTCCTGAAACAATATTCAACCAATCCTATAAACTACTTCTCAACATTAATTGCAGTAGGATAGAGCATATACATGAATTGAGTATTGAATGAAGCAGCATAAGGACATGAATATAAGACACAGACACAGTCGTGCACAGAGTGAACTAATAACCAATATCAATATGTGAAGTGAACATGTTAGACACCTGATAAAAGCCCCACCAGTGGCCGGCCCTTCATCTAATTCCCTTCCCCCATAACAACACCCCCACCTCATCCCAGCCTGGTAATGTCATGTGCAGGAGGAATTACTTCAGATTACCCAGAAAAGGAAAAATGATTCATAGTACTACAGTATCAGACAAAGGTAAACTGAAGAAGAAATACATCAAATTATCTCTCCACCCTCTCTCCAAAAAATTTGAATACATGTAGCAGTCAAAAGGTAAAAAATGTACAGCCCAAATCCACAGTTGGCATACCCCTGGTTTGTACTTAGGAGACCGAGATGCCAATTTATTGAATAACTGCATCAGCTGAACAGGACTTTCTTTCTCATACCGTAAGGCATACAGCATCACTAGGCGCAGACGGTCAATGTCCGAGACATTTTCATTTTCTAATAGGTTTGTAACAGCCTGCATATAAGCATGTAGTAGAAGACAGTTAGGGAAATGGAATAGCAAAAAAGATGTAAGATGACAACTAAGAGAACTTAGAGAAAGCTTGTCAAGTATCTCAATGCCGAATCCTAGATTTTTTCTAAAGTTGATAAGAAGTAAAAATCACGCAGAGAACCCTTGTACATAGGCTTTGTCTTGTTGATATTGAATAAGATCCAAATCATTTCTTTTGTTGCAAAGATAATCCCATCTTCAGTTGAGCCATGATGTGTCTAGAATCCAATTGATTACAAGGTAGTACTCAATATATTTAGCTTCAAAGTTGATTAGAATAAGACATTAGACATCTTCAAATGCAAGATGTACATATAGATATCAATTTATTCTTGCGTAAAACAACAGCTTTGGTCCTTTTTATGAGACAAACCCATGGAGTATATTCTACCTTAGCAGACATGAGAACAATCATAATCCTTGATCCCAATAAGTCTGAATGAGGTGTAGTAGTATCTTTCAGTTTCTAATGAATCTTATGTGGCAACTTTCATGGACTACTCAAAGGAGCACCAAGAACCCCCCCCCCCCCCCCCACCCACCCACCTTCCTCTTTATCATTCTGTCAACCAATAAGCATGCCTAACCAGATTATACGCTTTATTAAGAGTAAGGCTAATAGTGGAAGAAGGATTGTTCAAACAATTAAAATAAATAAATAGATAAAATTCAGAATACTACTTATGGATTTGGATGGTGGATTATGCTTCAATACTTGGAAAAAATAACTACAATACCTCAAATGCTGCCCCTTGCCCACCATTGCAAGCTAATTCTTGTTCTGTTTGTGAAACTAACATTAGTTTTCTTTCTTCAACAATCCTGCTCATTTCAGTAACCAATGTCACATGCTTGGACACATTTCCATGCATTTTTCGGTATTCTGGGTAGTTGTCAACAAATTTAGCCATATCTTCTGCAAAAATTAAAAAATGTGAACATGGCTAAGATTGTCATCAACAGCATTAGTTAGAGAACTATAGACATAGAAAGATGAAGAATAAGGTGGAGTATCAGTCTAGCAAAACATATATGACTGAACACGAACCTATTGTTTGGATATTCTGATTACTTTTTGCAACTTGCTGGAAATCATCCACCAATTTTTTGATATTCATCCCAATATCTCCAAAATTATCGTACATGTTGGCTTTGAAAAAGTCATCTTGCACTGAGGACAATACAACCTCCTGAGAGCCCAAGAGATAATCAGAAGTTTCAATGTGCATTCAAATAACAAAGTAGGACATGTTACGTTAAAAGAACAACCTTATGATCCTTTGATGACTTCCCAACATTTCTGAGGTCGACCTTATTGTTTTCAATGCCTATCAATTCATGAACCATCGCCTGTGGATAACAACTGTAAATGAGCTCCCAATTATGGCGTCTAGATTACAAATGAGAAATGGATTTTCTGAAGATAGTCACCTGATACGTCCATTGGTTAAGCAGGGGACTCACAGGGTCATCCCGCCTATCAAGAATAAGCAACAATGGAGAAACTTCTGCTCGTCGAAAATCAAAAAGACCACTTTCCTGTTGGTACATCAGCTTCTGCAGTAACAGCAAATAAGAAGCGAAAATAAGTTACAATTACAAGGACCAAGAATGATTTCACAAAGCAAGTTCAGTGAATATATGATTGATTCTAATAACATTGGTCATGATACTTTCAGAAGCAATCAAGAGAAGGTGTCTCACAAATGATTCTTGTGCTACTCTTTTCGCTATATCAGATGTTCGTGAATAACGAATAATTGGCCTTCGTTTTAAAGCCAAGAAGATGGCAGCAATCCCATCAATCACTCGATCACAGAAGTTCTGTAAACCTGATGGATCCACCACAGCTGGAAGCATATACATGTGGTTTGATGCAATATTTAAGGAGAAGTGATAGGCATCAGATGCAACAAAGTCTGCATAGAACTCCTGTATATCAAGGAAATAAGCAACTTCCATTTTCAGGATTCAAATCAAATGATTTAGACAGCTATACCTCAATATAGAGGTTGCAAAGTGCTAGACAATTGGACAGTATAGAGCAGCTAAAATAAAATTTAAAATCCAATTTCCTGGGCAATTTGAGTAACAACAAAATCAGTTAATTCTCAAGAAAGAGACTTGCGTAGGAATTTAAAATACCTGCACTTGCTGAACTATTTCATACTCATCTGCGTCTGCTAAATTGTGTAGCTGTGTGTCTTTCAACATATTCGAGAAAACTGCACATCATGATCAGGCAGCAGGTACTTCAATCAATCTTTCACATTACATTCCAGAAAAAGTAGGAAGTCACAAACTAGCATAACTTAAAAGTGAAAGAGTGCACAATGATGAGCACATATTTGAGAAACAAGGTTCTTAGATGAATCCCAAAAAACCGCATCTTAAACCCATTGGGTTTTAAAAATGATTTAAAGTCCACTGATTTAGTTCTTGAGCCAAACGTGTTGTATGTTGGCTGTGGACTTAAATATCCATAGGACAAAATTCCTCAATCAAAAGTAACTTAAATAGAATGCTGAAAGCACATAAATAAACTATTTCCTACAGTTTTCTAATGACTATCTTCCAATGTAAAAAATGATACTTACAGAGATGATACTCTCCAAAGCGGGGAGAAGTCAGCTGACGTCTCACGAGCTGAATGTTCTCAGATGTTGGACGGAGAAAATAAACAGCTTTGAGATGAGACATAGGTTCTTTCGACATGGAAATTGAATCTACAAGTTCCACCAAAAACACTTCTTTTTGAAGAAGCTCTGATTGAGAATATACTACACTCACAATACTAACCTGCAGTTCATTTGAAGAACTTTTACATATAAGCAAACTATTATAGACTACATACTCGATCAGTTAATTGTTAACTAGATAAGAACTTCAAGACTGGATCCTAATTCCCATTCAACAAGTTGTATGTTGATAAGAAGGCCTGTAATCATAAAACGAAAAAAAAAAAAAAAATTAAAGAACAACAATACTTTCATACTTGAGATGGTTCACAATTCAAATATGCAAGGTGAGACCTTGGTAGAATCTCTGAAGGTTATATTCTACTTTTCGAAATATATTATAGCGCAATGAAGCTTCCAAAGAAGTATGATCAGCATTACAAAGCACAATAATACGAATTGCTAAACGCATTTTTATTTACACTAATTCACATTGTACTCATAATCATATACCGTCATATCCAGTTTCCAAGTCATTAGGCTCATACTTCTCAGAAAAGCTCTGCACAGTTTTCTGAATCGAATCATAGAAAACTCACTTCTAACATCAAAAGGTTGAGAACAAGGAATCTCAATAACCAACTAAGTTAAATTACAAACACACGCCTAATTGAGTTTAAATATAAAAAATCGAAAGAACAGTTATAAGAGTATGAAAATGCACCGTCTGAGAGTCGAGGATGAGAACTTTCATGCCGGAAATGTCTTGTAACATGCGATTTACGTAATCTCGTACAACAGTGATGAGAACCATTTTCTTTTCTTTCCAAATTATGTACTTCCACTATCGATCTGAGCAGCGAATTCTTCCCCAATTTTGTTAGGGTTTAAGAATTGAAAAGAGGAAATTTACAGGAGAGATTTGGAACTAGTAGATCAAGAGGAAGAAGAAATTTGTTGATGAAGGTCTTAAACGACGTCGTTGTTACCGTTGTAGTTTAATATTGAAACTTAATCGCGTTTAACGGAATTTGAGTTTTCCTTTTCTTTTTACTTTTCGTTTTCTATTATTAATTCTTTTATAAATGGATTTATCAATAATTATTTTAGAAACAAACCTTTATGAAATAGAAAATATATTCATACAAGCACATGTCTTTCTCCCCTTATTTAATGAGCTTGATAATGAGGTTTAAATTCACTCTCATCACAAATTCATCACGTTATGGTCCAAACACATTTAAAACAACGAGAGAATTAATCTAAACTCTCAATCAATAAGTATATTTATTGTCTTTTGAAATAATGTTTCTAAGATCGGACAAATTAATATTTAGGTTTTGGATGACTATATGGTGAACCGATTTTCTAGATGTATTTAATCGATGCCTAGTTAGCCTAATTGACATTTGATCGATGACTGTAGTAAGGTCGAGGTGATGGCCGATGAATGCAACTTTGTATGTAGTGTTCTTTGATTCTGTAGCTATACGTGCAAGTCTTCCGAACAACATCTAATTAGTACGACAATATCTAATATGCCTAATGGACGAACACCGTTTTCTACTCAATTTTCGACTTTCAACATTAATTTTAGGTAAACCGCGAGAGTTGATTGAATCATACACATAACTAAATTTATTATTGCTAAAATCTAAATGAAGGAAATTTTAAATTACTAATCCAATTTCATAACCATTAATATTACCCAATTAAGATGTTTGTCGTTATCTCCAAGTGACACATCACACAAGTATATAAATAATGACACGAGTGTATAATTGCCCTTTAACAAAATCCCTAAAGCCCTAGTCTCACTGTGTAGAAGACAAAAGATTGTATTTTGCTCCACCAGCCACACTCTCCGAGCCAGCTGAGGTACCGCCGCCTCTCCGCCGCCTGCTTTTTCTACCGTTTTATGGACATACATGCACTGATTTCGTTTTCATTTTCTGGATTTTTGTGCAGTTGTTGTGATTTTTGCAACGGAAATCGAAGAAAAGGAGGTGGTGTTTGAGCCGAGATGAGCCATTCCGTGCATCAATGCAATAATGTTTTCTGTAAGTTTATTCAAACCAATCGTTATTTACCTGCTGCGAAGCCTTTTCCCTGCCTGCTTCAGCAGTCGAAATTGAAGCAAAAGAAGAAGTTGAATAATCTGAGCTTATCTTCTCGGCCCCTGTTATTGAATTGTGTGAAATCTCAAAATGAGGTGGGGGGTGATAAGAGTGTAGGCGAATTAGGGAATGGAGGGGCGTTTAGTGATTCGAAAGTTGGTAAGAGAACTGATATTAAGAGGATTTTGATCCTGGGAGCTGGGCCTATAGTCATAGGGCAGGCTTGTGAGTTCGATTATTCGGGCACGCAGGCCTGTAAAGCCCTTAGGGAAGAGGGGTATGAGGTGATTTTGATTAATTCGAATCCTGCTACTATAATGACCGACCCTGAGATGGCGGATAGGACGTACATTGAGCCGATGACTCCGGAATTGGTGGAGCAAGTACTTGAGAAGGAGAGACCTGATGCTTTGTTGCCCACGATGGGTGGGCAAACTGCTCTTAATCTTGCTGTGGCGCTGGCGGAGAGTGGTGCGCTTGACAAGTATGGGGTGGAGTTGATTGGGGCGAAGCTTGATGCAATTAAGAAGGCTGAGGATAGGGATTTGTTTAAGCAGGCTATGAAGAATATTGGCCTCAAGACGCCTCCTTCAGGGATTGGGACTACACTTGAAGAGTGTCTTGATATTGCCAATTTGATTGGAGAGTTCCCTTTGATTATTCGTCCTGCTTTCACGTTGGGTGGGACTGGTGGTGGAATTGCTTATAATCGGGAGGAGTTTGAAGCCATTTGTAAGTCGGGGCTTGCTGCTAGTGTGACAACTCAAGTTTTGGTGGAGAAGTCTTTGTTGGGGTGGAAAGAGTATGAGCTCGAGGTTATGAGGGACTTAGCTGACAATGTGGTGATCATTTGCTCAATTGAGAATATTGACCCTATGGGAGTCCACACAGGGGACTCCATTACCGTTGCTCCAGCACAAACCTTGACGGATAAAGAGTACCAAAGACTTAGGGACTACTCTATTGCTATAATCAGGGAAATTGGAGTTGAGTGTGGCGGTTCAAACGTTCAGTTTGCTGTTAACCCTGCAGATGGAGAAGTGATGGTGATTGAGATGAATCCTAGAGTTTCCAGATCATCAGCTTTGGCCTCAAAAGCTACTGGTTTCCCAATAGCCAAGATGGCTGCTAAGTTATCAGTGGGGTACTCTTTGGATCAGATTCCTAATGACATCACAAAGAAAACACCAGCAAGTTTTGAGCCTTCCATTGATTATGTTGTAACCAAGGTATTAGATATTTTCCCCTTTTCAGTAATCTTTAATTGTTACTCTTATTTTGTGTGCTTGTTGTGTCCAGTAACTTGGAGTATCCTAACCTCCTCTATGTTCAAATGCAGATACCCAGGTTTGCATTTGAGAAATTTCCTGGTTCAGAGCCAATTTTAACGACCCAGATGAAGTCTGTTGGTGAATCCATGGCTGTGGGCCGGACTTTTCAAGAATCATTTCAGAAAGCAGTGCGCTCACTAGAATGTGGCTACTCAGGATGGGGTTGTGCAAAGGTTAAGGAACTTGACTGGGATTGGGAACAACTAAAATACAACTTGAGGGTACCTAGTCCAGATCGCATTCATTCCGTATATGCTGCAATGAAGCGAGGAATGAAGGTGGATGATATTCATGAGTTGAGTTATATAGACAAATGGTTCCTCACTCAGCTTAAAGAACTTGTAGATGTGGAGCAATATTTTATGGCCCAGAGTTTGTCACAGTTGACAAAGGATGATTTCTGGGAAGTGAAGAGAAGAGGGTTCAGTGACAAACAAATAGCTTTTGCTACAAAGTCTACTGAAAAAGAAGTTCGATCGAAGAGGCTGTCTTTAGGTGTCAAACCAGCATATAAAAGAGTGGATACATGTGCAGCAGAGTTTGAAGCTGATACCCCTTACATGTATTCGTCATATGAGCAAGAGTGTGAATCGGAACCCACTGGAAGGAAAAAGGTTCTTATTTTAGGTGGAGGACCAAATCGAATTGGACAGGGTATAGAGTTTGATTACTGCTGCTGTCATACATCATTTGCCCTTCAGGTTTGTGCTTTATATTACCTGATGTGCTGCTTTCAGTTCCTGTTTGTATAGTTAACCCTGATAGTTCATTCCTTTCTTTTCTTGGGCTTTTATGACTTTCAATGAGTTACTATGTTGAAAATTGTGAATTCAACAGTTCTTATGATCCATTATTGATTAGCAATTGTGGTGTGTGCAGTTAGATCCTTTTACTCCAATGTCAAATCTTACTTGAAAGATATATATGTAGGACTTGGCTAATATTAATTAGAAACCTGATTATAGCTTGTGAGATTACATTAATTATCCCGATTCCATGAAGATATGTGCTCTGCCTCCATATATAGTACTTCTAAATGATTAAGATCACATTGAGGCATAAATAGATACCTTGATTTCAGAAGTTGGTTGCAGCAGCAATTGTTTGGTTTATGTTGGAAGAATACTGAGCTTCAGTAATGAGACTGCTGAAAAGTTTTAGGCCATAGCACATTTTAATAAGCCCTGCTTTGGGAGAGGAATTGGGTTGTGGGGTCGAAAGGGATATGCACCAGCCTGTTCAATGTAAAAATAAAGGAATTCAATTAAAAGGAAAACACCACACACTAGCGCACCAGAATGTCGGCAACCACACAAGGATGAAGTAGGGTTCTAAATTAATTAAATCTCCAGTTTATCCTCATCTTTCCTTATGATATCGGAGTTCCTTTTCTTGATTTTACAGGATGCAGGCTTTGAAACAATCATGATGAACTCCAACCCTGAAACAGTATCAACCGATTATGACACCAGTGATCGACTTTACTTTGAACCTCTTACGGTGGAAGATGTTCTGAACATCATTGACTTGGAAAGACCCGATGGCATTATCGTCCAGTTTGGTGGTCAGACGCCACTAAAATTATCTCTTCCTATTCAGCAGTATCTTGATGAGAAAAAGCTCAAGTGTGCAAGTGGTTCTGGATTTGTTCGCATCTGGGGCACCTCCCCTGATTCTATCGATGCTGCTGAGGATAGGGAGAGATTCAACGCAATCCTGACAGAGTTACAAATCGAGCAGCCACAAGGAGGAATCGCCAAGAGTGAAGAAGATGCCCTTGCTATAGCAGCAGAGATTGGCTACCCTGTTGTTGTTCGACCTTCGTATGTTTTGGGCGGCCGCGCTATGGAGATTGTTTACAGTGATGAGAAACTCGCCACTTATCTCGAAACTGCAGTTAAGGTGGACCCTGGCCGTCCTGTATTAGTCGACAAATACTTATCTGATGCTATTGAAATTGATATCGATGCTCTTGCTGACTCACATGGCAATGTAGTAATCGGTGGAATAATGGAGCACATTGAGCAGGCTGGCGTTCATTCCGGTGACTCAGCTTGTATGCTTCCCACACAAACAGTAGCATCTTCAAGCTTGGAAACAATCAGGTCTTGGACTACCAAACTAGCAAAGAGGTTGAATGTGTGTGGACTAATGAACTGTCAATATGCAATCACAGCTTCTAGAGATGTTTTCTTACTCGAGGCCAATCCCCGAGCATCCCGGACTGTCCCTTTCGTCTCCAAGGCGATCGGCCATCCACTAGCCAAATATGCCGCTCTGGTTATGTCCGGGAAGTCTCTCCACGACATAAAGTTCACAAAAGAGGTCATCCCAAGGCACGTATCCGTAAAAGAAGCCGTTCTTCCATTCGAGAAATTCCAAGGAGCTGATGTCCTTCTTGGCCCTGAGATGCGAAGCACCGGTGAGGTCATGGGTATCTACTACGAGGCCTCGATTGCGTTCGCCAAGGCACAAATAGCGGCTGGACAAAAGCCCCCACTCTCCGGAACTGTATTTCTCAGCTTAAACGACCTGACCAAGTCCCATCTCGGATCAATGGCCCGAGCTTTTCTGGCCCTTGGATTCACTCTCGTGGCAACATCCGGGACAGCCCGTGTTCTTGAGCTAGAAGGCATCCCCGTTGAACGTGTCCTGAAGATGCATGAAGGGCGGCCTCATGCTGCAGATATGGTTGCAAACGGGCAAATCCAGATGATGGTGGTGACAAGTTCAGGCGATCAGCTCGACCAGATCGATGGGCGTAAGCTCCGGAGAATGGCGCTGGCTTACAAGATTCCGGTGATAACTACGGTGGCCGGAGCGATGGCTACAGCGGCGGCAATAAAGAGCATGAAATGCAACAAGATTGAAATGTCTGCTCTTCAGGATTACTTCATTGAGGATAAAGAAAATGAGAGCAATAAAAGTTTGCAATCAGTTTCAACATCCACCTAAAACTTGGTAAACTTTGTCTTCAACGTTTAATAATGTTTTTCCTATTTTTCTTTCATTTTTAGAATTGTTTTGAACTTTGATGCTGCTATGGTGATTTCCTTTTTTTTTTCTTTTTTCTTTTTAACTTTGTGTGTCTGTGTGTTCTTTTTGTTTAATTTTAAATTGCCTAAATTTAAATCTTTTTTGATGGTATTTGATGCTATTATTTCTATTATTATCACTAGAATTGCTTTTTTTTTTTTTTTTTTTTGTGGGATTAACTTCGAGTGAAGGTATAAAAAATGATTTACTTTAGGGTTAATTACATAAAAAAACATAAACTTAGGGTCCAGTTTCAATTACAACATGAACTTTTAATTGTAACATTAAAAACACTCAACTTAACACTTGTTTCAATTTGGGACATGTTCGGGTTTTTTTGGGCTCCAATTGCTGATATGGAGCCCAAATTATATATGTTAATTGCCAACATGTATATTTAAGTATAATCATCCAAATGTATATTTTTACGTCAATAATTAACTTATACAATTTGAACTTCACATCGGCAATTAGAGCCTGAAACACTCAAACATGTCGCAAATCAATCATCATCCACATGTAAATATATATGTCAATAATTAATTTAAACAATTTGAACTCGATATCAGTGATTGGAGCCGGAAAAAAATCAAACATGTCTTAAATTGACACAAGCGTTAAATTGAGTGTTTTTGGTGTTACAATTAAAAGTTCCTGTTGTAATTGAAACTAGACCCTAAGTTCATGTTTTTTTATGTAATTAACCCTTTACTTTACTGTCAAAAAGTTTTAAAAGATATGCAATGCCAAACATTAGTTGTATGATTATATGTTAAATGAGCTGTACATGGGGCCCACCTCGGCCCGGCCTGGCACGTATAAATGAGATGGGCTTGGGCTTACAATAGGCTTGGTTTTCAGGGCCCACTTGGGCCCCAAATAGCCCACAAATTTTGATCCATATAACGTTATTGATGATGCGAAACGAATGGCACAAAATACAAATACAATAAAATTTATTTTAATTTTGTCAACAATCAACATAAATTTATCAACAAGTTGAGTGTTAGGCGACGATTATGATTATGGTGAAACTGATAAAATGCATTTATAATGAGTTTAAAATTAAGAAGAATTTACATTTACATATAAGAATGCTATTAAAACGAGTTGAGTCTATCATTAGGAGATCTTGAATATGATAAACTTATTGTGAGGTTTGATTATGCTGCAAATTTATAGATTAAAATTAGTTTCTTGCAATTTTAAAATTTTAATTCATGTTTTATTTCTTGCACTAAATGAATACATATAATTATATACACACACACACAAGAATGATCATTAGTTAGAGACATGTGATGCAGGTATGATTATCTTCTAAATTAATTATATAGTTTGTTTTCATATTTTTTGTGAGAATAAGAATATACATTAAAAAAATATAATAGCTACTCCCTCCGTCCCACCAATTCTAGCCTACTTTGACCGGCACACATATTAAGAAAAAGCTGTTGACTTTGATTGGATGTGTTATTTTAATATTTTTGAGTGGCAATTTTGTAATTGAAACCAACTTTTTGAGTGCAAAAGTTGTAAAATGAAAGAAATTGAGGGGTAAGAGAGTAAAATTTTCTTTGCCATTTTGGGTTGGCAGATTTAAGTGGGACGGACGAAAATGACAAGTAGGCTAAAAATGCTGGGACGGAGGGAGTATTAAATTTAAAACAGTGGGGATTTATTATTCAAACTTTTCAACCGCAAGTATGTAATAATAAATACTTGTGGGGGCTCTTTGCAATTCCTTAAAATAGAGAGGCTAAAATTGCATTTCAGCCATTTTAGAATCCATTCTTATGCAAGCGTGATAAAACCCTAGAGCAACGACTTTCACCGAGGCAATTATCTCCGTAAAACCGAGCCTTTCTTTCTCTCTCATGGCGATGCGCTGGCTGGCGATGGTTTGCTAACTCGATTGAAAGGTTTGTAATTTTCGCCCTCTAAGTGTCTGTACTTAATTTCTGGTTTTGATTTTTGATGTGATTTAGCTCAATTGCTTTGGTTGTTTGATTTTCCTGTTGTATTGAGCTCTATTTGTGTTTTATCTTTTACTTGAGCTAGAAAGTGTTGAGTATCTGTGAGAATGGAGTTAAAAAGCTATGAGCTTGAGCCAGATTCGGAACTAATAATAGCTGCTATTGGTGTTTATTTGAATTTGCCTTCAATTTAAGCTTTGGGTGTTTGATTTGTGGCTTCAATTCAACGAAAAATGTAGAAAGTTCCAGTCTTTATGAATATGTGTACATATGCATGACTCAAAATTTTGAGTTCGTATTTTGTACGGTCATTTGATCCCGGTTTCTGCTTTTGTTTTTTTATACGTGTAGATGGATAGTTCGTGAGATACATGATGTTCTTCAAGTCACTTGCCATCATCTGCAAACACTTTTTGGTTCAATGTCCATAATCAACAACATTTATGAATGGCTTGTTAGCTGAAATGAAAGTTTGACACTAATGATTTGACGTGTTAAGGCCTGATTTAACATTGATTGGAGCACAAGTTTCTTGGACTTGAGTTTCCCGAGAAGATGCCTAGCTTTTCACTTGTGGCCAAGTACTGAAGTCTATAAGGCGGTGAATGTTCCCTAAAACGAGAAATGATATCCTTGTGTGAATCAATCACTTTGATGTGATGCAAATCTTTTCTTTTATTGTGACATTTTTTGAGAAGGCAGCTTAATTCTGCAGAGTGGACCATGCTATGAGTAAAGTTGATGCATGGTTGGCATCCTATATTGGGGAACATTAACGTGTCTGTATACATTTGTACTTGACCATAATTGGAAAATTTAGCATCTTGTCACGTGGGCCAAGGTTATGTTCTCCATACTTTGGTTACTGAAATGTAGGCATCATCACATATGCGTGGATTCACAGAGTTTAGGCACAGAAGCAGGATTCTACAGGCCACTCCTTTAAATACATTAATTATGGGGTGCTAAATCCATCTCAAGAGGGGAACATTATACTTATGATGGAAATTAGTTCACCTCAAGGCTGGATTTAAATCCTTTGCCATGTTGTAGAAATAGGCTTTTGATGGAGTTCATTGCTTGGAAGGATTTTAAAGGTTTTCTCATTGCAGCATAAGCTTGTCAGCATGTCTTGTACATTAATCTTTCTAGTGCATCTTTGGCAGTGAAACTATTAAAACAATTCATTGAGTCTTCTTCATACATGCTTGCTTTGGATTTGCTGGTATTACATGTCAAATTGCCTTGGGTTGTCTAGACAGAGGTACAGGCAGCATGAAGTTTTTTAATAAGATCAATAGGAACTTGTAATTATGATGGAAAAAATAGCATATCTCGCCTATTATTGTCCAACTTTTACATTATCACAATGCTTAAAAAAAAAATTGTGAGAAAGGCACCTACACTTATAATTACTAGACTTCGTCTGATACATGACTGGTTTATGCCCAAGTTTTATTTGTTGAACCAAAATTTTCTTTCATTCGATTGTGCTTCTTTTAGTACATGGTCGGGTATATGTTTCCAGATGATAACAATTAAAATAACATTCTGAAATGCAAGTATGAACGCTTAGTTACCTATATTGCTTGTTTTGAACAGATTTAGCTGCATGAGCCCACACTAGTACTGCAGGGTTTTGTAACAAGGGTTCTCTATGAGTGAACGGAGAAAACGCAGATCCTTGTGGGATAAGGAAGCAGAGACTAATCATTTTTCTGGAACGAGTGAAAATAATTATTGGACAGGAAAGGAACACCATTCAAGTCATGATAGTGAACAGTATCATGAATTTTCTGCATCCGGATCCCATAGAGCTCCAAAATTTAGAGATCATTTTGGACAGCCATCTTTGGAATCACTTGAAGAAGACCCAGTTGCCTCGATGAATGGCAGCTACATCAGAAGTAGAGAGAACGCTCCTGAAGGAAAGGAACTAGGTGGTGAAAATAGATATTACCAGAGAATGTCTCCTGGACTTAAAAATAATCACTCTCTTGGAAATGATCGAAGCCATTCTCACAGGTCTGTATTTCTAGTGCGTTATTAAGATGGAAACTGATTTCCTTACCGTGTTATTATTATTTATTTTAATTTTACCTTTTTATTTATTTTTCACAAGGAATATTCATCTGCCAATTTACTTCTAATGTACCGTATTTTTTCAGCAATGTCTTCAGTTTCAAAGTTTACATATTCTGGTATTTAGGATGGACCTCTCAGATTCTAACATCATATAACAATATTAGGGAATGTGAAGTTGTTCATGTTTTCCTTGTACAAGCTTTTGCCACTAATTTTTCTTTATTTACCGTTAAAGAAAAACAGTATGCTTCTCAGTCCCAATTTGAAGCATCCTGTTTGACTTCGAAAGGAAATATTACTTAGTAGCTGAAACTGTGAAAGTTTTTAGTATGTTCAAAAAGTTTCTTCAAAAAATAAGTTGCCCCTATCTTTTAAGTTATAAGATCGTGTATGGGGGAAAGAGTTCTCATTTAGAAATGAATCCTTCTTTTGAGACGTTTTAGGAGAGAGATTTTGAATGAAGGGATAATTGTGCATTATTTTGTTGATCACACATTTTGACCATGTTTGATTGTTATCATATTGCAGGTACCCAGGAAGAGGCAGGAGCAGAAGCCGAAGCAGGAGCAGGACTAGAGGCAGAAGTCGCAGTAGGAGCTTGAGTAGGGGCAGGGAGAGGGAAAGGGAAAGGGAAAGAGTGAGGGGTAGAAGCAGAAGTAGGAGTAGAAGCAGAGATGATGACAGTGCAAGGGGTCAGAGAAGTTGGATAAATAGGACTGATCATGGGCATATTTCTAGACATTCTTATAGCAGCAGAGGTCCTCGCTCTGAACTGCGGGATGATGTTTCTGATCCGTATTATGGAGAGGACGATCAATTTCAAAGCAAAAGCAGAAATGCAGTTCCTTGCAAAGATTTTATGAAAGGTAACTGTAGATGGGGAGACAGTTGCAGATTTTCTCATCATTTTGCTTCTGATGGAACTTTCAGCAAAGGCACTAAATATTCATCGTTCGATAAGGACGCTGAGCAACAACCTTACAAAAGTGGGAAACCACTGTGCAAGTATTTTGCAGCAGGGAAATGTGATCGCAGTAATTGCAGGTTTTCTCATGAGGATTCGAAATATAATGGCCTAGAAGTCCGGGAAGGTAAAGTCACTGATGATGATAGTCTAAATCGCAGGGGTAGCAAGAGGAATGGCTCAACACGGAATGATGCAACCAGAATTACAGACAACATGAAGCATTCTGGTTGGAATGAGTCTTTTGTTACCCTTACGAACAACATTGATGACAACACTAATGCGAAAAATGACATTAGATTCAGCCACGACTTGGGAAATGAGAACATAAATTGGGGAATACCAGAAAGAAGAGTGATAGATAGGGATAATCTACCATCTCCTCCTGCCGGAAGTGGCACGTACGGTAGAGACTTAGGCACTGCTGAATACATTGGTAGGAAAAATATGGCCAAGGATCAGGAACTGCTTATGATGCATGGTTCAAAGTTGCACAATCTTGCTGGAGATTTGAATGTTAAAGGTCAAAATAAACTACAGGTAGACGAAAGGTTTTCTATGAAACCCTGGCAGAATGTTCCTCAAGTTCCAAATATTCAACAGCACGGTCATGGAGTAGTTGAAAATAATCCAGTGAATTCATTTACACCTGATGTTCATGATGAGGTGAAAGACTCAAGAATAGGTGCCGAGCCGATTCCTCCCTCTGGACAAAACTTAACTCAAATTGGCGAAAATGTCTTTCCAGGGCTTTCTTCTAATCCCAATAAATCCGATATTGGGCAGAGTATGCCCTGCCCTAACCCGTCAGATTTATTTCGCAGTGATCTGAGTGGGCCTGGGACACATCTCATTGCTAATTTGGATTTGCAGTCTTTGATGCAGAACCATCAAAAAGCCATTCAAATGACAGGGATGTTAAAGACGAAGGTCCAAGAGTTTTTTCCCAATTCGGAAACTAGTGAGCACTCTGCTCAATTCACGAACCCTCTGATTTCTATCACTGATCAGCAGATTGCTCCTGTGAAAAACCCTATTATGTTTACTAGCCAGGGATTTGAAAATGAGCACTCCCGAAAAGATGTAGACATCCAAGTCCCCCATCCTGTGGGCATGGTGCCTTCTTTTCCTGATGCTGGTCTACATGTTCCTCTTGTTGAAACAACCAATTTGCAACCCAATTCGGTTAGAGGCTCTCATGATCCAGTTTATCCCATGGACAATGACAGAGGTACTAATGAGCATGGAAATAATGCAGAACAAGACAATCAAATGCAGGTGGGGCGATCATCTGCATTGTCTATTGCTGGTGTGGAACCTGATAATTCAAAAGCAGATCATTCTGGTAGGCCTGAACTGAAGCAAGACACAGTACTCGCAAATTCAGAAGAGGATGAAGGCAAAAGGGTAATTGATGAGGAAAGTGAGGGAGTTAAAAACAATAAGCATTCTGAAACGGATGGCCATGGGAAAACTGAAGAGAGTAACGCTAACAAGGACGATAAAGGGATGCGATTGTTTAAAAATTCGCTGATAGAATTTGTCAAGGACATCTTGAAGCCTACATGGAAAGAAGGCCGAATGAGTAGAGAAGTTCACAAAACTATTGTGAAAAAAGTGGTTGACAAAGTAACCAGCACAATTCAAGTCGATCACATCCCAAAGACGCAAGAGAAAGTTGAGCAGTATCTATCATACTCCAAACCCAAAATTGCCAAACTCATACAGGTACTACCTTGTTTGCAAATCAAGTTTAGTTATATATGAGATCATTCTTGTAGCACAATCTAGCTGTTGAAAAATTTGCCTGCTTGGTTTTCATACGTTATCCTTAAACTTTATTCTTTTCTTCCGACTGAAAACAGAAATAGTATCGAGAAACACAGACTTATATTAAACTCTCATCATTAGATAGTATACAACATATTTGCATATTGAATGTTTCCTCTGTGCTGTGACAAATTACAAATATCATTGGAGCATTCAATACACAGTCATCCATTAATTGCCTTGGGATCTCTTGCTTTGTATGTCGCATATTGGTACTCAAGGGTTCACTTTTATTAGATATTGTATGCTGCAATTCTGTCGGTCTTCTTCGTGTAACACTCTGATTGCTGATTGTTTTTGCTCATTTGCATGGTAATTCGTCGTGTTAACACTCAAACTTCTGCTTTTTCTTCGTGCAGGCGTATGTGGGCCGTTCTCTAAAGACAGATTCTTGAGTTACTATTTTTTAAAATTATCTTTGTTATATTTAGACAGTTCTGTAGTTGTGTATCTCATTTGTGTTGCCTTTTCAGGATAGTTTCTAAAACTGCACAGTGTTTCCAGGAAATCATTTGTGGAAATTTTAGCCTTAATAGCCAGTTTGTGTTATGAGAGCATAATAATACATTATGTTTTCTTCTTAATCTTCCTTGTTCCACTTGAGTTGAAGGATTGCGCTTTTTATTTGATGTAAATTACAAAATCTAGATAAATTACAACTTTCATCTTGATGTTATATGTTTTCCTTCTTTTTATTCCACAAAAGATTATATGAGAAAGTTTTACAAATAGAATTTATAAAGTTTTTAGTATATTCCTATGTTGGATATGGATTTGAGACTGAATCTAACAGTGAAACCATAATAAAAATATGAGCAAAACTTAAAACAGTTTTGGCATTTGTTTTGAATTTCATAGTGTGAGTTTCTGCAAGACCTTTATTTTATCTTCTGAGAGATTCGAAGAACAAAGAGCAATGGAAGGGTGTTTTCCACTGCAATCTAGAGAAAACTTAACATGGGAGTTAAGTTTTACAATTCTTGAAAGCATAGTACTAAGCAACATGAGTTCATGATCCCATTATAAGGAGCTACAGAACACAGTTCTTCATCATCAATTCCAAAAACACAAACTGATATATCATATACACATCAGATTCTCACACACTCAAGAAATGGCAAGTGGCTCAACTGTCGTTGTAGTTGTGTTCGTCTCATTCGGCTGTTTCCTCTTCTTCTCCGGCTGCTTGTTTGCTCTGTGGTTCTTCTTGTCCAAGAAGATGAAGAAGGAGCTGGTGCAGAAATCCAAGATCATACGAGACGACGAGCACTTCAAGGTAAAGGAGGACATTGTGAAGGGCCCTCATGGATCAGAAGCTGTGATTATATCCATGGAGAAAGATAAGCAATTTGAAGAAAGATTCAGCAAGGATGAAAAGGTGGTGAGAAAAACTGGAGAAATCAGTGATGTTGAAGCAGGGGAATTCTCTGAGTACAGGCACTGAAAGCATGATGTACAAGTGATTGTTGCTGCAAATAAAAAGCAATGGTGGTTTAATGTTGTACTTGTTATAATTATTTGAATTGTTTTTCCATTATTTATCTTCAGATTTATTGATCTTAATAACAATATGTTGATATCCTCATTATCTATTTCACATTATGTTTTAAATACATTATTAATCGTTGACGTACGTTATATAATGATGATGTCATATTATACATGACGTGCATTGATAAACTAAAATATAATTTTAATCTTTATTGAAAATATAAATTTCAACCCATTAAAGGTTTCACCTTTGACATCAAATAACAATAAGATTGAAATTAAGATGAAATAAAAGTGAAAATATAATTATCTAATGAGTTTGGGGAATTTAAATTAATCTTCAAATATAGGTAAATTTAATGAAACTTAATTTATACGAAATGTCCCAACTTTATGTAGAATTCAATTCTGTATGAGTAATCAAACTTAATGTAACTTATTTTTATTTATTTTCCCAAAATACATAAATACAAAATATCCAAAAATAATAAATAAAAAAATTTGTGAATCTCCATAAGATATTTTAATTATATTATTATAAAACAGAAACGTACAAACAAGACTTTTGCGTTTATTGAACCGTTGGTTTCCTCCCAAATTCATACAACTCACGCCTCATCATTTACGATATCTCACCAATCCTTCATCTCAAACTTGTAGGGCTGTGATCAGTCAATTCTGTGGTGGCTATATTTGGTAAGTTTATGAGTTCCTTTTCGCTTGTGATTGATGTGAGTGTTTTTCTCTATAGTTTTCAACATGCTTGTTAAAATGCCCACAAGAACTGTAAAGAATTTCTGGGCTTTTATTTTTAGTAGTTAGATTGTAGCGGGAAAGAACACTTTGAAGATTGATTGATGTACTTGAATTCTTTTAACAGCTTGAAGTTCATCTAAAAAGTGGAATTGGGAGTGGTAAAGTTTTTTTTTTTTTTTTTTTGAAATGCAGTATTTAAGCAGCTTTAATGTTCTGAATTTGTTCTTGCTCTGTTCATAGGTAACAGACTACCTGCAACCCTTTTGAGTTCAATGTAGGTGGGAAATTACTGAGACTTGAATGATGAGGTTGTTAATCATAGTGAAGGAGACAGTTGGACCACGCAGTTCTTGAACTCTAGGTGCTCGGAATTGTGGACTGTTTCACTTCTTGAGCAATGTCGGGTGCATTGATGCTGTTGGGTAAGATTCCATTTCAAACTTGCAGACCATCACACAGGCGTTTCGGATCTGGTCCACAAAGTATAGATTCAGTCTTATGTCCTCGAATACACTTCCGAAGGGTTGTTAAAACAGAGAACAAGCTTCACTTCAAGGATTTTGGCTTTACTGGCCAGTCAGTTTGTTGTAATAGGCTCAAACCGGTTTCTTCTCTTAGCTCAGAAGATGCACATCCCATCAGTAAGGTACTTAAGCCCAAATTTATGACGATGATACTATATTGTGGATACATTGCCCTTTTTTTATGTGAACAAAGTAAAACTATGAACTGCACCTTACTTTCCCTGTCATAGAGTTGGAAGTTTTTTCTATTCTTGTTACCATTTCTGCACTAATAAAATAAAATGTAATGAAGGAACCAGTGCAATCAGAAAGGGGCAAGGATTTTGAGCAATGGGATTCAATGACAGCAAAGTTCGCAGGAGGTGCAAATGTACCATTTTTGTTGTTGCAACTGCCTCAGATCATACTCAATTCTAGGAATCTTCTGGCAGGGAACCTATCTGCACTGTTGGCTGTTCCTTGGCTGGTACTGGGTTTTGTGTGCCTTCTTAGCATTAGGATTTGGGTTAATTTATAATTCCTAAGTGGTGTATATTGATCCCTCTTGTATTATAGGGTACTCTTACTGGGTTGCTTGGGAATCTTTGTTTGGCCTCATACTTTATTAAGAAGAAGGAAACTGAAGCAGTGGTGGTGCAGACTTTAGGAGTCATAACGACGTATATAGTGATGGTTCAGCTGGCTATGGGTGAAGCTATGCCTTTTCCTCAATTTATCGTCACTTCAATAGTAGTTGCTTCTGGTCTCATTATAAATTTTTCTAAATACTTTGATTGGCTCCACCCTGAAATATGGCGTTTTTGGGTAGACTTCATCACAGTAGCTGGGATCGCCACCCTTTCACAAGTAAAATTCTCTGTGCTTGCAAGATGATGCATATCCTTACCTGTTCTCTAACTATTAGTTTTAAACCTCTTGATGATATTTGCCCATGGTCTGTGCAGGTCATGTGGTCAACCTTCATTCCTTATGTCCCAAATACCGTCTTGCCTGGGATAATTGCCTTTGTTACCGCAATTGGTGCTGTTATTTTGGTAAGATTACATTTCCAGATGCTGGTTGTTTGCCCATATCTCTGTATACAATTGAAATATAATGACGTATAAAAATGTTGCGCGTTTCAAGAATTAATATGTTTAATATGTTCTTGGGCTGCTTTAAGGTTTTTAGCTCTCTTTTGTGCATCAGATTCTTACAGGAATGTCATACCAGTTCCAGTCTTTAGGTTCACTGTACGGGTTTCTTTAAACTTCAAGGGGAACCTGAAAAGAAGTGGCACCTTAGGAGTTAGGACCATACTTAGTTCCACCACCTCTTGATGTGGACCCTCAAGTTGACTGCATCCAATATAGTATACTATATTCTTGTGGGAATAATTGGATAGAAAAAAAAGTTGGCTTGGATTTCTTGGTCTGATTTGTGGCAGAGAATCTAAAAATTGATTTTTTTTAATTATATATTTTAATGTTTCAGGGTCGCATGGGCAAGCTCCCAGACAAAGGCATCAAATTTCTTGGATTAGTATCTGGCTGGACAGCTACTCTTCTTTTCATGTGGATGGCTGTTGCACAAATGGTTATCTCTTTTCCTCTTTCCATATATATCAGTGCTATTGGTGGTTGTCAAGGGTTTTTCTAATAAAGGAAATTGAATCTTTTTTTCAGTGGACGAATCTTCTGAATCCTGAGAACATAAAAGGTCTGTCAGCTGTCTCAATGTTGCTGGCCATGATTGGAAATGGACTTATGATTCCACGTGCACTATTTATCCGAGATTTTATGTGGTATGTTAGCTTTCACTGGCAATTAATAGAGTAATTTCTCTTATCTACCTCTCACCTGGAAAAATTAGCCTAGACATGCTAGGAGAAAAAATGAGATTCTTCATATGGCTCTTGGCTATGCATATGGTTTGAAACATCAGAATCTACATTACTCATAAGTAACTCTTAAGTCATATCTGTTGTTTGCCATGTGGACCAAGTCTTCAGTAAGTTTCTTAATATTTTATATCAATGTAGAAAAGGGAAGAGAGTTTACAATAATTAATGTGCAGGTTCACTGGTTCAATGTGGGGATCTGTCTTCTATGGATGGGGAAACCTTATATGTTTGTTCTGGTAATTTGATTATAATGGTGTATGAAGCCTTATTATAACTGATGTATCTTTCACTGGCTAACTTAGAATGTACCATGGTTTCAGCCTCAACAGTATTAGCAGGGAGTTCTTCTTTGCTTCAACAGTCGGCTTTCTTGCCTGGATAGGTGTGTTCACTGGTTTTGATCAATGCTTTTAGTCATTTAGCATTTGTATTTCAACACACTCGCGTTGCCTCAGGGCTGGCGTTTTGGAGGGACTCACGGGCTCATGGACTCGGTTCACCCTTAACATCTTTGAAGGAGCTGGTGTTTGGACCTTGAATATCTTTGAACTTTTGTGCTGTTTGGAAGAAATCTCCATCATGATGTCCTACAAGAGATATTTAACTTTCTCCACTTCAAGAAGAGAAGCAAATACATCGAGATTGAAGCGACGAGGTTCTCACTGCTTTTACTACACCCCTAATGGTATAACCTAGATGGATCCAGTGTTCCATGTAGCCAATCCCACATAATGAGATAAAGCTTAGTTTTTTTTTGTTGTATTTACTCGGATGCTTGAATTTGTTTAAAATGATTTCGCAGAAAGTATATATGACATGTAAGTACAATTTGTTACACTCATTATTTCTTTTTACGTGAAGCTCTGTTATTATTTATTCTAACAATATAATGACCACTTAACTAGCAATGTACTTTGTGAGTGTGACCAAATCATGTCCAAAAATATTTTCCAACATTCAAGCATTTAAAAAACAAAAAGGCTCTTATGACTCTTAACTTGTCATGATGACAATGTGGTTTTAACATCAAGTACTGGCTTCATATGCCTATTTAAACTCCTCAACATTCTATAAACCTCCGTTCTTTGTGGATGGTTAGTATCTTTAGCAACAAATTCATGAACACTTTCTCCGATTTGGATTGAGCTACATCCGGTAACTTTCCCGATACCCTGTTCTCTAGCAGCAACACGAAAGCTCAAAGCATCGTGCCAATGACCAGCCGAGGAACTCAAGTTCGTGATCAACTTCAGATAACTAGGATTACCAGGTTCTTGATCCAGAATCTTTCTGATCAATAACTCTAGCAAATTCCCACTTCCATGAATCTTGCATGCAGACAGTAGAGTTCCCCAAATAACCGGATTAGGCTCCAAGTGCATCCTTTCTGTAAACCTAATAGCTTCTTCTATCTGTCCACCTCGACCAAGAATATCAACCATGCAACCATAATGCTCGATACGTGGCTCAATGCCAAAGTCATTCACCATTTGGTTAAAAACCATTTTCCCTTCTTCAACCAGCCCTCCATGGTTGCAAGCTGAGAGAACTGCTATAAAGATAACATCGTCTGGTTTTTGAGTTTCCAAACACATAGTGTTAAACAGCTTTAACGCTTCTCTGCAATGCCCGTTGACAGCTAATCCTGAGATCATCGTGGTCCAAGTGATTATACATCTTTTAGGCATCTTCTTGAAGATGATTTCCGCATTTTCAAGATCTCCACATTTTGCAAACATGTCTATCAAAGCATTGCCTAGTGGAAGTGACAACTCAAACTTGTTTTTCCCTACGTAAAACTCTATCCATTTCCCATGCTCGAGTGAGTTCAAGTGTGTACAGGCCGAGAGAACGCTGATCAGAGTGGTCTGATCGGGCTTGCATTTTCCTTCAATCAACATATGATGAAACACAGTAAGAGCCTCATCAAACATGCTGTTATTCACATATCCAGCAATCATGGCATTCCATGAAACCACATTTTTTGTTGGCATTTGACTGAATATCATTCTTGCTGATTCAATATCTCCATTCATCGCATAACCAGATACCATTGTCGTCCACGAGACCACACTCCTCTCTGGCATCTGATCGAAAATATCCTTCGCGCTTTTCAAGTCACCTAGCTTGATGTACCCTGAGATCATTGCATTCCAGGAAACACTATTTCTCTCAGGCATTCGCTCAAACATCTTATGAGCCAATGCCATATTGCCACCTTTGACAAGCCCTGAAACAACTGAATTCCAACTCACCAAGTTCCTTTCAGGCATTGATTCAAACAGTTCGATCGCAGAATCTATCTTCCCAGCACTCATGTATGTTCTGATCATCGTGTTCCATGAAACAACATCTCTCTCAGGCATTTCTTCAAACAGTTTCTTAACAACTCCCAAATCTTCCCCACATTTAGCGTAGAAATCCAAAAGGGTGTTCATAACGAACATACTAGAAACAAACCCAATCTTCAAGACATGACAATGCACCATTTCACCACTTCCAAACATATGAAACGACGCAAAACATCTAAGCAAAAATGTGAAAGTGAAACTGTTCGACGAAATGTCCAACTCGCGCATTCTGTTGTGAGTAAAGGCTGCAATCTTATGGGATTTCCCAATTGAGCATTTGATCAGAGTGTTGTAGGAAATAAGATTCGGATTGGGCAAATCGTCGAACACCTTGCTTGCATAGTCAAGAGAAATCAAGTCTGAGGAGAGTGTCATGAGCTTAGCAGCTAAAAAATTGCTATCTTTTAAGCAATTGATGAGTATTTGAAGATGGGTCTGTTTCAATTGTTTGATTGTGCTGCAATTCTGCAAGATAAGGGCCAGCTTTTTCTCCATTGATTTTCATGAATGATGAAAAATCCTTTCAAGAAACAGCTCAATTGATCCTTTGGAATGATTTGTTTATAAAACCATACGAGCTGGATTTCCAAAATGATTAAAATGGAATTGTTTTATTAAAATAAGCCAATTGTACTTGATTTTACAGCCCTATAAATAAAAGAAGAATTTTGAAAGAGGTTAAGTAGATATACATGCTCAGCTGAAATGAAAGCGACAACCTTCGCACAAGAACTGGCCAAACGTCGAACACTGGACGGGCATGGCGAAAATCAAAACCGAATAAGCATTGAAAACCCATTGTCAAACTGGTCTTACTCCATAAGAAATTTCATTTCTCAGAAAAAATTCAAAGCAGCAATCTTAACATACATTCGCCATCGTAGCAGTGGGATTATGGTGATCGGAGCCATGCCATTAGTCCTCAAAGCATGCGCTTCGCTTTCCATGCTTAGTTTTGGGAGAGTTTTGCATTCAGAAATTGTGAAATCAGGAGTTGAATGCGATGTAATGGTGGGGACTTCATTGGTTGACATGTATGGTAAATGCCAGGACATAGCGAGTGCCCGCAAGATGTTTGATCATATGCCTGAGAGGAATGTGGTCTCATGGAATGCGATGATTGGTGGGTACATGAGGAATGGCAATGCGCAGCTAGCTTTGGGTTTGTTTGAGAGTATGCCAAGAAAGACGTCGGTCACTTGGAATGAGATGATTCGTGGGTATGCTAGAAATGGGGATATGACGATGGCAAGACGGGTTTTTTATAGTGTTCCAGAGGGCTTGAAGAATGTGGTGACTTGGACTTTGATGGTTGATGCTTATGCCAGTAATGGAGATATGGAAGCTGCGAGTGAAGTGTTTGAGGGGATGATAGAGAGGAATTTTTACGTTTGGTCAGTGATGATTACAGGTTATTTCAAGAAAGGTGATCTTGTGAAAGCAAGGGAGATTTTTGATGGGATGAGTGTTAGGAATTTGGTGGTTTGGAATTCTCTGATTTCTGGTTATGCACAAAATGGGATGTGTAAGGAAGCTTTGGATGCTTTTGCGAGAATGCAAGGCGAAGGGTTTGAGCCGGATGAGGTTACACTGGCTAGTGTCTTGTCAGCTTGTGCTCAATCAGGGATGTTAGATGTTGGCAGAGAGATTCATGAGAGCATTCTCAGGAACAGGATTGAATTGAATGAGTTTGTTGTGAATGGATTGGTTGACATGTATGCAAAATGTGGGGATATAGAGAGTGCAAGATTGATCTTTAAAGGGACATCAGACAAAAACTCTGCAACTTGGAATAGTCTAATATCAGGATTTGCCATTCATGGCCAATGCAGGGAGGCCATTGAGTTTATTACCAGAATGGAGGAATTGGGAGTGAAACCTGATGATGTAACATTCATATCTGTTTTATCTGCTTGTGGACATGGAGGTTTTGTTGAAGAGGGTTTAGAGTTATTCTCTAAGATGGATAAATACGGATTGAAACCCAACATAAAGCATTACGGGTGCCTTGTTGATCTGTTGGGACGTGCAGGTAAACTGCAAGATGCGTTCGATCTAATAAAGGGGATGCCAATGGCACCAAATGAGACAGTTCTTGGGGCTCTACTTGGGGCTTGTCGAATTCATTCTGACATGATTATGGCTGAGAAAGTGTTGGAATTGGTGAGTGAACTGAATACTGATCATGGTTCTCATGATGATGCACATTATGTGCTATTGTCAAGCATTTATGCGGCTTCTGAAAGATGGGAGATGGCTGAAGGAGCACGTGTCGCTTTCTCAGCAACGGGGTCTGAGAAAACACCAGGATGCAGTGTACTTGTGGTTTAGGAAGTTCATGGAAGCATTCTCAAGAACAGGTTTATTTGATTGAGTTTTGTGAATGGTTAGGAATATTTACAAGTATAGAAACTGTGAGATCGATCTTTGAAGGTACTTTAGTTAAAGATTCCTATCCATTTCATCGGCTTGTGTAAATAGAGGTTTCATGGAAGAGGATTTAGAAGTATTCTGTAAGATGGAGAAATGTGGATTGAAATCCAACATAAAGCATAACAGGTAATTGAAGCATCAATATAGTACTGGAAAGAGAGTCTAGAGGCATTTTCTATTGAATTATTCTCAGTTACATGCTAAATATAAGCACAAGCAACTCCCAAGCACTCACTAGCCTTTCTTGAATATAATGATTCTCTGTGGTGATATCCTATCATTTCTGCATTAGACGACACGAAAAGAGTCTGCAATCTTTTTCAAATCCTTGTAATGCTTCTTCCATTGAAGACCTGAATCCCAAACTGGTTAAGTTCTCTGCAATAGCTAAATCTGCATTCTGAGAATTGAAGTGTGGCTAACAAATCTTTACCTTTTCCAGTAACGTTGAACAAGTAGAGACGATTCCCTGCAGCCGTTGCAGTGATTATAACATGTGGAGGCTCCAATTCGAACTGGTAATACTTTCTTCCTGAATGCTCAGCTATTTCAGAACTTAGAACTTTTCCTTCAACATTCTCCCCAATCACCTCTGGCCCGAATGCACTTATCACTTTCTCTGGAGTCCCTATTTGTTCGATTGTTGCATTATCACCAAGATCTGCAAAGCATCGTAAAATCAAGCTTAGCATACCATTTTTACAGCATTGTACATACTAATGTAATCCATTCTTGCAAAGGATGATACTAACTATCTGCAAATCTTAGGACAGGCGCAACAATCACGAAGAGACGTCCTTCTTTGGGGCTAGAGAACCTCAGATCAATCTCGGTTCCTCCTAGATCAGCAATTGATACAGGGACCTGTAATAACAGACAATCAGACAAATGTTTGAGGAAGAGAAGAACTTGAATTGCTCATCAAGACCTCGTGGTAGCATCGTTGCTTACCTCATCCCAATCCTCCGGCACAGAGAATTTGTACGGTATGATTGGGCTCCACCCAACACCATGCCCCCCAGACTTATCTTCTGGTCTTGTGTATGTTCTCCAACCTGTCTGAGCATTTGTTTTTCTTGTAAACATAACATTCATTCGACATATAACAAAGCTAATACTTCGATCAGCATCAACATGCGAATCCCAAACAGAGAATTTGTTTACTCTCCCAGATGCAATGTGAGTATGTTCATGGATAATGACTAGCTAGTTTACATGATGAAGCATTAACAAGATAAGGATTATTGACACAGAATAACACACAGAGTGAAATTCTGACAAGCTTCATAGTACGATCATATAAGAAACACATGAAGATCAAATTTTCTAACCTTGTTCATCAGGTTCAGACAGGCCAGGAATCCTCCCAGCAAGAAGGCCTTGTTTCACTGCTGCTAATCCATCTCCAGATAATCCAAAAGCTGCAGATGAAACCAATCCAATCCCAGCTGCTACAGCTCTTCTCCTACTAATCAGGCATGACGATTCGTCTTTTTTCGGGCTAGTGCTTAGATTCTCTGCTGAGCATGCAGCTGTTCTTGTTCTTGATTGAATTTTTTCTTGTGAAATCACACTTTGAGATGGAAAGAGTAGCCCCTTGTTCTTCCAAGAAAGGCAAAAGATTGGCTGTATAATTGTGCCCATTTAATCTCTACACTGAATAATGTAGAGAGAGAAGAAAGCTTCCCAGATTTTGTGAAAACTATTCACTGAATTTTTTTGAGAAGATTTGATGTTCTTCTGCTTCAAGAATGGTTGGTGGGGGAGGTCTTGGCTTTTATTTGTGAACCTCATGTTGTTATTATCATCTTTCAAGCTACTGGAATTTTCTTTTATTTATTGTTCTTTTTTTTATGTAAATTGGAAGAATATATGAGAAATATATTTAAACTAGCATAAGTCCCGTGTATCACACGGTTTATGTCCCAATAATATCTATCAATTATCCACAATTAATATCATATTATGTGATATTAATTAATATGCAATAATATATATCTATATATATATATATATAAGCAGAATATTCTGTCAAAAATAACTACAATAAATGTCACATTTATTAAATATTTTCATTTTAAAAAATCATTAATAACTTTTATTTTAAATTTATTAATAAACAAATACATAAATATTAATATTTAATACATTTAATTTTATATTTATTGTATAGAAACTCAAAAGAAAAAGTAAATAGATAAATTTATCTACATATTTATATACTATAATAATAGATAAAAAGTTTGAGATATTTACAGAAATATTATTTTCTCAACAAAAAAGTGTCACATCAACAATGGTTTATTTTGCATTTTTTATTATTTAATCTATTCAATTTATAATATATATATATATATTGTATTAGTTTATTCTTATTTTATTAAGACTAATTAAATTAATTTTTATTTAATAATTTCTTATACACAAACAATAGATAATGTTCAAACAATAATTTCAACAATAAATATTAATTTGTTTGGGGATAATTGTATCATATTTAATATAAATATAATTTATAAATAAGTGTAACACTATTAAAGATGCGGATATATACATATATGTATATATATAATGTATTCAGTGTTAAATAATATGTCATTCTAAGTATTTTTTAAATTAATATTTGTAAGTGTCTCATCAACAATTTTTTTTATTTTGTATTTTTTACTATTTAATCCATTTGATCTAATAATATAAATATTGTATTAATTTATTCTCATTGTATCTATTTTAATTAAATTAATTTTTATTGAACAATTTATTAAAATCAACAATAGATATCCAAACAATAATTTCAATAATAAATATTAATTTGCATGGTGATAATTTATACTATAATAATATAAATTAAAAAATAAATATTACACTATTAAAGATATGTGTATATACATATATGTATATATAATATGTATTTAGTCTGAATTATATGTCATCTTGAATATTTTTTAAATTATAAATATTTCATAATCAGATAAAATTTTAGTCTTTTACTTATTTACACTTAGAACTTCGTATATTTTTATATGAGAGTGCACATTTTGTATTTATATGGCTCACCCGATTATTTAAATCATATGCATAGTTTCTAATTATATTGTCATCATCATAATCGTAGACTATTATTACATTTTGATTCTATGTTGAGCTTAAATTGTAATGATCAATATCTTGCTATATCAATTAATTTACGTGATACTTATAAAAGAATAATTATCTGCCATCCTCGTTAAACGATATTAATAAAAAAATTATAATTCAATTTATTTTGAAATAAAAGGTTGAAAATACATAATTGGCAGTGCTTGCATCAAGTTCCTACGTAAAATTTCTAATTTTATTGTGTAATGTTTCTATATATACATACTCACACACATGTATTTAATTTTAATAATTGAATTTGATTTTTAATTCATAATTTTTTTAGTTTTTTAGTATATTTAATTTAAGTGACTAATAATATTAGTTTGTAACACAAATGATAAAAAAATATTTCGACTATAATTGTTGTGTATAAAGAAGTTTTTAAAAAACTTACAAACTTTACAAGTAGAATTTCCAATTTTGATTTGAAGATCATGATATTGATACTTTTGTTTTAGTATTAATCATAGATTAGTGAATTGGATGTGTATAATATCAATATATTGTTGTGAATTGAATTATCTTAAGTAAATTTATATTTTCTTAGTCATTAAATATTATATTGTCTTTTATATACTAAAATTACTTACACTATATTATGAAATAATTAATATTTACCAACATTATATCACAAAACGTGCATCGCGCGGGTGCGAGTACTAGTTAACAAATAACGACATGATCATATTAATACATTTACATTTTTTTCTTCAATGTTTTCGTTATTGATTTATGCACAATAATATATATATATATATAGTCTATAATTAATATCAATATTTTGCAAATGTATCTTATATTATATTGATAACTTGCATACGATATCTATTTTTGATGAAAATATATAGAAAAAATATTTGTGTGATAGTATTTTTTGTTGATTGATATTATTTAATTATATATAGTAGTAATTAGATTGAAATGCATATTGAAAGTATATAAAAACTGGTCAACTTTTTATTTAATTCATTAATTTATCGAATATAATAAATAATATAATATTAATATATAGCGAATAATTGATAAAGATTATTGAGAAAAAATTAATATCACAAAATGTCGATATCACAAAATGTCGATATTATATTAATACAATATCACAAAATATCATCGAATCAAATAAAAATAACAATAAAATTACCAAATCCGATAAAAATAACAATAAAATTATCAAATCCGATTTAATATTATATAATATCAAAATATTGATATTGTATCAATATAATATCGACAATTTGTGATATTTGTTTTGTCTCAATAATATTTATCATATCCGCAATTTATATTGTATTTTGCGATATTAATTTTAAAATTAATGAATAAAAAATATATTTGGATATCAAATTATATTTCTTTGATATAAAATCAATTAGATATATGATTGTTTACCTTTTTCTTAGTAGAGGTAGGGTTGTGCACGGTCTCGATAATTACCAAAATCGAACCAAAAAACAGACCAAAAAGGTTTCGAATCGAAAATCTCCGTTGATTTTGTAAATTTTGTATTTAATTCGTTAATTTATCGAATATAATAACTAATATAATATTAATATATAGCGAATAATTGATACATATTATTGAGAAACAACCAATATCACAAAATGTCGATATCATAAAATGTCGATATTATATTAATACAATATCACAAAATATAATCGAATCAAATAAAAATAACAATAAAATTATCAAATCCGATTTAATATTATATAATATCAAAATATTGATATTGTATCAATATAATATCGACAATTTGTGATATTTGTTTTGTCTCAATAATATTTATCAATTATCCGCAATTTATATAGTATTTTGCGATATTAATTTTAAAATTAATGATTAAAAAATATATTTGGATATCAAATTATATTTCTTTGATATAAAATCAATTAGATATATGATTGTTTACCTTTTTCTTAGTAGAGGTAGGGTTGTGCACTTCATTGCGGCAGGTGCGGGGACGGGTGTTGCGGCAGAGACTGCGTTGGTGGCGGTGGCTCGTTAAAGTCACACTTCGAGCGGGAATCGGCAATGCCTGCATTCATCAGGAAGATACCGCAAGAAATTTAGATATACAATCGCCGATAGATGGCCTGACCCGCATGTGGACCGGCATGGCCTCTCTGGTTCTGGCCGGGACTGCACTCCTAGTGCTTTGCGGATATGCTTTGATTCTAGTTTAGCCGATAGACGATAACAATCCTGCAACTATTTTCAAAGGATCCATTGCTAAATTTGAATTCAATTTTTGCAAGATTCTTTTAGCAAACCACAAGATAAAAGCAAACTTGGAAATACCTTCCAAGAACTCAATGGAAACTTAATCAAAGAATTGATTCGGCTATATCAACAGCCTACATCAGGGACGGATCTACAGCTGGGCCAAGGGGCACTGGCCCCCAAAAATTTATAGAATAATTAGGGGTAATATGGTAATTTTTTAATTTATTAAAAAACATTAAGCAATTATTAAGATTCATGGTAATTTTTTAATTTATTAAAAAACATTAAGCAATTATTAAGATTCATGGGAATTTTTATGTCATTTGAGTTGATCATTCTGTTCATCTTCCTTGTTAATTTTTATCCTCTTTTCTTTCACAACACAAAATCCTAATTTACTATTTTATCAATTATTTTTGTAGTAATTTCAATATAAAGTGTTATCTTTATATTATTTTTCTTGCTTTGTCTCTTTTCCCTTATTATTATTGTTGATTTACTATACATTAAGGTAAGAGATTGACAAACTTATTTTGTTAAATTGTTAAATTATTATTTTTACTTAAAGTAATGTAAGATTTAGTTTCTTCCGAGAAAGAAAAAAAATCTAAATATTCTTATGAAATTACTAATTTAGTGTACAAATAATAATAATCAATATTTAAATTTTGGTGAAGAACATGTTCACATTGAGTAAATAAAGACAATAGGGTTAAATTCATTTTAAATATTAATTAAAAGTTAACAAATTGTTGTGTTAAAATAAATTTAATTATTATTATTTTTCATTAATTTTTAATTTACTTAGTATGTAATTTAAATTTAATTGTATGAAAATTTTAATTATTATTTAATGTAATTACAAATATCAACTTTACTTAATATGTTTGCCTAAAATTTCATAATTTACAATCAATCATAATTATTAGCATTTTGCTATTTAATTGTTATTATCTCATTAAATGCATTATTACAATAAATTATAAATATTAAATGAATTGATTTAAATTAAATTATAATTAAATAGGATTAACCAGAGAGTGACATGTGTCACTCTTGATTATTCCTTTAGTATAGATATAGATATAGAATATAGATATAGATATTTTAGTTTATAAAATTATGGACTATGCTTTACTGTAACAAAATTGTTCAACTTACTTTTTTTTAATTTACATCTCCCAAAACTGATAGGTGAAAATAAGCCATACTATTTAAAGGGGTCGACTTATTCTGGGTTAGATTAATTATATGCATAGTGATTTTCGTATCATGAATCTAATTATGTGAGTCGGAACAAGTCATAAGTTATATTTAACAATTCATCTTAGAAGTTGTTACTTAAATTAATATAAATTTATGGAGAAAAATGATCAATTTCGTTAAAAACCACTCACAAATGAATTTATAGTTTATTATTGAATCGAGTACGTGTGTCACGCACGTGTGTGGAGAATGAATTTTAAAATAAAAGGTATTAAATTATTATTAAGATTTTAAATTATGAATTTTTTAATTCAAAAATATTAAATTATTATTGAGACTTTAAATAATAATTTTTTATAAGAATATGTAACATATTAAATTAGAATTATAATATAATAGAATTCTAT
The DNA here is from genome assembly GCA_005771605.1 of Scutellaria baicalensis. Lineage (NCBI taxonomy): Eukaryota > Viridiplantae > Streptophyta > Magnoliopsida > Lamiales > Lamiaceae > Scutellaria > Scutellaria baicalensis. The sequence goes on from CM016728.1 coordinate 16,294,585, forward strand.
ATGATTTTGTTTAGAATCTGATGTAAAATTATTTATATATGAAAGTCCTAAATTATTATTATAACCTTATATAATTTTTAATAAAAATATATTAAGCAATTCATATTTTGTAAGAAACATCCACATTTTTAACTAAATAAATAATAGATAATATATATATTAGTATTGTAGTTAAGTACTAAAACCCTAATTTTATTAAAATTAGGACAGAATGAACGAATAATTAGGTTTTTGTCTCGTTTGATCCAGGCCCATTCTTACCATACTTCCTTAAAAGGCCCACACTAAAATGTTGTCCAGCCAGGCCCAATCTCCCTTCTTCACACTTCTCCAACGACGTCGTACTAGAATCTCACTCATATTTCTCTCTCATCTCTCTCTCTCTCTCACACACTCCCGAAATATATATATATACCTCACACCCCTCAGTTCATTCTGCCACCAATTCCTTCAATTTTTCATCTCTGAAGATTATCCACGATGTCGAGGAGGAGAGACGATTACGAAGACGCGCTGGAGCAGGACGACGAATACGAGAACGACGACGTTGATGAAGACGATGACTATGAGGCCCTCGGGAAGGTGAAGCAGAAGCGGAGTAGATCTGATTTTATCGACGATTACGCGGAGGAGGAGGACGAGGAGGAGGAGGAGGAGGAGGAGGACGATGACGATGAGGATTACGGCGGCGGCGGCGGCGGCGGTGGCGGCAGGCGCAGTGGAGGAGGAGGAGGGAAGCGGCGGAGGAGGACGGCTTCTGATTTCTTTGACGAGGAGGCGGCTGTCGACAGCGATGAGGAGGAGGAAGAGGAGGAGGACGGCGAAGATGGTTAGGGTTCTTTCCTTTCTCTAGAATTTCGTGTTTAGTTTCAAACTCTTTTGGTCTGTGAAGTGATTGATTGTTGGGTTAACAATTGGAAGGCGAAAGCATGCTTAGGAAAGTTAGGGTTTTCTGCCGTTTATCTTTGCTGATTTTTCTTGCTATATTTTAATGCAATTTTAAAATTGATTCTTTATTTAATTCCAGAAAATTTTACTGGCAGTAAAATATTTTGTTTCTGGGTGAATGCATTTTAGGGTTTTCTACAATATTTACTGTTGCTTGTCTTGGTTAAAACATGTAGCGCGGATGAAATAGTATGTTGTCACACTACCTCCTTAAATTCTTTTAACTATTTAGAATTTGTTTAAATTCTTATGTTGCACTATTTAGAATTTCCATAAATTCTTACCCATGAAATAAATTTTATTTAAATTCTTATGTTGCACTATTTGGAATTTCTTTAAATTCTTACCCATGAAATAAAATAAATCAATGTTGCTATCATATGGAAATTTAAGGATACATATTATTTGTTCTTAACTATTTAGGCTTTGTTTAAATTCTTACCTATGAGGTAAAAATATATCAATGTTGATATCATTTGCAAATTTAAAGATACATATTATTTGTTCTTAAATTATTTAACTGTTAGAATTTGTTTGGATATCCATGAAATAAAAATTTATCAATGTTGCTATGATTTTAAAATGTAAAGATACATATTATTTGCTAAAAATTTTCTCGGAGAAATTTAAATTTAATTCAAATTTTTGGCAAGTTTGAGGTAATTACCATAAGTTTGTTTGAACTTTATAAATTTTTCTTTATGTTAGGTTTGAGTCGAAGATTTTAATTATCAGTTGTTATATTATATAAGTAATTAGGTACATAACTTTAGTTTTAATGTGTTGTCATTGATTTTACTGGTTGCCACTTTCTTAGACAAATTCCTTTTAGTTTCTTTTTTGATATTTTTTAATTAGTTGGATATTCAAAACCTTCTCAATAGATTTAGAAATATTGTAGGAATATCTCAACTGCATAAACTTTGGGGTGTCTAATTTTTTAGGTTACATCTTTTCTAAAAATTTGGTAGTTCTAGAAATTGGTCCTAACATATACAAATTTCCCCAATCGTATAGATATAATCCAACAATGGGCCTCCTCGATGAAATTCCTGGTTTCAGCACTGGTAGTATCACTTGTTTAGTTTTAGGCTTGGGTCACCTTTCAATTGGTTAAAATTTCTGTGAGGTGGTGATTGTTGTTTGTCAGTGAACATGTGCCTTTGATCAATTTATTTGTTATTCATACTTCTTAGCTGTGTTTTGTATTATACACACACAAACATCACCAACTAATCTACTTGTTGGATCTGGAGTGCAGATTTCATCGATCCTGGAGCTGATATTCCTGATGAAGATAGAAGAGTTCACCGTCGTCCACTGCTTGCACGTGAGGATGATGAGCAGGAGGATGTTGAGGAAATTGAGAGAAGGATTCAGGAGAGATATGCGAGGAGCCTTAATGTTGAGTATGATGATGAGGCAACGGATGTGGAGCAGCAAGCTCTATTGCCTTCTGTTAGGGATCCAAAATTGTGGATGGTGAAATGTGCGGTATGATAATTAGTACTGAATTTAATTTTTTAAATAAAGAAAAAGTCTTCTGATTTTATACACTTCATTCTCTAATTGCATTTCTCCTTTGTGTGCTACATAGATTGGCCATGAAAGGGAGGTGGCTGTTTGCCTCATGCAGAAGTGCATTGATAAAGGAACTGAAATGCAAATTAGATCAGTCGTAGCACTTGATCACTTGAAAAATTATATATATATTGAGGCAGACAAGGAGGCCCACGTGCGGGAGGTATGCATTAGCCAGCTGATTCCTTTATTTCTTTATGTTGTTTCTTATGATTGAATTATTGACTGGACTGATTATAAATTCAAAACTATCTGTTTGGATTTTGCTGTAGGCTGTTAAGGGTATGCGTAATATATATCCAAGTAAAATACTGCTCGTTCCAATCAAGGAGATGACTGATGTTCTTTCAGTTGAAAGCAAAACGATTGATATTTCTAGGGATACATGGGTTAGAATGAAGATTGGCATGTATAAAGGAGACCTTGCGAAGGTATGCATTATTGAGATACCTGTTTCCTTTGTGTGTGTGTGTGTGCGTGTTTAATAATTAACTCGATCCTGTTTCTCTAAGCATTCTATGGAGCTCACATCTCTTTTATTTTTATTTTTGGAAATGTAAGGTTGTAGATGTTGACAATGTGCGGTTGAGAGCAACAGTGAAATTAATCCCAAGGATTGACTTGCAGGCACTGGCTAACAAATTGGTAAAGTGCATATAAGAATGTTGTATTTTTTTTATTTTTTTTTGACCATTTTGAAGACAGCAAGGCTTGTGTTTATTTTTATTCTGTGTTGTAACGCTGAGTTTCACTAGTGCTGTTGCAAGATATCAAAGATAAAGTTCATCTTCTGGTAATGAAACTGCTAAGATAGATGACTGTTCAGTGACAACTGACAAGCTATATTGGCCATGTTTCAGGAAGGAAGGGAAGTTCCAAAGAAAAAGGCATTTACCCCTCCTGCACGTTTTATGAATATTGATGAAGCTAGGTAATCATGCTATATTCTTTTTCTGTCTTACATAAAATTTGAAGGAACCCCTCTGAAATGCGTCTGTTAAACCCTTTACTTTTGTTCTATCCAGAGAACTGCATATTCGTGTGGAGCGTAAACGAGATCCAGCTACTGGTGATTATTACGAAAAAATTGAGGGATTGATGTTCAAGGATGGTTTCCTGTATAAAAATGTATCATTGAAATCCCTCAGCACTCAGAATGTACAACCAACTTTTGACGAGCTTGAGAAATTTAGACAGCCTGGTGAAACTGGGGATGGCGATGGATCAAGTTTGTCGACGCTTTTTGCAAACAGAAAGAAAGGCCATTTTATGAAGGGTGACAGGGTTATAGTTGTGAAAGGAGATCTTAGAAACTTAAGAGGATTGGTGGAGAAAGTTGAGGAAGATACTGTGCATATCAAACCAAAAGAAAAGGGCTTACCTGTGTGTAAATTGAAACACGTCTTCATTTTCAATTCCTCATGTATAGTTTGGAATGGGGTTCCTATTATTCTTAAAACGACTAATAATATTAATCTGTTAATTGGCAGAAAACTCTTGCTATCAGTGATAAAGAGCTGTGCAAGTACTTTGAACCAGGAAATCATGTTAAGGTTGTTTCTGGTGCTACAGAAGGTGCTACTGGTATGGTTGTTTCAGTTGAAGGTCATGTGGTGAACATAGTGTCAGACACCACGAAAGAACTTGTATGCCACTCATCTTGTAGTATTTAATCTTTTTCATTATTTTACTTTGAGCAACTATTAATTCCATTGCTATTTTCTTTTTTTTTTCAGCTCCGTGTATTTGCTGACAATGTTGTGGAAAGCTCTGAAGTGACAACTGGTGTCACTCGGATTGGAGATTATGAGCTTCATGACCTTGTGCTACTTGAGTAGGTTCACTCTGTATTATTATTGTTATTATTTTCACTTTTCCCCTTGTGTATTCTAAAATACCTTGTTCCTTGCAGTGATAATAGTTTTGGTGTGATTATACGCGTGGAGAGTGAAGCTTTTCAGGTGACTATCCTTAATTAAAACCCTGAACAATGCTGTGTATAATCATTCTAAATTTGGTTTATGATTTCTCCAGGTCCTTAAAGGTGTTCCTGAGAGACCTGATGTAGCACTTGTCAGATTAAGAGAGATCAAATACAAAATTGACAAGAAAATTTTTGCTAAAGATCGACACAAAAATACATTATCTGCAAAAGATGTTGTAAAAATTCTCGAGGGTCCAAGTAGGGTACTGTTCTCTACCCCCTTTCTATTTATCTTCTGTAATTTTTGATTGCATTGTGTTTGAAAAGGAGTTGTCATCTCTTAGTTATTTTAATCTAATGCCCGGCTGTTTTTCCTATATCAGGGGAAACAAGGTCCTGTCGAGCATATATACAGAGGAATTTTGTTTATATTTGATCGGCATCACCTCGAGCATGCTGGTTTCATTTGTGTTAAGTCAGAATCTTGTATGATGGTTGGTGGATCACGCACAAATGGTGATAAAAATGTATGCTTCTAATCGTCTTTGCAAGTTCTCATTGACTATATGTTATGTTGTATTTGCTTTTCCATCTAACTTGTTGTTTCTGTAGGTCAATGCTCTGACATCAAGATTTTCCCACCTGAGAACACCACCTCATACCCCTAATTCTCCTATGAGATCACCTAGAGGAGGGGGTCGTATGAATTGTAAGTCATGATTGTAATAGAATTTGATTAAACTCATGATTTTGTATCTATGTGTATATGTGTGCTGGGGTGCTTCTGGCTGATGAATCACTTTCGTCATGATGTCTTCAGCCACATCTTTATCATGTTTTCTTTCTTTTCTTTTTTTTGGTTATTTATATTTCTGATTATGCTTATTATATTTCTACCAACAGTCGGAGGAAGGCATGGAGGCGGAAGAGGTCGTGATTCTTTAGTGGGAGCTTCAATTAAAATTCGGTTGGGACATTATAAGGGATGCAAGGGACGTGTTGTAGATATCAAAGGAGCAACAGTCAGGGTGGAATTAGAGTCGCAAATGAAGGTTGTTGCAGGCAAGTACCTTTTCCTTAGCCAAACATTCTCGATATTTTCCATTGGTAGATTAATATAATGTCCCTACTTTTTAATGCAGTTGATCGCAGTCACATTTCCGACAGTGTAAATGTTTCGACACCATTCAGGTAAATATAAAAATTTATGTTTGTTTTTCATTTTTTGGAAATTAGGGTTTCTAACCAGCTTTAGTTTACCAGGGAAACGTCTAGGTATGGCATGGGCAGCGAAACCCCAATGCATCCGTCTCGGACTCCACTTCATCCATATATGACTCCTATGAGAGATTCTGGAGGTATGTTTTTTGAGTTAGCTTTTATCTCAAAGGTGGAAAATTGGTATGTTGAGGTAATTTTGATCTTTGAATCTTCTGTAGTAATTTCCTATCATGATGGGATGAGAACTCCTAGGCCTGATCGAGCTTGGAACCCATACACACCTATGAGTCCACCAAGGTACTCTTTTTTGAGTGAAGAAGATGCAACTATAGTGGTTTTTTTTATCAATGAAAATTGCCTTCTATGTATACACACGTTATAAAATTATATGAAATCTTACAAGTTCATTTCATTGAATCTTACAAGGTCATTTGTAAGCTCTTTGTAGTAGAAAGACTAAGATGTTGATTAGCTGTAGTATATTTGTATTTGACCTTTTTTGGGAATTTAATTTTTCAGGGAAAGTAGGGAAAATTGGGAAGATGGCAATCCTGGTTCTTGGGGAACTAGTCCAAGATATCAGGTAATTTGCTTGATACAGGCTTTTTTCTGTGCATGGTTTTTCTTAGGCCGGGCCAATCAATCTTGTCATTTTCCAGCCTGGAAGTCCACGAGCATATGAAGCACCTACACCTGGATCTGGTTGGACAAATACTCCAAGTGGCAATTATAATGATGCTGGCACGCCGAGGGATAGCAGTTCTGCCTATGGTGATTAGACACTGCCTTTTACCGTCTTCTAGTCTCGAAAATACTCCAGATATCCTGTTTTGACGCAATAAATTTGTTATTTTTGGTTACAGCAAATGCACCAAGCCCATACTTGCCTTCTACTCCTGGTGGGCAGCCACCTATGACTCCCAGTTCATCGTATTTACCGGGTACTCCTGGTGGGCAACCAATGACACCCGGAAGTGGTGGTTTGGATATGATGTCTCCTATAGGAGGTCTGCTGTTTATCCTTCCCCCCGTATTCATTAGTTTCTCTTCGTCTTACACATTTTTTAAGAGCTTTATGTTGGATACTCTGTCCTGAGGTTGGTGACACGGTGTTGTGTGAAATTAAATTGAGATATTGCTTCATTTCAGGTGGAGAGAATGAAGGCCCTTGGTTCTTGCCTGATATTTTGGTAAATGTTCATAGGCCTGGTGAAGACAGTTCTATGGCAGTTATACGAGAAGTGCTCCCGGTATTTTCTTCTTCCAATCTTTATAATACCTTGGCTATTTACTTGTGTATAAACATAAATCAGATGTCAAAAAAATTCAATTCAAATTTATGTTTCACATAGCCAATTAGTTGAGACTAACGTTATGAAACTTATTTACGAAAACCCCCAGATCTATGCTTAAAACCAAAGCATGCTTGTGTTCATGTTTGAAGCAGAAGTGCATTTAATAAAATGCTTAAACTTGCTAAATTATTACTGATCTGTATTTATTATGTTCTCCTTTAGGATGGCTCGTGTAGGGTAGCACTTGGATCGAGTGGGAATGGTGAAACATTGACTGTTGCTGCTAACGAGATCGAGGTAGTGGCTCCAAGAAAGACAGAAAAAGTTACAATCATGGGTGGCGCTCATCGTGGGGCTATAGGCAAGCTTATGGGTATCGATGGCACCGACGGAATCGTAAAAGTGGATGATACTCTAGATGTTAAAATTTTGGACATAGGTATATTGGCCAAGCTTGTTCAGACATGAAAGACGAGAAGCCCTGTTTTTTGTCGACCTTTTAAATAAGGTTTGTACAGATACTAGATTATATCTATATTATCTTTGTCTTATCTTTGCACTACTAGATTCAACTTCAGTGAGAATCTTTAGCAACACGTGAGTTCAGGATTGTACCATGTTTGCTCCTTCATAGTGTCTATACAAAAACTTTTTAGTTTATGAATTACGGGTTCTTATTATCCACTATTATAACTCATGTCTACGAAGTTATATATGAAATGTAAAGTGTAGGTTAACTCATCTCCACTTGAGATCGTTCATGAAACAATCTCACATAAGACTTACATTCAAAGAATCTTCAATAAAATGTTGATAATCGATCAAGATTCAAAATTAATTTGAATCCCTCGGGTACTTTGGAATAAATAGCATTTTTTGATATTGTGAAAACCCCGTTTTTAAGGAAGGGGAATAATGATCAACATTCTTGATACAAGCCCATCATTGCACATAACATATCAATAACATTTCAGTTTCTGAGCTAGATTATACATCTTTCTTCATCAAATACATATATGAGTGCTTCCTATACTAACTTATCACACCCTTCCAAAACAATCACCCCAAAGTTGCTGCTGCAGGAGTGGATGAATGCTGCATAATCCAAGCTGTCGTCCCACTCGACCATATATAATTAATGCCCCGCCAAATCTATCGTACAAGGGGCTTCAATCGATGTATAGAAAAACTGCCACTGGATGAATATGATTCAATCTCCCGATGGATTGGATCATCGGTCAAATTATCAGGACCTTGGTTTATATAACCACAAACCAACTAAAAGTCAATCTGATTCTACAATGACCCGTTTTCTTCCCCATTCGTAATATTTGGTGAGGAACACTGCCCAAGTTTATACCCGTTCGCCTTCACTGATGCAAGGGAAATATTTACCTGTTCAGCAACTCTTACAGCCGCTTCTTCTGGGGGCAAATGGAGCAGCTGCTGATGTGGTACTTGTACTGTTTCCATATGCCTCAAAGATGGTATGTCGTCCTTACAATACCTCTGCCACATATTCCTGTATGCCGACTCCAAGCCCTGTGTGAATTTAGATCCATCACAAAGGGGGGACTTAGACATGAGATCCCGTAGTCTCATTCTCAAGTTCGAGAGTGCACTGATGTCAGAGGCCAGTTGTATAGCCAGCTCCACATATTCATCTTCACTGTTGGCTACCAGATTGCTCAATCCTGCAGTGTAAATGCATTGGTTAATCAAATAGTTTTACATTTTGAATGCAGGTCTTATAGTTATTATTCCATTCTCATGTAAATACAGAAATACGTACCAACAGTTTTGAGAAGACTCATTCCAACATTATGAGCGTGCACCAAACCTCCCATAGTGACACACGGGACTCCCATGTATAGGGACTCACATGTGGTAGTTGTCCCCGCATAAGGAAATGTATCCAAGCTAGGTATAGAAAGAGAGTTTCCAATTAACCTCAAGAAGCGTGTCGTGCAGTAATATAAACAGAACCTAGAAAAATCGAATCAATCACCTGATGTCCATTAAAGAATATGCTTGCATATGATCATGATTGAGAAGAATTAGAGGCACAAGGTCAACACGCAGTGATTCAAGCCCCAACTTCTCAAGTGTTGAAAGAAATTGCTGTCTCACACTATCACAGCAAAAAGGCTTGCACTTCACTATAAGCCGAGAATTCGGAACAGCACATAAAATCCTTGCCCAGACTTGCAGCACTTTAGGTGTTATCTGTAGCAATTGAGATATTTAACAACAGGATCTGAATGCTAAAAGTATAAGATGCTTATATTAACTGTCCCCATTACCTTTGCAAGATTGTTGAAGCTACCAAAAGTGACAAAACCATTAGACAGCGCAGGTGTTGGGCATACTGGCCCTGCTTCAGGAGAAGGGGTGTAGCATAGAAATGAGTCACGCAACCGGACTAAATCTTCAACGTGCCTGCCATTTATAGAAAAATACAATTTAAACTTGAGCATAGATACGATTAAACTACGTTTGTGATAATATAAGAAAAAACTGAGTCTCACTTCTGTTTTGTATCATGTGGATCAGCCAGTGCATCAGTTATCCTGTAATCGATGGTAGGCAAACCAGTTGTATTGGGGTAGCCAATCCATGTCACCTACAAAGCCAAGATATATAATATCGGAAGGCATTAGTAGAAGTAATATACCGTGCATCCTCATCATGAGTTAAAACCCAGTTTAAGTAATCTAAACTGATGCAATGTTTTTATCAGCTTTTGGTGGTAACTTCTGCTTCTCATGAACATAAGACATAAGAATTTGACATCCAAGGGGAAAAAAAAAGTGAATCAACCCAAGATGGTTTGCAGAATCCAAGGTTAATATTTTTGGAAAAGTCATGGACTTGCATCAATATTTCAGGGTATAGTGAACTTAAACAAGGAAAAATATTGTGTAATATAATCATTTAAGTATACCTGAACAGGTGCAGGCCGGCAAGCCATCATTCCCAATTTGTTATTTGCAGTATGACCAGTAAGTTCAACCAAGATATCAACTTTATCTTCTCTGACTATACTTGCAACTTTTTTCTCATCAATCCCATAAATATCCCTCCATGTTCCACCATTCTTGAGGACTCTATCTCTAAATCTGTTTGTTTTTGCATCTGCCTGTCATAAAAAAATCAGATCATTAACTTAAACGTATATATTGAGGTTTCAGACTTGTTTCTAGAGACAATCACTTGACCAAGAAATACATTAATTATTGGCAAAATTATTGGTCACATATACAGTAAGCTAGTAACCCGTCAAATTCAAAACTCTAGGTGAGAGAAGCATTATGACATAGTTTTACCTTCACAACTGCTGAATAAACCACCACCTTATAGTTTGCATAGTCATGATAGATAAGTGGTGCTTCAATAAAGTATGACACAGAATGAGTAAAGTAATCAGGAGACACATATCCAATAACAAGCGGCCTTTCTGGATCCTTAATGTTGTCCCAGGAAGTGTATTGTGGGAATAACCTCATAAAGCGCCTACCCCAGTCTCTGCAAATTAAACATTTTAATTCAGGAAGCACAAAAAAATTATTGGGCACAAGTTTTCGAGTTAGCCCTGACATTTAAAAATTTTGTCACAAGAAAAATACATAGGTAAACAAGCATATGTGCAAATATAAATTCATGTGCATGCAGAAATTTGTACTGTACAAAGTCAGGAGACAAGGTGCTCAAAAAGTGTGTTATAAACCAGATATATGAATATGACATTCTTGCAGGCACACACTTGCACATAAATATACTAACGGTGCATGCATAGGTTGGTGCATAATACATAAAAAATCCATGCAGTAAATAGATTTGGTAAACTATACAAGTTCAATGTCCAGCTTATTGAAAAAAGGTCATTATTACTGCAGTTGGCAAAAAGTTTGACCTGTGAGCCTCGAATAATTTGTCATCCGTGCCATCATTTATGTAGTTCATTGCAAGCAACCGATTCTGCAAGGTGTGATAGAAATAAGATGATAAACCTGCTTCGTAGAGCTAAAATTTAGCAACCACCCAGATGAAAGAGGAAAATTTAACAAGTACACGACAATGAGAAACTTGAAAGAACCACCACGAATGCATGGTAATTCATTCTCATGCATTACGCTTTAAACTGAATACCAAAATCCTTGTCCAGCAACTTCAAATACCTGGCCTGCATTACGAGAGTCCGGATCTATTTTGAGGCACTGCTCATATGCTTCAACTGCCAGAGATATGTTCCCAGCATCTCTGTAAAGGACCCCTGCACACCCAATATAAGTCTTATCTTTAATATTTGACAATGATATGATGGGAAAGAAAAAATAAACTTCCAAAACATAAGCAATAAATAACTTCTTGCTTCAAGCCCATTGAAGAAATAAAACAACATCTCTAACCAATGAGGATAAAAGGAAGAACCTAGATTATTATATGCTTCCGCATAAGTTGGATTTGCAACAATAGCTTTTTCAATCATACTCGCAGCAGCATCCATTTTCCCCTGTACACAAATAAAGTTACAACTGCACTTTTCAAGCACCAAAGGATTCAAAATACAGACTAAAAATAGTAGATATGAACCTGGACAGTGTATACAACTCCAAGATTGTTTAATGATTGAGAAAAATTAGGTTTGATTGACAGAGCCATCTGCAAATATATATGAATATTAAGTAAACAAATGAAACTTATGATATGTTTAATCACAAAGTCTGCAAGCTTCAAACTTGCCTGGTAACACTCTACTGCTTTATCAAGGTTGTCTCGATCCTTATATATAACCCCTAGATTGTTGCATGCCTCGGCACAATGAGGGTTGAAGTGAAATGCCAGTTCATAAAACACAATTGCCTGCATAAGTTAGATGTGCAATTAGTACAAATGACTCAAGAAACAAGAAAACAGAACCCAAAAAATAGGATATTGCCAAATTAATGATTAAAGTGTAACTGTACATGATACAAGAAACTTGAAATAGTGACAGATGCAAAACGTCTTCAACTGAGGCTTTATGATAAGATTACCTACAATTAGCAGTTTGAAATAAAAGTGCCAAATCGGACCATGAATTCATTTTCAATTACCATGTCAAACTTCAGCATTTCTCCATAAGCAACGCCAAGATTATACATGGCGTCAGCATAATGCCAATTATAATAAAGAGCTTTCTTATAATACGCAACACCCTGATTGATGTCACCCTCCAATTTGACCTGGATGGAAGCATTGAGTCAATAATCAAGATACATGACAGATTGCACCTTTATCAAAAAAATATTAGGATATAAATGTCAATGACAAACGCAAGAACTATAAGATGTTACAATATATTTATGATTCCAAACAATCATGAAATATTTCGTTAGAGAAGTTCAAAACAATGGAGAAAATTAAGACTTGATATAAAAGATGACAACAAGAAAATTTTAATGATGATAACCCATCCTTTTCCTGATCCCTTGAATTAATGTGAATATTAGAAGATCCATGGACCATCTACTGGAGTTCTGTGAAAACATAAATTAACTAGGTGAAAATAGAAGCCACACCTTTGTTCCTAAGTCAGTTAAGGCAATAGCCATGTTATTTTTTGCTATCTCAAAGTTTGGAGAGACAGTTAGACACCTGCACATACAAGTAAGAAAAACGGCATCAGATGGATAAAAGTGTACCAAACAGTTTATTAAAGAAAAGCAGAAAATAGTTGAAACCTTTCATAACAGGCAATTGCTGACTCCAAATCCCCACGATTTTTGTAGATGACACCCATGTTGCAATATGCTTCAGCATACATGGGCCTCTCTATAGCAGCCTTTTCATAGCAACCAAGGGCAGTGTCATATTGCATCATTTCCGAATAGACGACACCAAGGTTATAATAAGCAGGCTGCATGCAGAAAACTGATGCATCAAAATTCAAATGCCTGAAAAGAAAATGAAGTAACTAGGAAAGACATCAATGAAAGCTAGGAACATGGAATTACAGCATAGTGTGGGTCAATTTTGATAGCTTCATAATACTTCTGAATTCCCTCATTAGTATTACCAGCAAGCTTTAAGCTGGTTCCAAGATCCGTTAAAACAACTGCCAAGCATTCTGCGGCTGGCTTGTATGAAGGGTCAGCCTTTAGAGCTTTCTGATACATCTGCACAGATTAAGACACACTTATTATGCTAGGTCGTTTGCCAAACAAGATAAAAGGAATATGCAACTTAACATTGTCCATCAAAGAAAACTATAGATAAACATGATGGCCCAGTGCTCAACAAAGCAAAAATACATAACAAGACAAATTTAACAACTATGTCGCCAGTATTCAGCACTTAACCAGATTATTGTCCAGCCAGAATAGAAATACATGAACTAGATATAATAAGAGAATAGGAAATAAACCAGATACAAAAAACAGCATTGAAGCTTTTCATCCTCAAGCATAGAAAAAAAATGCATACTTTTCACTTCTACTGTTGTATTCTTACATGTATATACATATATGTTTTATTTAATCAGTTCAGCTCAATTGCATATTTTTATTCTCAAAATTGGGACTTCAGGTTTTCATAGAGTGAGCTAAGATTTAAGCAGTAAAAAGCATCTATTCTTAGAATCAAGATAACATAACAAGATTCAACAAGTTTAAAAAAAAACTAAAACAGCACGTATGACAAATGTGTGCAGGCATAAGCATACCTCAGCTGCCTCCACCAGGCGACCCTCTTCTTTATATAAGATCCCACAATGTGTTAAAGCACATGCATTTTGAGGTTCAAGCCTCACAGCTTCAGCAAAACTCTCATACGAAAGCCTCCCCAAGTTCTGCATTTGCAGGCAAATCCCTTTGCCTATAAGAGCTTCTACATTATCACCATCCTTCTCCAACACACTTTCATAGACAGAAAATGCATCCACAAACTTGTTCCTAGAACGTAGAATGTTGGCATATGATAAAGCATCTTTCCCTTCAACTGTCAGATTTGTATTTCTTCCAGAAGGCGGCACACGACCATCTCCATCTTGAGAGTCCCTCACTTTATCATCGTCGATGTCGCCATTCTCTTTTGTCAACCCCATTTAACTTGCCAAATACACTCAGATTCCTGAAACAAGATAATCACATAAAGAACACACTACTGCTGTGGTTCCACCTCAAAGCTGACTAACCTTCACTCGAAATTAATCACTCACTCATTTAATTAATTGATCATCTTCCTTACCCAAACAAGCAACGAGAATCAATTCAGGTACTCCCTTTCTCTATCCGCAATATTATGCAGCCAATTGCGGCAATGGGAGCAAGGAGCAATGCCCAAAAACAGCAAACTAACCATAGTTCCTAAAGCACATCAACATCTCCTTCCAAAAACACAAATTTCCATGGGAACTCGTCCAAATGCAGAGTTCTTAATTTGATTCTCTCGCACAAAGGGTTGGATCAATCTCCCCTCCACCAGCAGCTCCCAGCACCAATCCCAGGTTTATGTGGATGACGAAAGCTATATTTCGATGATCGTGCGCCTCATATATGTGCAAGGCGCTCACCTTACTCGAGGAGGCGCAACGGCTGAGAGGCGCCGCAGACGACGGCCTGAACCCTAGTTTCAAAATCGAAACCAAAAAAAGAAAAGGAAAAGGAAAACTTAACTTAAAAGTGAAATTGTGAAGAATTCTGATACGACCATGAACACACCTCGAGTAAGCCTCGAGCTCCAAAGAAGCACAAACACAGATTAAGGAAGGAAAACAGAGGAGAGAGAAGGAACAGAGCTACAGAGAAGAAGAGCTGTGATTTCTGAAATATTTCGATGTTAGAGCGGTTCTTTTATTTTATTTTATTTTTATTTTTATTTTTTACCATGGGTTTGAATATGGGCTTTATGTCCTATTGGGCCGAATATACTGGGCTTGGGCTTAACTGAATCAACTATAAACAATATCATCACAGTGAATCCGAGTCTTCAACGAAGCCCATTATTGTCTAAATTGATTGGATTGGGCCAACCTCAATAAAAATGGATCCTTTTGAAAATCCCATGTTCATTTGGTACATTTTTTTATATTTCCTCATCTTCAAAAAATAAATGAATATATATATATATATATATTTAGATTTAGCTTTCTCCAAAATATTATTCTTAAATTTCGATTAGTTGAATAAAGTAAGAAGATTCTTATATGAGAAACTTTCACTTATACATTATTTGTGGATTTAATTTTTTAATATCTACAAACTTTCACACCACTAAATTCATTACAAAATTAGAAAAGGAATTTATTGATTTAAGACCAAAAATATATAGGTTGACTTTTTTTTTTTCTTGTTTTGAAAAATTAATTTTGATGGAAAATATTAAAGTAATGATGAATTGTTTTAGGAGGAAGAAAATGATGAGGAAATGAGAAGACAGGTGTTCATGGGCCGGCGCATGCGTGTGGGCCCAATAGCAGGGTATTTTTGTCTTTTCGCATTCGGATTCTACCTTACATAAGAAACTGTCTAATTCTTGCCCCTTATTTTCCAGCACCCATCCAACTCTACTTATATTCCTCTTTTCTTTTTCTCCATTTTCACTCTTTCTAAATAACAATTAATAAATTTTAATGATTTCCTTTTTTGGATTTTATTTCATGAGTAGTCACGTGAAATTTAAATTCTAAAAACGGGTAAATTTATAAATAGGGACTATTTTGTAGAGTTGGTCGAATTGTGAGTGGTAGGATTGCACAGCTCATGAATTATTCGTGAGATGGTATCGTATAAATTTTATGTACTTTTATTAGTAATATAAAATAAAGCTAGAAATATATTCGTAGTGCAATTTCTTTATGGAATTGTGGAATATTGATAGGTCTAAGTGGAAGTAATATTTAATGGATGTATAACGACTAAGTTGTTTTAAAGTTTGAGTTAATGTAGATGGAATAGTTTTTTACAGCTTTTGTAAGAACTAACAACTTAATCATATTTAAAAATGTTGTGTGCATTATAATTTAAATTTGAATTAATAAAAAATATAACCCTTTAAATATGAAAGCTAATTGCTAATTAAATAAGGCCATGAAGATATTTAAAAAGTAATTATAATTCCTGGAAAGTGGTTTTGCTTTATACATACTTTAAATGGTCATTCTGTAGTACACCGGGTGTATTAATGCACCAAACTCTCCATCATTTTCAGTTATTAAATCTGAGATCATAGTTGACTTTGACCTTAATGATCTCAGATCTGATAGCTGAAAATGAGTGGAGAGTCTAGTGTATTAATACATCTGATGTACTATAGAACTACCCTACTTTAAAACAGTATACCTATGAGAACTGGTTTTTTTTTCATCACATATTATTATATAATTGTCTGATAAAAAAAAAAGGTTAAAAAAACAAAATATTGAATTTGATATCAATGATTGGAGTGGATAAAATTCTGACCTTATTTTGCACGCTTCAAAAGCTTCTCATAATATATATAACAAACGTCGAATTAAACATATGCACGATTCAAAATTATAATATGCATGATGAAATTTAACCTTTAAACTTTAATTCATGATTCACTTTATAAAACCTATGTTACATCGTTTTATGGCCAATATTAAACGTGACCGAGTTTCACTATCAACAATTTAATTATATAAATATATTTTCACAAATCAATAGCGATTTGTGAATTAATTGAATTAGATGTGTGTAAAATGCTACGGTAAGAGTCTAATCTTTAATTAATATATATATATATGTATATAGTGTTTCTAAATTTTGATATTCGATTTGATTTTAGTATTTTAGTTAGATGGTTGTAAATCAAATGAAATTGAATATCAAAGCGTGTTATACATATTTAACTGGCTATTTTTATTTTTATTTTATGAGGAAGTCTTCATTTTTTTCTGTTGTTTTTAAGTTAAAACATAGAAAAATTTAAAATTCATATAAAAATAATGTTTTGAAAAGGATTGTTTTAATTTTTCTTACACAAATTTAAAAAAATAAAACATCAATTTCTAATGTATTATAATGAAATAGTTTAATTATATATGGAATGAATGAATATGGTCAAATATTTTCAAATCCTACCATGCTATTGTTTTTTAATAAATCTTGATACACATGAATTTTTCCAAAAATAGAGAGTTGAAATATTAACTTTTGGTGGGAAATTAGGAATATTATTATTATTATTATTATTATTATTATTATTATTATTATTATTATTATTATTATTATTATTATTATTATTATTATTATTATTATTATTATTATTATTATATGATACTATTCCTTAGCTAAAATTATGGAACTTATTATCATATTGTTTTTATGGAATTAATTTGACCCTCTTTCCAATTTTGAGTCCAAAATTTCTTCATTAGTTAAGGATATATTTGTCAAATTTTTATGTTCATTAATCTATAACAAAAACTTCCAAACGATGCTTATTTTTATACAGAGGAAGTATAATGAAAGTATCATAGAAATTTTAAAAGAATACATGGTAGTATCAATTAAATTTTCAAAAATATAACTATTTTTCTGGACAAAAGTATATGTGTATTATAGACGGGATGTGATAGTACAAAACCCTAAAAAGATCGGTTTGACTATTTATTACATTTGATGTTATATCTCATATTTCATAATATTTAATACATGGTACGTGTTAAATAGTGATATTCTCATATATACATGACGCGTACGATTATTTTAAGTGTAAGATCAAATCTAATAAAACATCTAGTGTGTAAAACCACTCACTACAACAACCATATTTATATAGCCACACTATGCACTTCAAAAAAATAGTAGGGCATAACACACAACCACTTCTCATCTCCCACTCCCAAAACACACAGATCAGCAAAGATGATCAATGGAGATGATTTCTACAAAGTAATGTGTGCAATGGCCCCCCTTTACTTTGCAATGCTGGTGGCCTACGCCGCCGTGAAGTGGTGGAAGATCTTCTCGCCGGAGCAGTGCTCCGGCGTCAACCGTTTCGTGGCGGTTTTCGCAGTTCCGGTTTTGTCCTTCCACTTCATCTCTCAGAACAACCCTTACCAAATGGACACAAAATTCATATTGGCAGATACTCTGTCCAAAGCATTTGTGCTCACATTGCTCTCCATTTGGTGCATTTGTAAAGGGCACTTGGATTGGCTCATCACTCTTTTCTCTATTTCCACTCTCCCCAACACTTTGGTTATGGGCATTCCTTTGCTCAATGCCATGTATGGAGACTTCACTCAGAGCCTCATGGTCCAGCTCGTCGTCCTCCAATGCGTTATCTGGTACGTTGTCATGTCTGTCTGTACGTCTTTTCGTATTTTAATCTCGTATTTTATTTCATCAGTATCAGTACACTTTGCCTGTTGAATGAAGTGTACCTACCATGTGCTATACATGGATTGAGCACTGTATATGACTAGCTAGCTAGCCTTAAAAATAAGTTGATTTATATGAAATTTTATTACAAGCATATATGTATACTAATTATAAGCAAGGTTTTCATTGAAAGCAAGGTGAAAAAAGATGGGGAACATTAGTCAAACATAAGGGGGCAGGCTTAAAGTGAATTGAATTTTTAACCTAAAAGATGTATGTAAAGTTTGTGTTGTATCTACACCATAAGGATGTGTAGGATGTGATGGTTCATTTTCTTTTGACCATATGTCCACTTATGTTTCTCACATTGTCACTTTCACTTTGGATTCCCAAAACTTTCACTTTGGTTTTTTTTTTTTTTTCCTTATCATATTTAATTTCAAAGCTACTGTCACAAATTTGAAATGAAAATCAAGAAACTTGTTCATTATTCTCCATATTTAATTTAAAGAAGCTTATATCTTTACTGCTTTTCTACACTTAAGACTTCATTACATATATGTTATTGCTCGAAGGGGGATAATAGAGCAATATAAATCAAGGGATTTAGACGTTGGTTTGTTCCTATAATTTAGGGATTGTGATATTGATCATTCCTCCTATAAAATAGAATAAGAAATTAATGAATATTGAATTTTTGTACAATCTATTTGAAATAGTGAAATTATTATTATTACTATTATTAAACTTGAAATATGAAAGAAAATATGATGGTGCAGGTACACCCTATTGCTCTTCCTCTTTGAGTACAGAGCAGCCACCATACTAATCCAAACCCGGTTCCCCGGCCAAAGCGCCGCCGCCATAACCAAATTCCACGTCGACAATGACGTCATCTCCCTCGACGGGCGGGACCCACTCTGCACCGACTCCGAAATCGACGACAACGGGCGCATCCGCGTGCGCATCCGACGGTCCACGTCTTCCGCGCCCCCATCCTCCTCCATGGGCCTCACTCCCAGAGCATCAAATCTCTCCAACGCCGAAATCTTCTCCATCAACACACCTCACGAATTCGGGTTCGGGCTCCGGCCCGTAAGCCCGCGGCTCTCGGGCTACGCTTCCTCCGATGCCTACTCGCTGCAGCCCACTCCCAGGGCCTCCAACTTCAATGAATTGGACCTCTCCGCCGCTAGCCCCACGGCGGCGAAGGTTTTCCGGCAGCCGTCTCCGACGGTAAAAATGGTGTGGGATTCGCCGCTACATCAAGGGTTCAGAGATGACGGTGGTGGTACGTTCTCAATTTTTCTGCGCCTCATTGTGCCATTTATTTTTGCATGGGAATTCAAAAGGTTTAATTAATATACTTTTTTTTAAATGACTAATTAATACTACTATACTAAATACTACCTCCATCCCAAAATAAATGACGTTTTAGCCTTTTGCACATATATTAAGAAATGTGATAAAAAGTCCAACCTACCCCTATTTAAGTTTAATTAATGAGGTACTTTTATCTCTTTAACACATTTAATTTGAGGTGAGTAAATAGGGGTATATTTGGTATATTGCATGTAAATATGCTTTGGAATACGAAAACGACAATTATTTTGGGACAAATTTTAGTTGCTAAAACGTCATTTATTTTGGGACGGAGGTAGTAGTATAATTTCCTAAATTTATATATATATATATATATATACACACACATACACAATAAAATATACTCCCTCCGTCCCGCTCCAACTTACCTACTTGCCATTTTCGTCCGTCCCAATTGAACTTGCCAACCCCAAAATAGCAAAGAAATAATATTTTTTTAATCAAAAAGTAACCAAAAAGTCAAAAAACAACAACAAAAAGTATAAAAAACACTTTTTAATCAAAAAGTAACCTAGTCAACTGCATTTTCTTAGGTTCTGTGCCCGGTCCAAGTAGGTAACTTGGACCGGGACGGAGGTAGTATAATTCAAGATAAAATTCTATTCAATTTTATGTGATTGGGTACTCATATATATTAAGATTTCTTAAGTTGTCTTCATCACATTAATCGATTTCAGATCTTATTGTAAGGTTTTTCTAAAAATGTGGTATCCAATTTTAAGAACATGTCATTATATTTCTGCTATAAATTAAGATAGTGAAGCTTCTAAATTGTTAATGATGATAATTTGTAGGAACATGTCAAAATAAAATATTATTGGTAATATAAATGAAAAGTTGAGGTTTGTTACATTAAGGAAAAAACAGCTTGAATTAACTTCATTTTCATGATAATAGTTTTAAAAAATATTTGTATTAAGATACATATTAAGTATGAATGATTTAGTCTAAAAACTGCGAATGCTACACCTTGTAAATTCTACACTAACATACATATACCTATATACATAAATTAATTATACATACACATATATATACCTTTACATATATTTGGAAATAATAATAAAAATTATTACTGTATTGAAAAGCATATGCGAAAATTAATTAATTGCAAATATATATCTACAACATTATCCAGAATTGATCTTTTGTTACATTTGGTGTTACATCGCATGTATCATCATATTTAATGCATGTCATGCGTTAAATAATGATGTCACTGTCTGACGTGGATATTTTATAATAGGTATACACAAAATATAATAAAACATCTCGTGTAAATAGTATCCGGACATCGAAAATTGGATTTAAGACAGGTAACCTCGACTATGCACGTTGAGCTGGGTATGTTTGTATTGGGGTTTGCATGTACAATTTTGTCACAAGATTCTCTCAACCATTGCTTTCATTCTGTCAAATATTTTGTCTGAAGAGACAAGAAATTGACTGGACTTCTTTGATGCCCCCATAATATAATAGAACAATTATTTTTTTCACTTTAGATATTTTTCTTGCTCTAATTCTCCAAATCAAATTGGCTAGTAAAGATTAGAGATTTCTTTTTCCACTTTTTATATTGGTTTATAAAGTTTTTTGGTATTTAAGTTCGAAAAAACATTTTTGTATTCGTTATGTTATCAAATTAAATTAAAATACATAGTATAAAGACTGATAAAATTGATTGAATAAAATTAGGAAAATGGTTGTGGGCACACATAGATATTTAATTTAATATATTTGATCAAATTTGCTTGCGATCGAAGTAAAACCCTTGATCTTTTATGCTCTTTTAATAATTATATACTACTTTTATTTCATACTAATTGCAATGTTTTGTTTCCTATTTATTGCTTTTCAATTAGTGCTATTGATTTTCATATAAAGTTTAACCTTTACTACCTGCTTTTCCAAAAAGTGTCTTCATTTAGTAATCTCTCATTTTGTGCCAATTAATAAAAAAAACTTGGACACGTGAAACAATTCAATTAAAAATTGGCTGGCAATTTAAACCAGGTTTTTTTAATTATAATTAATATTTTATCATTATTTAATAAATATTTTATCCACCGCTAATATTATTATCATGACTATTATACAAACTTGTCTAGTTTTATTTATTCAAATTAACGTAGGAGAAGAAAGGAAATAATTTCTAGCTTTTGTTTTATACATTTTTATAAATTAAAATTTTCAATTGCTTTTCTATGTTATTATTGCATTTGTGTGTTAGATTTTATGAGAAAAAATTACAGGGCAAAAGCTTTTATTAATGGATTACATTATTACAATAAAGCACGTGTGTGATAATTGGGATTTCATATGTTGGATTTCAATGATTGTCCATTTGAAATTTATGTAATAAAATGATTATTCCCACTATAAGTTTGTCCCTCTTTGTCACTCTAATGCTTTTTATGCCATTTCGAACTAAATTACATTTGCATAATTTTGCCTCCACTTTTTAATTCCAATCATATATATGCACTAGAATTTGTTGCCTCGATTTATTTCACTTTTTTGGTTAATTTCTACTTAATTAATTTAACTTTCTTAAATTTCAACATAATTAATTTAATTTTATGCAGAGAAAGATCTTAGCTTCAGGGACTGCACAAAAATCGAAGTGGAAGAAGGCTCGAAAACAACCAATCAAGAAATGCCACGTGCCATTGTAATGCTGAGGCTCATACTCATCATGGTTGGAAGAAAGCTTTCTCGTAATCCAAATACATATTCCAGTGTTATTGGCCTAATATGGTCTCTAATCGCATTTAAGTAAGTTAATTATTTTCAGATCACATAAATAATTCTGTTTAATTTTTGTATCATTAATTTTACATGTTCTATAACACTTCTTTAATCAATAAGTATGTTTTCGATTTATAAAGTTTAATAGATGACTGATTATACATGATTGATTTATTTTTTTGAACAGATGGAACATTGGGATGCCAAGTTTGGTGAAATATTCAATCAAAATCATTTCTGATACAGGGCTGGGAATGGCCATGTTCAGCTTAGGTATGTTAATTAATTACACTAATTATTATTGAAATTCCTTACTATTGTTAGTAATTTCCAATTCTCAACCTAACACGAGCCCATTAAAAATGAGACAATTGGCAGGGCTGTTTATGGCACTTCAGCCTCGAATAATAGCTTGTGGTGGGAAAATGGCGACGATATCTATGGCTATTCGATTCATCGTCGGCCCGGCAGTGATGTCCGCCGCCTCCGTCGTCATCGGCCTCAAAGGCGTGCATCTGCATGCAGCCATAGTTCAGGTACCTCTACTGGCATTTTAAATTTAAGTTTCTCATCGGCATTTGTCTGATATTGTCTTTATTTTTTTCCACTCTGTAGGAATACATGTTAATGTGTATATTATAATTAGTGGTTATAAGTTTGCAATATGAATTGGATACGTTTAATCATGCATATTAGTCAAAATAATATTTCATAACTGAATAATAAAAAGTATTTATAAATCATAGACACTTATATTTGGTCCCAATTGATTCTTTAGAATTAATTTTCTATAATTATAAATCAATATTTCATTTTATTTTAATCTAATTGAGTTTCTGAATTTTTTTTTTTTTTGTAATTACTAAATTTAGGCAGCTCTTCCACAAGGAATTGTCCCATTTGTATTTGCACGAGAGTATGGACTACACCCTGATATACTAAGTACAGGGTAAATTTCCAATTTATTTAATTTTCAGAATTTATTTATCAAAAATAATTTATTTAATTTCTGGAATTTATTATCCAAATTAATTAAAATTTTCTCCTATTTTTGCAGGGTTATATTTGGAATGTTGGTATCTTTACCAGTAACTCTTCTCTATTACATAGTGCTGGGGTTTGTGAACTAATTGAGGTTATCATTTTCTCTGACTTTGTATGATCAGTACATA
Source organism: Scutellaria baicalensis (assembly GCA_005771605.1). Classification (NCBI taxonomy): domain Eukaryota; kingdom Viridiplantae; phylum Streptophyta; class Magnoliopsida; order Lamiales; family Lamiaceae; genus Scutellaria; species Scutellaria baicalensis. The sequence goes on from CM016728.1 coordinate 16,318,187, forward strand.
TCTAACAATTGAGTTTCATAAATCATAATTTCAATGTATACATTCTAAATGGTATTCCATAATAATTTTATTATTAGGGAAGAAGGATGTATTTGTATATTGAATCGGGTTTTCGTTTCAACTATTCGATCTATATATACAGTCGAACTGACAATATCATCGATTTGATCGTAGGTATATATTAAAGTAAAATAATTATTGGGTGAGGTGGAGAATGAAAATGATTCAACATATGATAATTGCAGACAATATTATGTCTAGTCATCTAGAGTGGATGACTTATCACTGCAAATTGCAATATTCCATGAAATTAGAGATTGCAGAATTATTGCTTCCATTTCTCTTCCCCATGTTTAGGTCAAGTTACTTTCCCTGCTATAATGTACACTTCCTTCATACTACATTTCTTGTTCATTACAATATCAATATATATGTATATAAAGCATATTAATGATCATAAATCATTTTACACACACGAAATATAGTTGTGTTTAATAATAGTATATATTATTTGGGATTAACAAGCAAAACTCGGTTATTTACTTTGATTATAAAAAAGTTATATTTGCTCCTCGTTTTTCATTAAAGTAATAATATAAAAAGGAGTTCAATAATAACCAATTACAATTCGAAATACAGTTTAGTATTAATATGCTAATTTTTATTTTTATTATAATTTTTTTGTTATAATTTAAAAGGGGACAATACAAATTATAACCATATTGTTGGACCGAAACCCAAGGTATTTCTAAATAGGTGGGCTCCAATCAGAATGGGCTACGCTATTTAATGGGTCAAGAATATCAACCCATCTCAAACCAATCTAAAAATAAAATACTAATTTCTCTCTCATCCATCTATTCAACCTACAATTCAATCTAACTTTATTTTTTTTATATCCGCATCCATAACCCAACCCAATCCAACCAAACCTAAAATAATAATTATTATTTTATTTTTTATTAATTGCATAATTTTTTTAATTAATATTCATTATAATTTGAAATGTACAAAAAATACAAAAAATAATTTAATATTCTAAATCTATAAATATATTAAGGAAAATAATTTAAAACACATTTAGATAATATATAATAACTAAATTACAATTACAAGAGTTGAAATACGAAATTGAAAAGAAATATATCAAAATACAAGTAGATGCATGAAATAAAAAAAATCAAATAAAGAACATGCAAATTACATTGATTTCTAGCTAGTTCCAAATTTTTGTCATATATGTTCAATCAAGTCATTTTTTAGAGCGTTGTGAGTTTCTCTGTTACGAAGATTTTCCCTATTAATCATATAAGTGGACAAGATCGCGATTCGTTCAGTAGAGTATTGAAAACGTTGGTCTGCATTTGTAGGATCATCAACTACAAATTCAGTGGGATCAAAATAATTTTTGTAAGTGTCATGTTCATCCTCTACTATCATATTGTGCATGATGATACACGTCATCATAATTTTTCCCATCAATAGTTTATCCCAAACAAGACATGGACGTCGAAAAAACGCGAAACAAGCTTGTAAAACCCCAAATGCTCGTTCAACATCTTTTCGCACAGCCTCTTGGTGTTGAGCAAACAACTTGTGTTTTTGGAGCTGTGGAGAAGTTATTGACTTGACAAATGCAGCCCATGAAGGATATATGTCATCAGTGAGATAAAATGCAGCCTCATTTTCTCGACCATTCACAACGTAGCTAACCTTTGGTGCTCGACCTTCCGAAATATCACTAAAAACTGGAGATCAGTGAAGTACATTAATATCATTGCATGAACTTGGTGTTCCAAAGAAAGCATGTCATATCCATAAGTCATAAGATGCAACTGCTTCCAAAATGATTATTGGTTTTCCACTTCTCCCTGCATATTGTCCAGCCCATGTAGTAGGACAATTTTTTCATTCCCAATGCATACAATCAATACTTCTTATCATGCCTGGGAATCCACGTTGTTCCCCAACATAGAGAAGTCTTGCCAAATCATGTTGATTGGGTCTTTTGAGACACTCGTTACCGAAGCAGGATATGACCCCTTCTACAAATTTTATGAGAGCTTGTCTTGTCACAGTTGCACTCATTCGTAAATATTTGTCAACAGCATCGGCATATGTACCATACGCCAACACCCTCATTGCTCCAGTGCGTTTTTGAATCGATGAAAGCCCTTGTCTACCGGTTGCATCACGCCTTTGTTGAAAATATACATCATTGGCAGTTACAGTTTCCACTATACGAAAGGAATATTGTTTTTTGCATGCGAAATCTTCATCGAAAGACCTCAGGAGTATATGTTGGTGTGTCGACAAAATAGTCGCTCATCAAATGCTGCTCACCAATCTCTTGTCCTCTATATATCACAATACCTTTTTCTGGCTCTAGGAGTGTGATCTCCTATGACTAGATTGGGATTGTTTATGATCATATCATTTATGATATGATCAAATTGACGATTCTGCTGAGCAACTCGTTCCTCCCATTCATCAATATCCTCCCATTTATTGTCAGAATTAGAGCTTGAATCTGAGTATGAAGTTGAATTTTCATTGTAAGACATTTGTAAAGTGGATTGTGTTAGTGAGTAAGATATAATAATTTTCGTGTGTTAGTTTGATATGTATCAAATTCGTATATATAGACAAGTGGTAAGACATATGCATGTGATGCAAGATATTAAAGTTTAAAGTGACAAGACATATGCATGTTATTAAAGTTAAAATTGACAAGTGATAAGACATACATGCGAATTCTTAGCTTTAGCTTGATGTGATGGATGCATGTGATTAAAGCTAAGAATTGTGACAAGTGGTAAGACATATGCATGTGAATTCTTAGCTTTAACTTGATGTGATGAAATTGACAAGACAAATGCCATCAATAAGTGATACAAAATTAAAATGACATAAATAAAAATTACATTAATTAAAAATACATAAACACCAATTACATGAATTTAAATTACATAAATTATAAAATAACCTGAAAACAAATCACATTGACTGTTTAGACACAAATTCCATTAGATGACGTTTCATCTCTTCTTCTTCTGGAGATAAGTTATCTTTAGCCAACAATGTCCTCAAATACCAGAATTTATCTTCATAATCTTCTTTTGCTCCTTTCTTTTCTCAAGTTCAAGTCTCTCTTTTCCCAGTTGGTTCATCATTTCAGCTTCACTTTCTCTAGTGAGCCTCATTGCTCGAATTTCAGCAGCAATTTCAGTAGAACCTGCATATTGTGAATTCTTACATTTTCCCTTTCTTTTCGTCATCTCTCGGCCTATGGGACGGGGATTAATTAAGTTACCACTGCCTGGAGTATCTGGATTGGATGGGGTGGAATAATCCCCACTTTCACTGGTTCTTGCTCTCTTTGAGGTGCCACCACTTTCTTCATCACCCTCTATATTTTCTACATGTGAACCATGGTCTAGTTTTAGAGCTCATTTTCATTTTTACTCATAACCTCATTGAATACAAACAAGTCCTGAAACTTATTACCACCTCCTGGTACTTTTCCGAAAATTGCATGAGCTTCTCCCTCAATATCCATCTTGCTCATTCCGCTTCTTCTCCGAGAATATGCTTCAGTATAAGCAGCAATCCATTTATTTGCACTCTTATTAAGTCGTTACCAACGACCTTTTAGAGAGTCCACATTTCTTTCGTTTATCTCTTCCGAATTTTCATCTCGATGATTTGTGTACATTTTATGTATTTGTGCCCACATAGAGACGGACTTTTGATTTTTGTCACGTGTACTATTTTCACTAACAAAACACCAAGAAAACATTAAAGCTACATCTTATTTCACAGTCCAACCTACACTTTTTACCCCATTTTGGTTTGTGTTTCGTTGTTGAACATTTTCGAATAAATTCCGGGAGATATTTTGTGGTGGTTAGACATGCTCAAATGTAGAATCTTGATTTGGATTTGGAGAAAATTGAGAGTTTTGATAATAGTTTGGATAATCTTCCGAGAGAGAAAAAGATTGAGAGTTAAGAATTGATTGAAAACTTGAATAATTTTGAGAAGTTGAATAATTTTGGGAGTTTGGAAGATCTTGGGAGTTTGGAAAATAATTAGGATGGTTTGGATCCATGATAGAAATTAAGAGATGAATGATAAAAAAATAGAAAAAAAAATAGAGAATTTAAGATGTGTTCCAAAATATGTCAATATTTGTGTCTATTTATAAAGAATTAAAAATATAAATTTTGATATATATATATATATCTTTTAAACTAATATTATTCACAATATTTACAATATACATTTTATCCATATAAAATATAGTTGAACAAATCAAAAAAAGACATGTGTCATCTTTTAATTGACCAACTCAAATAGGTTAAGAATTTAAGTCCACCCTCTTTCGGGTTGCAACCTACAATTATTTTTTTTTTCAATTTATTTTCTACTTCTGCTTCAGGTCGGCAACCTCTCACTGATGAGGGTAGTCTAATATAGGCCTCGTGGATCGTGGGCATAGTGAATGATAATAAATTTTTTTTTAAAAAGTAGCTATCATTATACGTGGCTAAACGAGAATGAATTGAAAAGTTTTGTCAATTCAGATCCTTTGAGGTTCCACGTGTCCTCACCAATGGCAGGCGCTTATGTGTGTCTATATATATATACACACACATGTATCATCATATCGCTGCAACGGTAATTCAGTCCCCAATTTGCAGATACACTACTCAACGATCAGTGCGAGAGTGTGTGTGGAAATGTCTAGTACTCAAGGTCAAGTTATTCGCTGCAAAGGTGATTTCTGATCATAATCATCGCTGATGAGGTGTTATGGAATTCCGATTGTTGCTGATGTTTTGATCTGCTTGAAATTACTTTTTCTCATCGGTTTTTGGTCTGAGTTTGATCTGTTATCGTTGAAATGATTGCGTTGCATTTTGTGTAAAATCCTATCGAGAAATCGGTTTTGATTTGATGATTCGCTGATTCGAGTGATGTTAATTGTTGCAATAGCGGCGGTGGCGTGGGAAGCAGGGAAGCCTCTGGTGATTGAAGAAGTGGAGGTGGCTCCGCCGCAGAAAATGGAGGTTCGTTTGAAGATTCTCTTCACCTCCCTTTGCCACACTGATGTTTACTTCTGGGAAGCAAAGGTAATTGTGAAATTCCTATGATCCAATTCTGATTTGACTAATTAATTTAAGGATTAGTTAAATTCACCTATCGTTATGTGGCTTAGTGGTGATCAGATGTTTGATCGTGTTCATTGAGGCTCTTCTTTGATTTGCGTTACAGGGACAAACGCCTTTATTTCCTCGTATCTTCGGCCATGAAGCTGGAGGGTATGGTTTTATCCAAATTTGAGTGCATCTAAGTAGAATTTAGTTATGGTAATTAGGATAATGCGAATACTGATTAGTTTTCTGGTGATTTGTTTCACTTGATTCGTTTCGTTTTTGATACAGTATTGTCGAGAGTGTTGGTGAAGGTGTCACAGAACTTGCACCAGGAGACCATGTTCTTCCTGTTTTCACAGGTGAGTGCAAGGAGTGTCGTCATTGTAAATCAGCAGAAAGCAACATGTGTGACCTTCTCAGGATAAACACGGACAGAGGGGTCATGATCGGAGATGGCAAAACGAGGTTCTCCAAGGATGGGAAACCGATATATCACTTTCTTGGGACTTCTACTTTTAGTGAATACACTGTTGCTCATGTTGGCTCTGTTGCCAAGATTAATCCATCGGCTCCGCTGGATAAAGTTTGTCTTCTGAGCTGCGGGATATCCACAGGTTGAATATCTCCATCTAAACTTGTATTGTAGTATGTTTCAAAGATAGATTATAGTATCCCATTATGATGAGGTCGAGGTAATGGTGATTTTGATTTCATTTGTTTTGGGGCTTGAAGGACTTGGTGCAATGCTGAATGTTGCAATACCATCAAAGGGTTCAACTGTTGCTATTTTTGGATTGGGAGCAGTTGGCCTTGCTGTGAGTATTAATTAGGACAGAGTTTTCTGCTTTTTCTGCTTGTAATGTGAGAAATATGAGTGTTAATATTCCCTGTTCTTCAGGCTGCTGAAGGGGCTAGAATTTCTGGGGCTTCAAGGGTCATCGGTGTTGATCTAAACCCGAGTCGTTTTGCTGAAGGTTTATCAATCACTCGTGTTTTGAGCATGTGCAATGTGATGTGCTTTGAATAATTATAGCTAATTGCTATCTTTTGTTTCTGACAGCCAAGAAATTTGGTGTAACTGAATTTGTGAATCCGAAGGATTATGATAAGCCTGTTCAGGAGGTTGGTTAGCAATATAGCTTAGTCGAGCCCAGATTATTGAACAACCTTAGCATCTTTTACTTACCTTTTCAGAGAGAATTTTATGAGCTTATTAAGATCCAATTGCTGGGATTATCAGGTCATAGCTGAGATGACCGATGGTGGAGTGGACCGTAGTGTTGAGTGCACTGGAAATGTCAAGGCGATGATATCTGCATTCGAATGTGTTCATGATGTAACTATCTACAACTCTTTCGTTTGTCTCATTTCTGAGCATCATAGTACAATTCAATACTTGTTTTAATCCCTGTCACAGGGTTGGGGTGTTGCTGTTCTTGTTGGGGTCCCAAACAAAGATGACGCCTTCAAAACACATCCGGTGAATTTGCTGAACGAGAGGACTCTGAAAGGGACCTTCTTTGGCAATTACAAGCCACGAAGCGACATCCCAATAGTCGTTGAAAAGTATATAAAGAAGGTAATATTAACATGGGATCCTGCAACACGAGACTAAATGTGTATTGAATTGATATGTCTTTTCGTTTATTGATTTGATCTTACGTTCCAGGAGCTGGACCTTGAGCTAGAGAAGTTCATCACCCACAAAGTTGCATTCTCGGAGATCAACAAGGCTTTCGATTACATGTTGAAAGGTGAGTCTCTCCGTTGCATCATAACTATGGAGAACTAATTTACAGTACTGTCGATGAGCTTAACATGAAAGAGATTTCGAGTGGTGTGTATTTTAGAAACTAGTACAGAGCTCGTGCGTTGTATTAGAACAATAATTTGAGAATGTACAAGTTGATATGACAAGTAAAACATATTAATAGTATATGTACTTATTTGAAGTTTGAGCATGTAAAATTTGTTGTGCTTCAGTAACTTTAAATCTCCCCAATTTATTTATTTTCTGTTTTACAAATTTTGTATTTCGTTTTGTTCATATTTTGTATTTTTTTCCTTCAAATTTTGTCTTTCTTTTTCTTCATGTAGTAATTATTAATTACATTGTATTTGTTAGATGTTGTATATGAAAACGAAATGTACTTTACAAATTGTACGTGACATGTAGATGGCTAGTTTTATAAATAATCTCTAAACATGATCTTTTATATCATAGTATTTGTTAATGTGATTATAAATAAAAACAAAACATTCAAAAATTATGAAAACAAAGAAAAGGTTGAAAAGTATTTTTCATCTCAATCATCAAGATATCTTCCCGGTCTAAATGATGACCAAACTGCGACAACTTAGAAATACAATTAATATATAGAAATTTATGTAGTATATTTACATTCAATATTTAGAAATTGATATATCTGATAATATATTATATTTTTACTTAAATCTCAACCCTGTCTGAAATGAAACCAAATTACTAAGAAATACATTTTAATATTTAGAAATTTCTATATTAAAAAATCCATCATAATTTTCATTTAAATCTCAACCATCAACATATCAACCCGATCAAATTTAATGATACGTAGAAATCTTGTAGAAAATCAGCAAAAGAGGCGAAGTAGTAACATTTCAATCAAGGATGGGTGTTACTAAATTTCCATTGTAATATGGTTTAAACAAACAACCTACAACTTATAAGGTTACTTGATTCAAATAAATCAGGCAGTTTGATCTTAATTTATTGTGTGGATTATAACATTTTGCAATTGTATCAATGGGGGTGGATTATTCTTTGGCCTTGTCAACAACTCTTCACTATGATTTTGATTGGTCAATGAACTCCAAAAAGTGTATAAAATTGTTGAAATTTTTTGTATGTTTTCATAATCCATAAAGGAATTGCAAATTGAAGTAAGTGCTTTTATTTTTTTATGTGGCTAATGTGAACTTTAACACATGTTCAAGCTCCATCAACATGGACCTTTCTGCTAGGCTCTTCTATGAATTCTTGCAATTAAGATCAATGGTAAGTAGCATGTAAATGAATAATAATGATGCAAATATATTACTCAAAACGTGAATATGTATATATGTATAACATGGGAAATCAATTTATCACGTTATATCTATTACATATATAAAAGTATGGATATTTCTTACAAAATATGGATTGTCTAAGACCATCTCCAACCATTTTACTTAAATCCAAACTCAAATCTTGATTTTGCCACCAAATTTGTCACTATCTCCAACCCTTTAAACTCAAATTGGAGTATTCTCTTACAATATTCTTAATTTTTATTTTTCAAATTTTATTTAATATCAAATATTTATTTATTTTAGTTCATAAAAAATTAACTTAATTGGTTTCAATTATAAAAAAATATTTATGAACTATAAATCTTATTAAAAATAGCAAAAATATATTATAAAATTCATCACAAATACATATTAATATACTAAAGAAAATAATCTAGTCATACAACACAATTTAAATAAATAACATAATGACACAAATTATAACTAACATTCCGAATTAGACCATTTTTCCCAAAGATGTTCGATCAATGCATTTCGAAGTTTGTAATGAGCCTCTGCATCTCTAATTTTTCTATGCCGATGAAGAAAATATTCTTGAAATGTAGGATTTTCGTTATTTATCATTTCTACATCTGGAGTTTAATTGCATTTCATTTATGTTTTTATTGTAGTAAATCTAGCATGATGTGTTTTATTAGTTTAAATTTAACATGTTGTAATGCTTATGTGTTTTAGTAAATTTCGTTGTAATTTTCGTTAAACATTGTATGGTATCTTATTGTATTTCTATTAATTATAATTCATGTTTATATTTATTAAATTATATAATCTACAATATAATGCAATACTTATAGATATATAAATTATATAATGTATCAAATACCAAATATCAAGTATATAAAATCAATACATAAAATATAATAGGTCAAAATGTGTAATTAAGTAAATAAAATAAATAAAAAAGAAAAAAAGAAATAATTGTAAATGAATAAAATAAATGAAAAAGAAAAAAAATTGAGTTGTGAACAGAATTTGCCACTTACTGTTCACAAACTCAAATTTGAGTTTGGATTTGAGGCATGGTTGGAGCAGACATTTTTCTACATTTGAGTTTGACTTTGGATTTGAGTCTCTCATTGGAGATGATCTAATATATCCTTATTAAAGATTTTATTTAAGGTTATAATTGTAATTTGCGATTTTCATATTTAAATAATTTTACATTAGAATTATAAACCTAAATCATAGAATTCTATCATAAGTAGGACTCTATTATATTAGGACTTTAATTTATGGATATTTCTTACAAAATATTGATTGCTTAATATATCCTTATTATTAAAGATTTTATTTAAGTTTATAACAGTAATTTGTGCTTTTCATATTTAAATATTTTTACATTAGCATTCCAAACCAAAATCATGATCTATTATAAGTAAGACTCTATTATACGAGGACTTTAATTTACTAGATTTTTTTGAATCTAATCTAATTTAATATAGATTGTATATTCTTATAAAAAAATATTATTTAAGATTAGTAGTAATATAATATTTTTTATTTAAAAAATTCATCCTCCACATGCGACGCATGTGCTAATACTTGTTCTTATATAAGACCCGATTTAATCTAGTGGGTTCACTCAGTTTTTACTAGAGAAACATCAATTATGGCGAAACAAAGCAAATAGCATATTTCATTCAACTTCTCAACTAATGAGACATGAAGTAAAAGGCAAACAGGATAATCAGCAACATACTTTATTACAAGCAGATAAATATATTGAGTTTCACATGATAAGTTCTGAAAAGGATACCAAATAAACGAGAAACGTCCTAAGCTCAAGTACTTAGAAATATGAACTGCAAGCTTGTAATTTCAATCTAGAAAGTGAGGCAACACGAAGTCATCCAGTTCCAATTAGAAGGAGGTCGAAGGCAAATCCAACCAACCAACAGAAGGTGCACCAACGGAGTCATGCGGTTCCAAAATATTGGAGAAGGAGGCCGACGGCATATCCAACCAACCAACAGAAGGTGCACCAACGTCTTGTATTGGTGCAAACGGAGGATAATATGCTGGCATCTCGACTGTACAACCAAGCTCCTGAGTTGGCTGGCCAGCAAAGGGATCGATTAACATGCTAAGCTCCTGAGTTGACTGGCCACAAAAGGGATTGGTAAACATGCCTAGCTCCTGAGTTGGCTTGCCAGAAAAAGGATCCATAAACATGCCAAGCTCCGGAGTTGGCTGGCCAGAAAAAGGATCGATAAACTTGCTAAATTCCTGAGTTGGCTGGCCAGCAAAGGGATCGGTGAACGTGCTAAGAAGCTCCTGAGTTGGCTGGCCAGCAAAGGGATTGGTGAACATGCTGTGAAGCTCCTGAGTTGGCTGGCTAGCAAAGGGATCGGTAAACATGTTATACTCAATTGCATGGCCAGAAAATGGATCGACAGACATACCAGAAAAAAGCCTGGGAGAGAACAGTTGGTTCCTGATATTAATCAAAGTTTTGCTAAGATAATCATCGAACAATTGGTTCACAGTATCAGTTGAAACTTCCACTGGGTATGCAGGGAGCACTTGGTTCTCGTTATAAGTTGAAGCTTTCTTAGGGTTCTGAGGAATCGGTTTGTGATTTTTGACGTCAGTTGGTTTTTCCTCGGTGGGCTTAGGTGTATGGCTGGTTGTTGGCTTATCCAGAGCTACCAGGCATTCGGGTTTCACACTTCTTATATCATTGATGCTTTGCCTTTTTCCCTTGTTGGCCATCAATCGCTTGTAGTATTTTTGAGCATGGCTAGCCACTTGGCTATTTGATCTACTACACACGCTATATCTTGAAATTCTCTTCCAATCCCCCTTGCCAAACATTTCCAAGCCTCGCAGAAATTGCCTACAGAAGTAACAGAACATACAGAAATCAAAGATGACATTTTGTAGTCAGTTTCACAATTCCTAACCTTTATGGAAAAGAAACATATGTTACTTTAGTCCCTTCAACTATTTACCTATGTTCATCTTCTGTCCAAGGTTTCCCACGCCGCACGCCAGCAACAGGTGTTTTTTTTCGGCTCCTACGAACTCTGCCTTTATTTGGATAACGAGGCAAAGGTACCTTGCCAGACTCAATAGCCGCTACATCATCTCTAAGGGCTTCAAAGTGAAGTTTTGTATCACCAACTGTTTTTCCAGGAACAGCCAATGCAATCTTCTCCCACTTATCAGCATCATTGTGGTGGATTGCAAGAGCATTCTCGAATGCCTTCTCCTCCTCCCTACTCCATTCTGAACCACTGCATGATTTCTTGAATATAGCATCCTCGTCCCAGAACCAGGATTGGCTGACGATTGACCAGTCTGTATCCATTGTATAAAATACTATACTGATACATAGTAAGAAAGACGTTAAAGTCAAATAGGGTTATATTTTTGTATAGCGAATAAATTTCAGAAGACCATAAAGAACTGATTGTTTGAAGTGACTAAAGCCATCAAAGTAATACAATGTTCATATGGTAGTCCTGATTTTCTTATGTATCCACACAATATCAAATATAAAATGGAAAAAACCAAAAATAAAAGAACAAAGATGATAGTAAAAGTAAAGGAAAATCAGTTTTACTTTGATTTGATGCACACCATTACTAAGATCTTATAGGCTCAATTATTTAATTTATCCAACACTTAAACAGAGTCATCACTGAAGCACACGGAATGTATTGTATACAATAAATCATCACTTTCCCAAAATTAACCCTATTTAACAAAATCAAATTAAAATAATCTATAATCAAGTATTAATAATGAAGGCCTTTTCTGGATAAAATAAAAAACAGAATCCTAACTTCAATACACAATCGGCAATCAGTTTGACATAAATCCAACATCAAAGTACTGGATCTTCATTAAATTCTACATAATCGCACATGCAGTCTTATTCCAAACATTAAATCCACCCTTATTTTCGTGATGCATCATGCAGCACAAACAACATCAATTAAGTCTATACACACATCAACTGAGATAAAAGATGCTAACTACACTCATTTGTATGTAATTGCGATGAAATAATAGAATACCTCCTTTATAACTAATTGTAGAATACTCTTGGTCAAGGTTGCTTAGAGAGGACCTTTGAACTCTAGATCCTTAGCAATCGGCCTATTCTCTTGGTAATTTTCCTTCTCCAGAGACTCACCCTATAATCTCAGTAGAACCACTTCATGTGTGTCTCGGTGTTGTGTATTGTGTTCATTATATAGGCTGCATGCAAGCTAGTGCGCGTGCGTTACAAATTTGAGTAATCTCCCCACTCATATTATAATTACATGTAGATTACGAAGAGAACCACTTTTCCCCTGAATAAGCGGCCGTGGAATTCTTTAAAATGGTAACTGATTTTATTAAATTATATACATATATATGTGTGTGAGGGTGTGCGAGTGTAAATACCATAATGCTCTTGCGCGCGTGCGAGTATAGATGGTGAGCATACAAGCTTTTGCTCGAGCGTTACAAGAAGCTGCAATTAATTTCTTTTCATCCGCAGTAGCCTTTTTCCGGGTGGATGCATCATGGAGAAAACCACTTTTTCCTGAATAAGTTGACATGTGTTATCGCTTGAAAGCCACCTGGTCACGTTCATGATCTGTTTAGTTATTACATATAAATCTTGACAAATCTTTCTTAAAAGAAGTGTTTGGAGTGGCATAGTCTCCATAAACAATAATAATTCTAAAGCAAACTTGAAATTATATAAGATACATTGTACTGTAGTCCGTAGGCAATTTAGACATGTTAAAATACTTAACATACAACAATAACTAAGCCTTTATCTCACCATGTTGGTCACCTCTAGGGATCATATTTCCCAATCATGTTAGAGGGAAACACATGTTTTCATTTATATTTTAGTACAATATGCGTTTTCTGTAGTTATTTTTATTCAATTCTTTAGAGGTTTTTTTACCCATTTTAATTGAGTTTATGATTCTCTATTTTTCTGTACACCATATTGAGGGCATCTAAAGGTCCACTATGCACATCTCAAAACCATCTTAAGTGCACCTTTTTCATTTTTTTCCAGCTATTAGCAATCTCCCATTTCTATCTAATGCATCCATTATTTACTATAGGCGAAATGTGCAAAAATGACATTGTAGTTTGTGTTTAAGAAAATATGATCCTAAACTATTTTTAGGTGTAAAAAAACACAAGAAGCATGTTTTAAACTTTTATGTACAGAAAATTCCATCAAAAAAATGCTTCTTGTGGTTTTTCACATGTAAAAGTAGTTTAAGCTCATACTTATGCTTACATACAAACTATATGGTCATTTTTGCACATTTTGTTTTTATTATATCTAACTTAATGTCCGCGCACATCCATCTCATCTTCACACAATTTTCAGAATACCAGCTAGGCACACTAATAATAATTTCTGGAACTATCACTTCGATATAAAATAACCACATTTTGCTTCAGATCTTGTGATCGTTCTTAATCCCATAATGGCAAACAAACATGAAAACCAACAATAAAGATTCACAAAAAGGGAAAACCAACAATCAAAAAAGAAGATTAGTATTACCTTTATTCTTAAAATGATAATTCAGGAATGTGAGGAAGAACCAATAAATTCTATCGGAAAACAATTGGCTCATACATGCTTTTGAAAATACATGCACTATACCCAAAAAAAAAAAAAGGCCCTACATCATGTTTCCAAATAGTGGCGATAAGAATTTATGATGATTGGATGTTTAAGATACTTATGTGATTCACCTAGAACTCCCCCAGTGTACTAATCTACTCATTTTTAGGATAGGTAGATTCTTTAAACCATTGATCATTCCTTCACGGTCATTGCAAACTAAATTAGATCATGATTGTAATAACTCTGAACACAGCATTCAAACAGACAGGTTAAATCACATCACCGTGACAATTCCTACAAAGGGTCAGCAACTAAAATTCCCATTGCACCAAGAAGATGAAATCAACATTTTCATCAAACCTTTCAACAAAGCTCAGAATCTCGACTAATATCAGCAAGACGAACCACATATTAGGAAATCTAGAACACACCAAGAATATCCGTAACAAAAGCCCCATTTGGACATTTCGTCGAACACATGCAATGCGAGACAAAACGGAAGAAAAGCACTCACAAGATTGATGAATCCCTGCATATCAATTCACCTGTATAGAATAGACAGAGCCCTCCGGTGTCCGGCGAATGAATGCCGCCGTCTCCTCCGCCACGGTTGCCCGAAACTTGGGCATGTTGGCAGTCGTTTGATATAAAAACATTGGACCAAATTGGGCATGGGGATCTCCGGCCATTGATTGTGTTCGGTCATTGATATCACTGCTAGAGATACTGCTACAAACCAAGCTCCTGCCATTTCCATTCTCAGAATTTGCATTGACAGCTCTGAACTCTGAACTGAGTATGTTCTTCCTCATTACACAGTTCATCTATCCATATAAATTTAAATTTAAATATGAAAAAGTATATAGAAATTATAAAGACAGATTTTATTAGTTTTAAAGAGCTTTAATTAATAAATAAATGACTACGGAATTGAGATTTTGATTTGAATGATTTCTTGGTAAATGGTAACTACTATAGATGTAATTACGTCTTCTAGGAGATCGTCTCGCGGATCATGTTCCGTAAGACAGTCAAATCACAACCCACATGTCACAATTCATATATAAATCAGTGAAAATGAGTTTAATTCATGGATTAAAATGATTAGTCTCACGAAAACACATGTTTTATGCAAGTTCTTCTGTATAAATTCCAAGAGTTAGATAACTGGGCTAATCATTCATTATTGATATGATGATGATATGGTAGGTAACTTTTTTTTTCACATTTAAATACTAAATCATCACATCTTAATTTAGTGACAATTACAACATTGGAATATTATTATAGTGACAAATTTAAAAATAAAAAACATTGGAATATTATTATAGTGATCACAAATTAATTTATATCAGATGAGATGAGAGACAATCTGCTTTGAAATTGATATTTAATTTTTTGATAATTGTTGAGATTGTTATCATTGTAGGCACAAAATTTTATGAGTCAGGTGCATACGATTCATGCACATGACCCGACCCGTTTACGTGCCCAACATATACAAAGGTATCACAAATTAATTTATATCAGATGAGATGAGAGACAATCAGCTTTGTGTATAGTTAAACCAACATTTGTGTATAGTTAGACTAACCATGTGTAGGTAGGCCTAACTATATACAAAGGTATGTCTAACATATATAAAAGTATGTTTAACTATATGCAAAAGTATGTCCAACATATACAAAGGTATGTTTAAGTATACATAAAGGTATGTCTAACACAACATAAAGGTATGTCTAATATAACGTAGTGGTATGTGCCAAAATTAAAAAATCAAGCCAAAAAAAAACAAGACATGAAATCTGGGCAGCACTGGTATGTTTAACATAGCTTAAAGGTATGTCTAACATAACGTAAAGGTATGTCTAACATAACCTATTGGTATGTGATTTTTTTCAAAAATTATGTGCGGAAAAAAAAAAGTGCGGCCCCCGACCCGAATCCGACCCGGGTGCATCTCATTCATAAGAGACCTACTCATCATTGTATATTTCAAATTGATCCATTCGAAATAAATATTTAGAACACACACAAACAATCTTATAATTGCAAAACGAAAGCAAAAAATAGAGATGATGAAAATGTATTTTAATTTATTTGCAAAAAAAGATATAAGACAAAAATTATAAAAGCAACAACTCATTATTAATGTAGGAATTAACAAATCGCACAACCCTTAATTTGCTCTATTTATTTGCATTGGCTGCATATTCTGCTTCTTTAACTGCGACTGCACTAGAAGTTTCTGTTTTCTGCTGCAACAACAATTAAAATTATCAACTTTAATTAGTAATAAATAAATATATGTTGAGTAACAATTATATATGTTGTTAATTACAATCAATGATTTTGGATCAAAAAATATTGATTGGCTAGTTACAGATTAATATAGCCATTATATTATTTTTCTGTTAATGTATTCAACAAATAAATTATCATGTCGATTTATTCTGAAATTAATATATTATTCGCAGGTTGAAAGTTATTTGAATTTCCCTGCGATTTGAGATTTATTCTGAATTTCCCGCTGAAATTTTACAAACATATTTTCTAAGAAATTTATTTCTGTCTTTAATTTGATTATTTGTGTCAAGAAGCATTAAAAAGTATAGAAAA
This sequence comes from Scutellaria baicalensis, assembly GCA_005771605.1. Lineage (NCBI taxonomy): Eukaryota > Viridiplantae > Streptophyta > Magnoliopsida > Lamiales > Lamiaceae > Scutellaria > Scutellaria baicalensis. The sequence goes on from CM016728.1 coordinate 16,334,675, forward strand.
TCTAGATTTAAACATTAACACAAATAAAATGTGAAAGGATTTTTTTTTAGGAAAACAAATCAATTTAGAATTCTTTGAAGAATCAATTCTTGCAAGATCTCCAATTGTAAATAAAAGTCACAAATTTTGCAAGATCTCTTCAAAGCATATAAAGTCTTAAACTTTGCAAGATTCAAACACACAAACATGTATATGTGGAGATGATCATCAAATTCTTTCATGCAAACTTAAAGAAAAATAATTTCAAGAAAGATCTCTCTCTCTCTCTCTAGAATTTATACCTCCATGAAAAATAATGTAGCCTCCTGAGGTGTTTTGGAGTTGATCTCCTTAAGAGCTGCCTCCTGTACCAAATTAAGAACAAAACAATTAGTACATAAAAAATACAAATATATATAGAAAGTGTTAAAAAGAAAGAACGAAACCCTAAGTAAAGCAAGTTGTGAAAGAGTGAGTGTTTTAGGTTCTTCAATGGAGATGGCTTCTGTGTTTTTCTCCATTTTTGGATTGGGATTTGCAGAGTGAGAAAGTGGGGTAGTTGAGTGTGCTTTTGGAGAGTAATGGCACAGGTTTTATAGAATGAATGCCAACAAAATGAAGAAGCAAACGTGGCAATATAAGTATTGCCATGCAGGCAACCTTTCATGCTTCGACAAAACTTCCTCTCTCTCTACATCCGTCCCAAAATAAATGATGTTTTAGTCTTTTGCATATATATTAAAAAATTTAATAAAAAGTCAAATCTACCCCTATTTAAGTTTAATTAATGAGGTGCTTTTATCTCTTTACACTACAAGAAATCTGCCCGACAGCGACGGATTTTAGTGACGGAAATATTCTGTCACAAATTTGTTACGGAATAGTGACGGATTATTGACAAAAATGCATTAAAAATATTTCTTACGGAATAGTGACATACTTGTGACTGAAATTAGTGACGGTAATTATTCCGTCATTAATTTTGTCAGAATTATATTAGTGACGGAAGTGACGGAAATTTCTGTCACTTAAAAAGAAAAAAAATGAAAATCATTGTAAATTTGTTTTTATTCTTTGTGACGGAAAAATCCGTCACGAATTAGTGACGGAAATTTCTGTCACTAAAAAAGGAAAAAAAATGAAAATCATTATAAATTTGTTTTCATTCTTTGTGACAGAAAAATCCGTCATGAATTTGCGATGGATTTTTCCGTCACTAATAATAAAAACAAATATGTAGTGCATACTTGGATTCGAACCCAGGACCTTCAAGGAGTGCACACACCAATTGGACAAGTTGCTAGTGACAGAAATTCTGATTTTAGTGACAGATTTTTCCGTCACTGTCGGGCAGTTTTCTTATAGTGTTAACACATTTAATTTGAGGTGAGTAAATAGGGGTATATTTGGTATATTGCATGTAAATATGCTTTGAAATACGAAAACGACAATTATTTTGGAACAAACTTTAGTTGCTAAAACGTCATTTATTTTGGGACGGAGGTAATACACATGTGTGTGTTTGACTTTGTGTGTGTGAATTAATTATGCATTTCAAAAAGAAAAAAACGAAATTGATTATGAATACAAAAACTTGCTCGATTTTAGGGAGATATATAGTTTTCATTGGATGAATCTTGTTTACTCCTTAACCGAACCTATTTTGATAAATTTATATGTGAATTTTGAAGTGTGGCTTATTGGTCAACGTCCATCTCACATAAATGAGACGGTTTCATATAAGTACTCTTACACATTTATGATAAAGTGTATATAATGTAGAATGCAATATGGATTCAAGTAGCTGGGCAATTCACATCCACTCTAATCAAATATTTCATTTACGTACCACACCTCAAATCACGTTGTATTGATACAGAAAAATAGTGATGAATACCACTGTTAGTTAAATTGAAAACTTTATTCATTAAAGAAAATGTAGTTTTAATGTGGTGTATGAATGAGATTGAGATTTTGATATTGAGGCGCGCGCACGCCCCCCACCTCGGCAGCGCCAGCGCGCGCCCCTGCGTTATAGTTATTACAATTTTACATCAATCAATTGCAAGCCTAACATTATTTAAATAAGTTAATATATAATAAACAATTAGTAAAAATATATAAGAACGGTTCTTGACATGTACTATGAAATCTTAAATGACTAAAAATATTAGTGGTTTTTGACATAAGTAGATATATATATATATATATATATATATATATATTGATTGGTATGAGAATATAATTGGAATCCAAATTTTGAAGAAATTTTTAAAATCTTGTTGATTAAATTCAAACAGTGTATTGAACCACGTGAGATCAAACATAATTAGTTTATAGTTGCTTAGTGTGAATCATGAGTTTGATAAAAACACGATGTATTATATGTTGTACAGTTATAACTATAATTTTTGTTGGATTTTTCTTTAATTACCTAAACATTATATGTGTGATAATTTAATTATCTATATATATCATCGAATCCACGAATTCCATAGTGGCCTAACCAGTTATTGGGTTATTCCTTCACATCAAGGAAGGACATTAATATTTTGTCCATTTCTAGAAAGTCAATTTTCTCTAGAATATCTCTCCAATTCTGTTTTAGATTTGACACATTTTTAAACGATGTGGAAGATGTTAGGGTTGAGACATTTCTTAAACAATCTATGAAGATTGGAAGATACTCCCTCCGTCCTAGGTTATTTTGCTTACTTTGATCGGCACGGAGTTTAAGAAAAAACTGTTGACTTTGATGTGATGTGTTATTTTAATGTTTTTGAGTGACAATTTTGTAATTAATGTGTGATTTTTTAGTGCGAAAGTTGTAAAATGAAATAAATTGAGGGGTAAGGGAGTAAATTTTTCTTTGCCATTTTTTGGTTGGCAAAATAAGATGTGACAAACAAAAATGGAAAGTAGGCAAAATAGAGCGGGACGGAGGGAGTATATTGAAGTATCCTCAATATTATAAAAAAATAGATGAGTTTGGAAAGGTGTCTAGTATTAAAAAAATAAAATTAATGTGGTTAAAACTTTAATGAATATGAAATTAGGTCTTTAGTTTTAATTAACGATAAATAAATAATTTTTTTAATTAGTATTATTAAGATATATATGTATCATACACAAGTTATACATTAATTTAATATTAACTTAGATGACAGATATCATAGAAAATGATTGATATTGTTTTCAATATAAATAATATTTAAAAAAATTATTTTAATAAATTCAACTTATTTAAATCCGTGTTACACACATGACTTATACTATTATATTTGTACATGAAGTGTATACGGGTAACATGCATCCAAAATTCATTTAAAAATTTCAATCAATAAAATTGTTTAATGATAAGCTCTCCAATAAAATTGATATTCATGTATTTTAAACATCAAATTTATTTAAATTGGTGAAGGGAAGGAATGGGTACTTCAATCAATAAAATTGGAGAATAATACCCATTTAATTAAATTGTTGATTAATAATCCAAGAAAAAATTCACCTAAATTGGAGATTCAATTAAATTTTGGATTAATAACTCAAGAAAAAATTCAGAGAATTAATCTAAGAATGGATGCAGGTTAATATGGTGGGACTAAAAACAGAGTAGCGGACCTCAAATGCCATATTATATAGGAGAGAGAATCTTCTTTAGAAGGGAGTTAAGGGCCAAACCCAACTGTCAGCAGAGCCAAATAGCTTTGACATGGCCATGCATGCTAGCACATGATGTGACATATATTAATAATGTATGTGGGCTTTTATATTTTTGGTTAGGGTTTTCTTGAGGTGCACCTAGATTTTATATGGTAATTTGTGAAATTACTATTGTGCCATTTTTGTTTTTGTTTTATATCTTAAAAAAATTGCATTTCTTCTTTATTTGATTGTTTTAAAATAGCATTCATTTCAAGTTGAAGAAAAAATTTAATTATGTGTAATTATATGTTTAGAATGATACTACCTCCGTCCCAAAATAAATGACGTTTTAGCAACTAAAATTTGTCCCAAAATAATTGTCATTTTCGTATTCCAAAGCATATTTACATGCAATATACCAAACATGCCCCTATTTACTCATCTAAAATTAAATGTGTTAAAGAGATAAAAGTTCTTTATTAATTAAACTTAAATAGGGGTAGATTGGACTTTTTATCACATTTCTTAATATATGTGCAGAAGGCTAAAACGTCATTTATTTTGGGATGGAGGTAGTATTATATTTAGTATACATATATATTAATGTATATAACTCAACAAAAGTGATACAATAAAAAATACGACATACTTGCAATAAGTGACTGTTGTTTAAACTTTGTAAATAAATTGAAATAATTAAATTCAATTTTCTATAATCACTATTATTTGAAATTGATTGGACATTTTTCCGTTTATTCTTGCCACTTTTGTTATACATGCTTTTATTTTGTGAAATATGTTACAGCCACTTTTATTATTCATACTTATTCATATTTTATAAAAAACTTTGGACCTTTTTTATCTGTGCTTGCCACTTTTGTTATTCATGTTTCTATTTGTATTTTACAAAAAACTCTGGAATTTTTTTTCATCTCTTCTTGCTACTTTTGTGAAATTCATTCTTTTATTTGTATTTCATAAAAATTTGTGTCGTGCGACATATCCTTTTCTTCACCTTTTTATTTCATTTCCACAAGCAACATTTTTATATTCTTATAACTTTTGTGACTTGTTTCACTTTCATATTACATATTAAATGGGTAAAGCTAATAAAAAAATTGTCCAAAAAAACTAAAAAAGAAAAAAAAATAGAGATATGTAAAACTTATAACATAGAAAAAAAATTAAGCATATCTAAGATATGTAAGAATTTTCATTTAATGTTTACTTGTGTGATAAAAGGGTTATTAGTTTCATCTTCCATTTGTACTTATAAGAGTTTTTTATCATAAAATTTTATATGAACTGTTTACTGATATTATTACATGACACAATAACCTCACAATAATATTATTTTTTATTACCCAATTGATTAAAAGATATTATATGCCTAATATCATCAATCCAAATGTGTGATTCATTTTTTTATATTATAATAATTTAATTATAAATGTGGGCTGATAAAATGAAGCATATTATTAAATAATATTTCCTGACAACTTAATTAATAGCCTAATAACATACCAACTATTGAGTAGTGAACAATTGTGATGTACTTATTGTGCTACTTAATTTAAGACTTTCAAATTGTTTAGTTGCTTGGTTATGATTCTATTGTACCTTTTCACTCTATAGATCTAATTATTTAACATTTTTTCCACATGATCATATTAATCACGTCTTTATATTTCAATATATTTTCTCATTTACCATATTAAAAAACAGGTGTAATTACTCCTCCTATTTTATGTTAATTAAAAAAGAAATAAAACACTTCATATATAGAAACCCCCAATTTTAAGGACTGTGTTTTTTGTCCTTTTAGTTTCAAACATGTATTTATTAGAGTGGAAAATATAAATTTGAAAAGAGGAAATTTATGAACAGAAATTATACTGCACTTAATTTATAATAATAATATTTCTAAGGATTTGGATCCATATATGTCTTCAGCTAAATAACCACATTACATATCATATCATAATCCCATGATTAAATCAAACTAAATTGCATTAAAAACACCATCATTTTAAATGAAACAAAAAAAAAAAATGTTTATTTCAATTAAAATAAATCAAAACCAATGTCAATTGGATGAGAATTAAAGTTTTTTTAAAGAAAAAACAAAATTACATGACTTTTTTAGTGACTCTTTCATTCGAGACATAAACTCAGATCATTGAAGAGTATAACTGTAATTCAAATTGTATGATGGTTTTACTAATTTTAGAAAATTAAGATCAAATTATTATTATTGAAAATATGATACTTCTTTTAGCTAAATTAAAAAAAAAACAAAACATTATTTCCTATTATTGATAGAATAAGATTCAAAATTATAACATCATATAATTATTTTTAATCTATATTACTACTACCTCCGTCCCCTCTTATTTTGCCTACTTTGACCGGCACGGTTCCTAAGAAAATACAGTTGAGTGTTGATTGGATGTGTAAGTTGATGCTTTTTCACTTTAATTAGAAAGGTAGGTAAAATAAGTTGGGACAAGCAAAAGTGGAAAGTAGACAAAATAAGATGGGACGGAGAGAGTATTTACTATTATCTGAAAAGAATAAAATTATTGGACAATAAAGCCCATAGGAACTAAGTATAGTCTATGGGTTAGAACTCTAATCCAACAAAAATCTAGTGGCATTTTTGTAAATAAATCTGATCTGAGTGGCAAAAAAATGGAAGCACATAAATGTTGAGCTGTGCAGCCAATCATGATTGCACATACAATCATTAGACACATACATACATACATCATGATGTCATGACCATATGCATACATGGAGAAGATTTGACTTCATTTAGAGAGAGAATGAAATGAGGGAGAAAAAATTCAATCCGATCAAATGGATTTTTGACGTCCGCAATAAAAACCCTCAACACTCAGCTCGCTTTTTCTCTCTCTCCTTTCTGTTCATCTTTCTCTCTCTAGAAAGTGAGCTTGATAAACTGTTTTTCTCTCTCCCTCTCTAGTTTTGCTGAACGATTTCGGGAAGACTTTTTTTGGTAGCGCAGCAATCTATACATACACTAGGAAGTGTGTGTACGCACTTGACTTGGGGGGATTTTCTTCAGGCGGAAGTGAAATTTGTTCCTATTGATGCTGGAAGAGTAATAGCGAATATTGAAGAGTGTATGTGTAACTTGAAGTTCAATTGCGAGGATTTGAAGGACTGCGGAGTTGAAATATTACTCTGTAGGTGCTTGTTCTTCGTTTATGTATGTGTTTGCTTAATTTGCATTTATGTTATTATGGAGATTTCAGCTTTGCACGCATTCGTGTGTGTGTTTTCGTGTTTGTTTTGTACGTGCTGGGTGTGTGTTCGTTGTTTGAAGTTTTGAGAGCCTCTTCATTTTGGCTTTGGATCGAGTTTCTTTGTTTTTTTTTGGTCTTCTCTGGCAAGATTTAGGGTTCGATCGAGTCATCTTTGCTTGATGTTTAGCTAATTGCTATGTTTTCTCTTTGCGTTTGATGCATTCAGAAATCCTTGCTTTGAATTAATAGATTTTTTTTTTCAGTCATTTGGTTCTATAGATTTTGTTTTTCGGGGAATTTGTGTTGTGTCTCCTTGTTTTTGCTCATTTTTTATTTTATGCTGTGGAAGAGGAATCTGATTTGATTGTTTTGTGCAGGGATTGGCAGGATAGCTCGTGGAAGAGCTTAGGTTGAATATAAGGGAAGCATAAGTTAGGATGTTCACCAATAAAGCTAGCTTCTTTGATTTCAAAGATTTTGGTTTCCAACTTGGATTTACTCAGCCGCATATCCTCATGTGCGAGGTCTATCCGTTTGTTGTTCTCAATAAAGATTTCAGAACTTCTAGTTTCGGTTGGTTGTCTGTTTAAGCCTCAAGCAAAGTGTATAATTTTTCTTTTAGCTCGTAGTCTTCATGTCTATGAAGTGACGTGTAGATTAACATTACCCAGAGAGAGTAATCAGTAGAGTACTGGGTCTGTTGTATATTAGACCAAGCTGAATTCAGCAAGAATGGTGCCACAAGGGTCTCCCACTCCACTTGGTGGAGCTCAGCCAGTTCAGGCTTCATTGTTAAGATCGAACTCCGGATTATTGGGAGGGCAAGGTGGTGGGATGCCGTCGCAGAATGCATTTCCATCTTTAGTGTCTCCGCGGAATCAGTTTAATAATTTGAATATGCTTGGGAATGTTCCCAATGTTTCAACTTTGCTCCACCAGTCATTTGGAAACGGGGGTCCAAGTTCTGGTCTTTCTGGTCCGGGAAGCTCCCAGCGGGCACTTGTTGATGGCGGGGCTGAGTCTGGTGCACTTGCTTCTGCTGGAAATGGGATGGGATTCAATGCCCCTTCCTCTTCTTATATCTCTTCATCTGTCACAACCAATCCTAACTCATCTGGTCATGTTCAAGGGCAACAACAATTCTCAAACCCTTCCGGCAACCAGATGTTGGCGGACCAGCAGCAAGCTCAACAACTTGATTCACAGAATTTTCAACATAATCAGCAGCAGTTGCAACAGTTTTCTGTTCCCAATTCCCAACAACTGCAGCAATCACAACCTCAGCAACTTCAGGCAATGCGGCCTGGTTTAGGAGGTGTGGGATCTGTTAAGATGGAGCCACAGACATCCAATGAGCTAGCACCACAACAACTGCAAGCTTTTAGGACACTGGGTTCTGTAAAAATGGAACCTCAGCAACTACAAAATATGAGAAGCATGGGCCCTGTCAAGATGGAACCCCAGCAATCTGACCCTTCTTTATTTCTGCATCATCAACAACAACAACAGCATCAACAACAGCAGCAGCAACAACAGCAGATCCTCCTGTCCAGGCAGTCCTCTCAGGCTGCTGCAGCTGCCCAAATTTTGCATCAACAAAGGATCTTACAAATGCAACATCAGCAGCAGCAGCAGCAGCAACAACAGCTTTTGAAAGCCATGCCTCAACAAAGAGCCCCTTTACAACCACAGTTTCAACCACAGAACTTGTCCATTAGATCTCCAGTAAAACCTGTCTATGAGCCTGGAATGTGTGCTAGAAGGCTGACACATTACATGTATCAGCAACAACACAGACCCGAAGTGAGTCGTTACTATCAAGTTTCTTGTTTATTTTCTGTAAAAGGAGAACCAGGTGAAGGTCTCCTTTTTTGATGCATGCCGTGGGTTGTTATTTAATGCAATTACACTATATTCATTTCTAGGACAACAACATAGAATTCTGGAGAAAATTTGTAGCTGAATATTTTGCTCCCAATGCCAAGAAGAAATGGTGTGTTTCAATGTATGGAAGTGGTCGCCAAACTACTGGAGTTTTCCCTCAGGTCTGTTGGTTTCTGACTTGATAATGAATGGACTCGTGCCAGAACCTCTCAGTCCAGTAAATGCCACTGTTGGTTTTTGAATTATTATCACAATATTTTATATTACTAAACCTTTCTTAAAGATTAAGTTACTTCACGGGATCTTCTTATCATCCAGATTTGTTTTCCACCTTCCGAGTCTGATGCACCTTTTCAAATTCAATGCACATGCAGGATGTTTGGCATTGTGAAATTTGCAACCGCAAGCCTGGCCGTGGATTTGGTGAGTTGTTTCTAGGTTCTCCTACATTAAGTGTCAAAATCTTACTCCCGTGTGATAACTTGATCTCTCTACCTTTTTTGTTCTCTTTGTTATAACTAAGTTCATCAATGGTTCACATTTTCTTCCTCTGGTATTATTTTCGGAGCACCTGCACATTTACTTGAGAATGTCAGATTCGTCTCCCACACATGCCCCAGAAAACCCCACTGGACATGGATATTTGGAATGGCAGAATGATGAAACAAAATAGACTAGAGAACAATAACTAGTGCCACATCTAACCTTAATTTTGGTTTCTGTTAGAGGCAACTGTTGAGGTTCTTCCCAGACTCTTCAAAATAAAATATGAAAGCGGAACTTTGGAAGAATTACTTTATGTTGATATGCCCCGAGAGTATCAGAATTCATCTGGGCAAATTGTACTGGACTATGCAAAAGCAATACAAGAGAGTGTCTTTGAGCAACTCCGTGTTGTTCGTGATGGTCAGCTACGAATTGTTTTCTCTCCTGATCTCAAGGTTACATTTTAGCTACGAGTTATGCTTTTGTTTGGTCTAGGCTTGGTAGAGCTGCTATTTACTTTGTGGGTTTTCTCTATTAATTTGTCAGATATGCTCTTGGGAGTTTTGTGCGCGACGTCATGAAGAGCTTATTCCAAGAAGGTTACTGATTCCTCAGGTTAACAAACTTAATTCTCAAATATTGATGTCACATATTTAATGTTTTCTTCTACACGCGCTTTGCATATTGTTTCTCTGGCTGAAGCATTAACAAAGTGTGCTACTGTTAATATGGTTTGTTCATACCTCATATCTGAACTGCAGGTTAGCCAACTTGGCACTGCTGCCCAAAAATACCAGGCTGCTACACAGAATGCATCACCCGGTGCCTCTGTTTCTGAGCTACAAAACAATTGCAACATGTGAGTTTGTGTTACTTGCCTTCCTTATGGATCTTGATCTTGCTTTTATGAAATGCAAATCCATCCAATGATATTTTCCCTTATTATTTCCAAACGAAGGTATTTCATTTATATTAGCATAAATGAATGTTAGCATAGATCACTGCAGAATTACCCTGAGTCATGTTAGCATAGATCACAGAGGAAGTCAGTGCTTTTCATTTTGTTAGCCATACATCTGCTTTCCAGAATTAGTCTAAAAGAAAAGTTTATCTCTTTGAACTTCTTTTGTGTGCTAACTTCTGCTGGTTTTGACCAAACTATAGAAAAGAATTGTCAAGGACTGATGTGGGAAAGGTTGACATTGTATTGACCAGTTAGTCATGGAGGACCAGTATATCATGGACTATGATTTGCATGAGTATAATAGAATCTCATCAGTTACCAAGTGAAACACCTTCTTTTTCTATACTTTAGTTGAGTTGTTGAAGTCTAAAATTGGACACTTTTTGGTAAATGTTAAGAGGATCCCATGTAAACAGTGCCATATGAATGTTTTTAAGATACCTGGTTGTGGGATGAGTATTCAACTTCTTTTCTCAGAATATATTGGTTTTCTTTCTTTCTTTCTTTCTTTTTTTTTTTTTGGGGGGGGGGGGGGGTTGGGTTAATTTGTATCTATGCATCGGTTAGTGCTGCAGCAATATTTACTCTCCGGTTAGAAAGTACTTGTTGCATATCCATTTTCTCCATCAGTTGCAATGGAGCTTAAGAAGTGTGATATTGGAGAATAATTGTTTGGTGATGAGAGTGGTACTTGCTTTGATGATTTCTTATCCTAAATGTAAATTTTTGGGGTAAATAACTAGATACAAACTGTCGTCTATATATATGGGCTATCGTTCCAGCAATGTTATTCTCCTTCTAGAAAGAAAGCACTTATTAACAGTTTTGATTTTCCATTTTCTCCTCAGTCACCAGGGGCTCAATGAGTGTGCTTTGAGGAAATGTGTTACTTCCATAATTTAATATTCCAATCAATCGCATGCGACTACTAAAACAATTTATTTGTGCCTCTTTTTCTAATAAACCACATGCTGGATTTCTAAATAAAATCCTTGTATTTGCCTATTGAGAGTTCTTATTATCATTTCAGTATCATGTGAAGGTATATGACTAGTGGTTAAAGGAAACTGCCTAGTGTGTGAAAGTCTTTTCTTTCAAATTTGTGTTATTCTGGACTTACTGTTTCTGTAGGGTCAAGGAATACACTTCCTCTACATACTGCATAAATGCTCTTTCAATTTTAACCTGGGTTTTGCTCTTTGTAGGTTTGTCGCCTCTGCACGTCAGTTGGCCAAAGCCTTGGAAGTTCCATTAGTAAATGATTTGGGATATACAAAGAGATATGTGCGATGCCTGCAGGTAGATGCCTTACCTCAATTTTCATTTTGTGTTTCTGTAATTGCAATCCATCTCTGACCATACCGTAGAGTTGCAAGACTGTCATATATGATGTGTAGCTCAGTGCACGTTGGTTATTTGGTGCAAAATAAGATTCACCAACGATGGGAGGTTGTAAATAGCATTAGCTTTCTCCTATACGTGCTGGTTGTTAACTTTTTGTGACCATATTTCAGTTCAACTAACTAATTTTAGAGCCTTTTTCTTGCTTGTTCAGACCACTGTAGTTGATTTGAGGGGCATAATTAATTATTGCCTTGGTAGATAGATTAAGATAAGTGGATTTTGTGATTTTTGCACATGGAGATTATAGTTGGGGATCTATTTTCTTTAGTTATTTCAAATGATATTTGGCACTATCTTCATCAAGTTGTAATCATTGGTGCTTCGGTTTGCATAGGTTTACCTGTCTGACGGGTATTTTTCTAGGCCAGTGAATGGTGTCAATGATCTCACCTAAAAAACAGAGCAACTAAATTGTTTGCTTTTGATTTTTAAAGTTCCGTGCCAGTAATTCCTGATTATTAGCAGAACATGCTGATGTGATATGTCATAGGCAGTTTGTTGGCAAAATGCACGCATGTTAGATAATTGATTGAAAATTTGAGTTGTCGACAGTAAGGGATAGATTTGTTTTTAAAAGGAAAAATGACTTTAATGCTTGACATGTGTGGTAGTTACTAAAGCTATTAATGAATTGCGGAAATTTCATCCATCACCATGAGCAAAATCCATCAATTCTTTGTTTGTTTCTATAATCCAAAATCATGCTGATGATGTGTTCCAATAAGGGGTGCTTGGTTGGTGATTGGTGGTATGGGAATGTGAATGAAAAATGAAAGGTAGTGATTGATTATCACCGTACCATGTATTTGATTTCCCTCCTATGAGTATCGAGTCATACCCCTCCAAAACGAGGGGTATGAAACCCATTAGCCACTTCCCTCATTCCCTTCCCATTCTCATTCCTAAAAATTACCTTGCACCCCCGTAAGTTGTTATGGCTATACTTGTCATGTTTTATTTTATTTGTACCTAGTGATGATACACATTTAATATTTACGTGTCATGGTGGTGATAAAATTAGGAAATTTTCTTGTCAATATTTGTTTTCTAGTAGTGCATTAACATCTGCATTGAATTTCATTATAACGTTGCAGATATCAGAAGTGGTGAATAGCATGAAAGATCTTATTGATTATAGCCGTGAAACTGGTTCAGGTCCTATGGGTAAGTTTCAGTTCCTTTTTTCCCCTGACAATTCTTTTAATTCGTTAGCTATTTCTACAATATCAAGTTGAGATTTCTTCCCCCAAAATACTTGTCAAAATGGAATCATCATTTAAAGAGATTAAAAAAGAGCTGCTTGTGCGGACACGTGTGCAATCATGTAGCATTCGCACAGGTGGGACATGATTCAAATGGTCGAAAAGCTGCCAAGAATCACTTTGTTTCCTCTTTTATTTTTTTTAACGAATTTTCTCCCAAAACTTTCTGATACAGTAATTTTGTCCTTTTAATTCTTTTTTAATGCTCAATAAATAAGTTTTCCTCTTTTTTGCTATCTTTATTTTGACACCTATATTGCATACATAAACATGATGTGTCTAATCTGAAATTTGAATTTTTTTCTGTGTATATTGGAGCACCTTTGTTTTTTTGTTATTGTTCTTGTTTTGTGTGCGTGTATATTGGAGTTCATGATTGTTATTTGTGTTCATTGTTTAATTTCTCTTTGCAGAGAGCTTGGCCAAGTTTCCTAGAAGAACAAATCCTTCACCTGGATTTCAAGGCCAACCTCAACAATCTGAAGGCCAGCAGCAGCAGCAGCAGCCGCAGCAGCAGCAAACGAGTCAAACGAACAATGATAATTCTGTCCAGGCTGTTGCTATGCAACTTCCTTCTACAACGGGCACACCCAGTGTTAATAATGCTATGAATTCAGTGCCCACAACTTCGTCTACAAGTACAATTGTTGGGCTTCTTCATCAAAATTCAATGAATTCTCGACAGCAGAACCCAATGTCCAGTATGAACAACTCGTACGGAGGCAATACTGTTCAGATGCCATCTCCTGGTTCTTCAAACACCATGCCACAGGCTCAGCCACCTCTATCCCCTTTCCAATCCTCTACACCTTCATCATCCAATAATCCGCAACCTACATCACATGGTGGTCTTTCGGGAGCTCATGTGAACTCCGTGAGTTCACCAAACATTTCAATGCAGCAACCTACTCTTTCTGGTGAAGCAGATGCCAATGATTCACAGAGCTCTGTCCAGAAAATCATACACAACATGATGATGTCTTCACAGCTTGCTGGAGGTGGTATAGCAGGCATGGGGACAATGGGAAGTGATGTCAAAAATGTGAATGGAATGTTGTCAACGAGCAGTAATACTGGCATGAGTGGTGGCAATATTCTCGTAGGAACGGGAGTGGCCAATGGTAACCCAGGAATCGGTGTTTCTGGGTTTGGTAATATTGGCAACGGGCTTGGCCAATCTGCTATGGCAAATGGGATCCGTGCAGCCCTTGGGAACAACTCTCTCTCCATGAACGGGAGAGTAGCCATGACAATGGTGCGAGAGCAGGGTATGAATTCACAGCAGCAGGATATGGGTAACCAATTACTTACCAGTGGTCTTGGGTCAGTTAACGGTTTCAATAACGTTCAATTTGATTGGAAAACATCTCCGTGATAGATTCTCTGTCATCGAGGTGTTGGATTTAGGTATAGCTGTTTGTGCAGCATAGAAAATTCACTGGTCCCTTCGGTTGGGAAGTTGGAAAGGCAGACAAGGAGAAAAGGATAAAAGTCTATTTTTGAACAAAGGAAATCATAAAGATTATGTCTTCTCGAGTGGACTCGAACGAGCCCTGGTTTGTGGCAGTTGCTTATCTGGACAAACCGTTTTAAGTAAAAACAGAGGAGAGACATGGCTATCGGGATTCATCTTGCATAGATTCAACTACGGGTGTATAATCGCCTCCATCGACCTCCCTCCTCTTCCATTCTGCTTCAACTTTAACCAATATGTGAGTGTATATAGTTTGGATTTGCCTTCAAGCCAAGTTTATTGTAGAATTTTTTAACAGCTGCTCAGAATTTGTTTACAATAGTTTGATTCTGATAATCATGTTTTTGAGTAAACCTTCATCCCCACCCCACTAAAGAAAAAAGAAAAGAGTTAGAACCAAGGAGAAACATGAATCTCTACCTTGGGGAAAATTTCAGATTTTTAGTTCAGTAACTAATGCTTTGTTCGTTTTTTAGTTATGTTATAACTTGACTTTTTTGTTCAGTTTTGTTGTGTGTGAATTATTCTCCAATTTAGTCTATATTTCTTCAACACATTGTGAAGGAATTACGTGCACTTGGGTTCTATTTCAATACTGTTTAAGGCATTGATGCTATTAAAATCGAAAATGAAACAACATTTACAGTACATGATTCCATTGTGTGGCAATCTAAAAAACACAGATAGTTAGATACAGTCTTGCATAATATGCATCAAGCTAATCTCTCTCTCTCTCTCTCTCTCTGACCTACCTCCATGCAGAACTAACTATAAGTGTTTTCTCTTCCCATCCAAAATGCAAACCCCCTTTCTCCTCTTCCACCTTATACCTCTCTGAGTATTGCTTTATCAGTTTCTTGATTTCACTCTGCACGTTCTGGCTAATCGGGCTCGGTGTAAAGCCCGCCATTATCATTCTCGACCTCCATTTCCCAGCAACCTCATAGCGTTCTATTCTCTCCACCCCTTCGCACGCAACGACGTTGATGATATCACGAGCTAGACAGTGTTTCTCGACATTCATCCGCTCTTGGCTATCCCTTGGCAGAGTAGCATCCAGAGATTCAAACACGGCAGAGTAGTAATTGTATGACTCAGCAAATCTCTGCAGGAATGGGGATGTGTTCGTGTTCAATTCTTGCTCGACAACTGTCACAAGTTTCGGGTTTAACCCCTTGATCATCCGAAGAAGCTGGTCTCTTAGGTTAACTGTCGATACACTCTCGTCAGGTAGGTGGTGAAGCTGGAAGGCAAAGTTGACTACAAGGGCTTCTCCAGGCTGGCAATCAAGCATCAATGGTGAGACTAAAGCCGTTTCTGAACCAACTGCTCGAAACTCAAATGAGATCTCAAGATCTTTTGCGAGTTGCTCGAGTCTCTGGCCGATTACCTTTAGTCCACCAATCGGACGTTGAACGGATTCCGGATCATCAACCCCCGTTAACCTAACGTGTGGCCGTTTTCCGGGAGTTTTAGCTAGGGTTTGCAGCAAAGTGTAATACTGACTTCCTTGATTTATATCGAAATCAATAATATGAACTCTTTTTTCATCCTTGAACGCCTCAAGAATCGAGCCGTTTGCTGCCATGAAACCGAACCTAAAGCACGGACAGACCTCAAAGAGGACTTGCATAGCTGAGAGGCGATCAAGAGAAGGAGCCTCTTTGCATCTAAGTGCTCTATAAAGACCTCCACCAGATGTAGCCATTCGAGCCACGAGAGCTTCCACCATGTAAGCTGCAATCCGTTCAGACGGGTTCCCTTGGATCGAGACATGCTGTCTGAGCACGTTTATCATGTGTGATGCTTCAGTAAAATTTCCATTATGAATAGCATTAGCACATTCGAAAAGCAAGTGCTTTGGAGATTGAGGGTTGAAAGTCGATACTTCCTTGCTGCTTATGCTGCTAAGATTAGAATCAGATGATGAAGATTCCTTCGGTGAGTCATGAAGCAGTGCTGAACTGGACCAATCAGCATCGATTTCCATACTGTGGCTATGATTATCATTATCATCAAGAAGTGCCTTCTCGAGTTCTTGAAGCTTTAATCTCATCTTATCTTCGTCAAATTCTTCTGGACTATCCAATTCAGAGTCATAGTTGAACTGATATGGATTCTCACGATGATAAGAAGAGGTTTGGTGACGGTGAAATGAGGTCTCTGAGACATCACACATGGATGGTGAGTCAGAGAAATATTTTGGATCATAACTCGACATTGATATGACCGAGCTGTCATTGTCATCCTTTAGTAAATAAAGCTCATTGCTCCTAAACATTGAAGCAGATCTAACTACAGACATGGTTGAATCCCAATTCAAATCAACAGAACAGAAAGCTCGTTGCACAAACCAAAAAGATTGGTTTGATCCCGTCCTCGATCAGATATAAGTTCTGCAATCACCATTTCAAGAAAGAAACATATATGTCAATGATAAGTTGATAACTAAATACGAAACATCCATGTCTGAACAAGTTGATAAACTGCTTTCACAAATGAGCTCTTTAACAAAATTACAGATATTTCAATCTTCTGCATTGGTAAACTATTCCATAGATCTCAAACAGGGGACAAACAGGCTACGAAAATTCATAATTACACCACTCGAGTTTTTAACACTATGAAAGCTAGTTCGAACCATAACAATGTGATAATCTTGCCAAGATTTCGAACCACATCAATGTGATAATCTTGCCAAGGTTTTCCCTCCCTCCCTCTCTCTCTCTCTCTCTCTCTCTCTCTCTCTCTATCTATCTATACATTTTTCAACTTGGTTCTGAGCTTACATCAAAGTCTGAGCAAAGAAGCACATATGCTAAGCCAAAAAAAAGCACACCAAATAGCTAAATATTCATGCAGTAATAAGCCCATAAAGATCTCAAAACCCACTGTAAATAGATAGAAAATTCACAATTAAGTTACATTAACTTCTCCAAAGACAATTTAAGAACACCAAAGAAGATGAAAATGACAAAAAACAAAACTCCCTTCAATACAAACACCCAAGTTAAAGCACCTAAACACCTTTGTCCAAATATCACAGATCAAATCCAAGAAAAGGTTTTCATCAATTTACCTGCTAAACCCTAACAGAAAAAACAAAAGAGCCCACAAGATCAAATCAGCTACCAAAATCTGCAAATCCCTAAAAAAAACAGATGCATATAATCTCCAAAATTTGCAATAACAAAGGAGGGTTTTGACTATTGACAAAATATAGTAGACATATATAAACAATTTGCAGAATCTGAGATTAGTTTGGTTGATAAGCAACAAAGGACAAACCAAAAGTCCATGGAAGATCAATAAAGGTTGAAACTTTGTTTTAAAAAAGAAGAAGAATTCGGACAAACTCATTAAATAATTAAAGCAGAGACTGAACACATAATTAAATCTTAGAAAAATCAAAGTCTTCTGGAAAATCTAGAAAGATGGAAAAGGAACTTACCACTCAAAAATAGCTTGTTTTTTCTTGGGTAGAAACTTCTTTTAACTTTGATTGCAAATCTTTGCCCTTTTTTTTAATTCTTGCAGTTTTCTTCTTCTTTGTCTTTGCATGTCTATACCAACTGGTTTTGATCCTCTCACTCTAATATGTAGTACAATTTACAACCCCCCACCCCACCCCACCCCACCCCACCCTCCAAGGTGATCAATTAATCTTGACCTTTGAGTTTTCTGATTTTATCCAAATGTATGACGTGGAAATTGGAATGACATAAGCATTGTCTTCATCCACGTCATCCTTTTTTTTGTTTTCTTCTCGTTTTTCTGTTTAATTAGTTGTCAAATCTCTGTTATTATAGCTGGTCACTTCACACCAACGTTGTTTACAACACTAATAACTGTCTAAACATCATACAAAATCCTTTGTCATATTAGAATGGATCTTAATATGTATATAATACCCGAGTTGAGTTTAACTTGAATTTATCGAGTTTATCTTAACTTAAACTAGGGCTCAATAAAATAAGCTCGATCAACTTTAGTTTGGATATTTTAATACGTGGTTTTCTACTCTGTAACGACTTTGATTTTTTTTTTTAAATCTCATTTTATTATTGTTCATTAAGGGTTCGTTTACTTTAACAAATAAAGATGAACTCATTATCTAGGACAATGATATAACTTAAGGCAAAAACTTTTATGAGTCAGGTGCATGGATCTAAGATCCATGCACCTGACCCGACCCGTTCACGCGGTCAAAACGCGCCCAAAACGCGCTCCCACGCGCTGGAGACTTGGCCTGAAGCTCATCCAGAATTCGCTCAAATAGACCAACCTTTGTATATAGTTAAACCAACCTTTGTGTATAGTTAGACCAACCATGTGTAGGTAGGTCTAACTATATACAAAGGTATGTAACATATATAAAGGTATGTTTAACTATATATAAAGGTATGTCTAACATATACAAAGGTATGTTTAAGTATACATAAAGGTATGTCTAACACAACGTAAAGGTATGCTTAACATAACGTAGTGGTATGTGCCAAAATTCAAAAATCAAGCCAAAAAAAGACAAGGCATGGAATCTGGGCAGAACTGGTATGTTTAACATAGCTTAAAGGTATGTCTAACATAACGTAAAGGTATGTCTAACATATACTATTGGTATGTGATTTTTTTCAAAAATCATGAGCGAAAAAAAAAAAAAAAAAAAGAGGGTGCGGTCCCCCCGACCCGGATCCGACCCGGGTGCATGGATCTAAGATCCATGCACCTGATTCACAAGAGACTTACTCATAACTTAATAAGATAAAATATGAATTGTTATCTTTTTCCAATTTATCTTAACATATAATATTTGGATAAGAATATTAATTATCCCCATGCTTACTATGTAATATTTGGGGGTTATGATAAGAATGATATATAGTAGTATTACCTAAGTGACACTTTTGATATTAAAACATGAATGTTAATGTTTATTAGTGATATAAATGTAATTTCCTAATATTATCCCAAGTTTTAGGTAAACTATCTTATGGGGAGGGTCCGAATAATTATCCAAAGGACAACTCGGTTGTTCATTTCCATCAAAATAAACATTAGATAAAAGTAGATGAAATATCACTATCCTAATTTATCCCTCAAAGTAACGGATAATGTTATATTATGTTTATATGTCTTAGATATATTAATATATATTACCAAATAAAAAAATGAAGCAATAAAGTTAGGTTTGATTAAAGTTCAATTGTTAAACACGTTTTTAGTTTCCGCGTGATCGAACGCGTCCTTAGTACAATGACAACTAAGCGCGTCCACTCAACTCAGTAACTGAGTCATGGCCCACGCAAAAAGTTGGAAAGGGTAAATATGTCATTGCACTAAAGAAAATGGAGATAATTCCATGCAATTTTTGGGTGGAAAATTCTCATTACCAACTCATTGAATTGTCTAAAATAGCAAAGTATAATAATAAAACTTGGTTAATAGATTGTAAACATTTGAGTTTATAACTAATTGCATAAATTTATAAGATCGATGGTTCCATTATTCAAAAATTAATCACATTAAAATGCTAGCTAGAATCAATTATTAATTAATTACCAGATCTTTTAGATCTTTTTTAATTTTAAGTTCATATATAGATTATATGTTATATGTATAATATATTAAGTATAAATATTGAAACATTTTTTTTGTACAAAAAAGAAAAGAAAAGAAAAGAAAAAGAAATGGTTGTTGAATGGGTCATACATGCTGCCCAAGTCCCACTACAAGTGTGAAATGAATCTGTGCATGTGTGACACAATTTAGTTGGGTTGAAATAGTGAAAATTTCATCATTTTTAATTATATAATTTAGTTAGGTTGAAATAGTGAAAATATCATCATTTTTAATTATATACACATATATAGTAGCTTAGAGTGGAAACAATAAGGGAAGACTCATAATTTTCCAATTATGAAGTCTAGTGGAGTTTGGACATTTTATCTTAAAAGCAATCATGTAAATTTATACACAAATACTCATATGCAACGGTACTTGCGCACGGTCGACCGTGTCCCAGGACACGACCGTGCGCGACTGTGGTGTATAAGTATGTCTTTTTCAACAATAAGTATGTGATTTTTCACTATAAGTATGTGATTTTTTTTCCTTGTCCACGACCGTGCCTCGCGCGAAAACTAAGAGCAATCTATGGCGCACGGTCGGGTCTCAGGACACGGTCGGGATAAGTATGTGATTTTTATCTATAAGTATGTCTTTTAGAGCTATAAGTATGTGTTTTCGCGCACGGTCGACCGTGTCCCAGGACACGACCGTGTTCCAGGACACGACCGTGAGCGAGTGCCGTCGCACATGAGACGGTCTCACATGATTCCAACTCAAATTTATATTACTAAAACAAAGAAACCTTTACTTCAATTATGAGGAGGAAAAAACCCACCAAATTAATCATGTTATAACTATATATAATTAGTCTCTCAAATTTTTAACTATATATTCTAGTGATGGCCTGATATATATTATACATATATAATCTCATTTCCAATCTGTCAATATCTTATAATGATATTCTTTTCAGAGCTTTGAGATGATTGATTCCGAAACTTACAAGGATCGAGATTGTTGTAAATGATTAAAAACATATTTTTTTTGTGTGTTAGAGGTTTATATATAGCATAAGACATGTTTAATTGTAAGACAAAAACTTATATATCCCTGGGGCACAGATCTAGGTGTTATATTTGTGTTCTTCAGGTGTTATATATATACTCTATAAGTGTTATGTTTTTTGGTGTTATACATATACTCTACAGGTATCATATTTATATAACAGTATACATGTGTTACCTGAAGAGTATACATATGATACCTGTAAAGTATGTATTTAACACCAATATGATGATTAATTTGGGGGCACCGTACCCCCGGGCACACAAGTGTCACCTTAATTGTAAAGTTTGTAAAAAACAATACATGTTCATAAAAGTATAAATTCCACAATCTGGGCCCTATTCAACAACAATTAATTCTGAATATTAAAATAAAATGTAATCAATTTACATAACTTTTTCTTAAAAAAAAGGAAAAAGAATATATTTAAGGAGAATAACCTCACATTTTTTATATATAAATATTACTTCTAGAAATTTCTGTCTACAATTTTCGAAAGTTGTTATATACTATATGTATTATATAATTAATCTTCATATTTATAGAGCAATTTTATGTTGTTTGAAATGATTTTTTATTTCTATAAAATGGAATTTAAACCCAAAGTTTAATATATATGTTGTTTTCTTTGAATCCAAACCAATCCAACATAAATATAGACATTAATTTTTGGTTTGATTTAGTCGACTAGATTGACTATAATATTCTAACACTGTGACAATTATTCAAAATTACCGTACATATAAATTAAATGTTTTTTTTTCTCAAGAGATCGACACACTATATATATAAAATAACATTCATTTTTATTTGACTATTTATTTAGTCTTCCACCAATTAAATATTCTTGATTGTCCTATTCTTATGCCCTTATATCAAAAAATCCCTAGTGATTAGTTAGCTTTATAACGTTGCTCCTACTCTTTTGTCTTAAATATATATATGTTGAAAAATACATAGATCTTTTTTAGTTTTTGCTATATTATACACCACTAAATTTGATATTTTACACATTTACAAACATTGTTCTTACAACACACTTGTATAGTTGGTCCAAATGGAACATTACTAAACCACAAAAATCTCAAGAACTAATCTTACCTCAAACCCTTGATCCAAGCAAATCCACCATGGAAATAGATCAAGAAGAAATGCAACATCTAGGGTTCTTGGGGATCTACAAAGAAGCCTACAAACTCATCTTCAAATGGAGAAAAATCTTCACCCAAATAACCCTAACTCTCATCCTCCCACTCATCTTCATCATCCTAGCACCCAAGAAATCCCAAATCCTCCATTGGAGGATCTTGCACCACGAGCTCTACCACGTTGTCTACTCCGAATACAAGCATTTCAAGGCCATCTATTTCACGTTCGTGCTCGTCTTCTCCCTCCTCTCTACCTCTGCAGTGGTCTACACAATCGCGAGTGTCTAC
Source organism: Scutellaria baicalensis (assembly GCA_005771605.1). Lineage (NCBI taxonomy): Eukaryota > Viridiplantae > Streptophyta > Magnoliopsida > Lamiales > Lamiaceae > Scutellaria > Scutellaria baicalensis. The sequence continues at coordinate 16,357,111 of CM016728.1, forward strand.
ACATCTCGCGAAATCACATTCAAGAAAGTCATGTGTGTTGTTCCTAGGGTTTGGAAGAGGCTCATTGTCACCTTTTTGTGTGCTTTCTTTGCCTTTTGGGCTCACAACATGGTTTTCGCCCCGACCCTACATATCATGTGGGGTCCTAACTACTTACTAGCCGATTTCACTACAATTGGCACGATCATTTTGGTGATCATATTGATCTTATACGCAATAGGGTTCGTGTACTTATCGATCGTTTGGCAGCTAGCTTGCATTGTCTCGGTTTTGGAGGATTCATATGGGATCAAGGCCATGATCAAGAGCAAGGGTTTGATCCAAGGGAAAATGTGTTTAGCCATAGCCATATTTCTCATGTTGAATGTTTCTTTCTTTATCATATATTTCGGGTTTTTGAGCAATGTGGATAGTGAAATGTCTTTTGTGGGAGTTGCTAGGGTTTTAGGGACTAAGGCTCTATTTTTGTTGCTTCTTTTGAAGATGATTCTGTTCGGATTGGTGGTGCAAACTGTGTTCTACTTCGTTTGCAAGTCGTATCACCATGAAAACATCGATAAATCGGCTCTCTCGAACCATTTGGAGGTTTATTTGGGAGATTGTTATGTTCCTTTGAAGGCTAAGGATGTTAAGATGATGGAGTCTCATGTCTGAAATTTGTGATTTCATGAGGATTTGTTATTACAAAATAATTCCAGTCTTGTTTTTTATATATATTGTATTGGTTCCAACATTGTTCTTAAACACAATATTGTCTAATGGTACAGTTTATAAAGATGAGATCATGAAATATTATTGTACGATATATAATCCAAACTAATTGTGTTTTTTGTGGTGTGGGATGATTTATATATTTTGTATGTTTTTAATTTATATATATATATATATTCCAACTTTAATATTCTTCTTTTTATTCAAATAAATTATGATATAGTTAATTTAATACTAGCAATTTGAGACTAATAATTACTTTAATTAATTTACTCTTATTTATACTATATTACATATTAATGCAATAAGCTATAAAGGTGAAAATTTAATAAGTTTAATATTTTTGAATTATTCTTTTATATCTAAGTTCTGAAAGTAATATAAATGTACTCGAGGAAGAAGAAAAGGAAATCTTTATTAAAATTAATTAACAACATGAGTATATAGAACTATAGCTCTGTTTTTTTATTTATTTTGAAGGGAGATCTAGAGCTCTGTTTTACAAATAAGATAATTTAAATGAGAACAAATTTAATATTAATGGAGAATATATGGTTTTCTTATTTAAAACTTGGGATTCATTTATTGTTCAAACGCCATCAGTATATATATATATATATATATATATATATGATCATGGAGTACTTTTTATTATATATATGTTATGAAGGTAGTAGAGAGTGTGTGTCTATATATATATATATATGCAGACATATATATATATATATATATATATATAAAGATAACATTTTCAGCAATTTATAATATCTCATCTATAAATATATTCCATTATTTTGTCATATATATTTTTCAAAGAAAATGACATTTACACCGAAAAGGAATTTATAGGAATCAGCCCCATGTCTCTATCCATGTACAATAATTATAACACAAACAAGCAAAATAATTACCTCACATGTATAGAGACAAATATTTATCATTCTATAATGGTAATACAATTATATAATTGATAGAGTTTTATTTTATGTTTACAAGATTTCATTAACCGTCTATAAATATTGATAGAGTTTTTGCAAAACAGAAATTAAAGAAAAAACACACAAAATCATGTTGAATTGGTGATCATACTCAGAAATTAATTTTTTAAACAAAGGCAGTGATCACGCGTGTCACATGTAGACATGGTAATGTTATATATTACCTCATATTGGAATTAGCCTAGAAAATTGCTGTTTTAAGATCATGAAAGTTATATGCATAATAAGTTTTGCAAATTTTCAAGATCATCATGAAACTGTTATTTCTCTATTTAACTCTTTTGATTTACTAGTCTTCCACAAATAAATATTCTTGTTTTTCCTATATATATATATGTCCTCACATGTAATGTCGACTATAATTCTATATCACAAAAACTCATGTGAGACGGTCTCACAGATAGTTTCCGTGAGACGGATACTTATTACCCATGATTAATTAAACCCATATCCATAGATTTTCATGTGAATTGTTAACATGTGGGTTATGGGTTGACCCGTCTCACAAAAAAATAAGATTCGTGAGACGGTCTCACATAAGACCTACTCATTATTAGCTTAATTTATAACGTTTCCTCCTACTCTTTTGTCTTGAATGTTGTATATTTTATTGGAAAATACATAATACAAAACTAAGTAAATTTCAAAAAGACAAAAAACATACATAGAAATCCACCCCACAAATTCTTCACAAGTCTCAAACACACAAAGAAACTGCAGAAACAGAACTCCAAGAAATAAGTAGGAAATCCACCATGGAAATAGAGCAAGAAGAGATGCAGTTTCTAGGGTTCATAGGCATCTACAAAGAATCCTACAAACTCATCTTCAAATGGAGAAAGATCTTCTCCCAAATAACCCTAACCCTAATCCTCCCTCTCACCATCATCTTCCTAGCTCATGTAAGAATATCTCAGATTCTCCAATGGCGACTATGGCGCCATGAATTCATTCTACATGGAACTCAATCAGGAACACCAAGCTACAACAACCTCTCCCACCTCGTCTCATCCGAATGGCTCGAGTACCTCCTCTTCAAGGCCATCTACTTCACCTTCGTCCTCGTTTACTCCCTTCTTTGCACCTCAGCGGTGGTCTACACCATAGCCAGTGCCTACACCTCTCGAGAGATCACTTTCAAGAAGGTCATGAGTGTCGTACCTAGGGTTTGGAAGAGGCTCATGGTCACCTTTCTCTGTGCTTTCTTTGCCTTTTGTGCCTACAACATGGTTCTTGCCCTCACCATATATGTGTGGGGTGCCACCATAGCTGATTACTCCACACTTGGTGATGTCGTTTTGGTGGTCATATTGGTCTTGTACGCGATAGGGTTCGTGTACTTGACCATCATTTGGCAGCTGGCTAGTGTGGTCTCGGTGTTGGAAGATTCGTATGGGGTTAAGGCCATGATGAAGAGCAAGGGCTTGATCAAAGGGAAGATGGGATTGGCCATAGCTATATTCTTGATGTTGAATCTTTCTTTTGCTGCCATGTACTTCGGTTTTAGGGTTTACATGTTGTTAATTAGGGTGCATTCTTTGGGTGTTCTTGGAGTTTTAGGGTTTGGTGGTCTTGTTTTGTTGGTGTTTTTGAAGATGATTCTGTTTGGATTGGTGGTACAAACTGTGATCTACTTCGTTTGCAAGTCGTATCACCACGAAAATATCGATAAATCCGCTCTTTCGGATCATTTGGAGGTTTATTTGGGAGAGTATGTTCCTTTGAAGGCCAAGGATGTTCAGATGGAGGAGTATGATCATGATCATGTCTGAAATTCATGTTTTAAGGATCTTTTATTACAAAATAATATCGCCTTCTGTGTCGTTTCCAGTATCGTCCTCACACGCATTCTGTATGTATAGCTCTTTAAAATATGAGATGAAATATGTATAATTTAACAATATATGATCCAAACTTTTGTTCTTGTGATATATGAAGATTTGGTGATAAATGTTGTTTCTAGTATTGATGTGGTGATATTTGTCATGCACTATTGATTTGATTGGTATTGGATTATTAGTTGGATGATAATGAGGTTTTTTTGTTCTTTTAGTGGAGTAGTTGAGATGTCAATTCTACTAAGGAGTTGTTTGTAATGAAATAAGGTAGTCTACTATTTATGTTTACTAGACCACTTAGAAGTGTAAACCTATGTTTGGTTAATTTTTCTTTAGTGGCAAGAGATATTGGTGGTCTTTGTCACAGTGCTAGAAAGGAAAAGGATAAATTTGTAATTTTATCTTGAGAGAAAGATTAATGCAAATTTACTTGAAAGCCCAAGCTTACTATTATTTTGCTATTTTGAAACAAGCCCATTTTCTAATAAGCCCAAGATAATTGGAGAATCCTGTATTCCCAGCCCAATTTTTAAGTGGGCTTTTGGTAGAATCTAAAGTAAACGCCCATTTATTAAACTAGTCTCTCACTAATGAGTAATGATCAAGATAGGTTAATATATATATATACACACATGTGCAAAATGTTAAAATATCAAGGGGCTCATTTCTTAATATAATGATTTCATCCCAAATTTTATGAAAAATGTAATTAATCGATATGTTAGCAACGGCAACACATATATATACACAAACAATACTTCTACGTGTGTAATATATGAACCGACGTTTCAAATATCTAACATATCAATTAATTACACTTTTATATATTTAGGAGATGAGATCATTACGCATCAAATGTGAACATGTTAAAATTGTCAATTATGAACACTTTAACATTTTCCGTTATTTTGCATATCATATGCTATTTTTACATTTTTTAGTTTCTAAATTTCTCATGATTTTTTAATTAACCCTAAATACTACTATTATTAGAAATAAAAATAAAAAACAATACTCCCTCCGTCCCGCTCTATTTTGCCTACTTTCCATTTTTATTTGTCTCATCTTATTTTGCCAGCCCAAAAATGTTAAAGAAGAATTTACTCTCTTACCCCTCCATTTCTTTCATTTTACAACTTTTGCACTAAAAAACACACATTAATTACAAAATTGTCACTAAAAAACATTAAAATAACATATCACATCAAAGTCAACAGTTTTTTCTTAGGCTCCGTGCCGATCAAAGTAGGCAAAATAACTTGGGACGGAGGGAGTAGTAAATAAAGATCTAGAACATTAGTGCAACCTCCGTTTCATTCGGTGGAAGGGTACAATCCTCGCTGCACAGAGTACAACCATTTACCTTTAATACGTTTGCTCTTTGCCACCGTCACGAAGCAACATCAATTTCTCGATCGACTCCTTTTCCTCCATTGCTTTCTTCAAGCTCAACCGGTTTACACACGATTTGTGTACGTATCGAACCGTATAATTCAATATCTACGCGTATTTATACTCGATTGTAGTTATTATACACGCGCGGTGACGTTTGTATCAGATCCACGCCATAGTATTTTGTGCAACAATTCAACTCTAGGTCATTTCTCTATCTGGTTTTCTTTTCGCGTGATTTGATGATGAGTTTGATTTGAATCGATTAAATTGGAGATTTTTGTTCGTATCAGGTTGATTTCAGCAACAATATGGAATCAGCGCCAGAATTTGAGTATTTGTTCAAGTTGTTAATGATAGGAGATTCTGGGGTTGGAAAAAGTAGCCTTTTGCTGAGTTTCACGTCGGATAATTTTGAAGATCTCTCGCCTACCATCGGTAGCTGAATAATCTTTAATCTTTTGTTTAATTTTGATGTAAATATGCTAATTATCATGTGTTGTGGAGATAAATTTGCAACCTTTTTGGTATTCTTGTGAAGGGCATGATGTTAATGTTGATGAATTGTTGGCTATGCATGTTGGCATTGACAAGCTAATTATGTGGATTTTATTTCTTACTCAATTTGTTATAATGATTTGAAGGAACCTTCCGGGTTCATGGGTTTCGGTCGATTTCAAGAGTATTGTGTTTGTTGCTGTAGTACATTATGTTACGTGATTAGTAATGTTGTTATAAGGTTGTGTAGGGTTAGGTTATTTGATATGCCAATTGCCAACTATAAATCTAGTGGATGCATTGCGTCACTTATATTTATAAGTAAACTCGGATTTGCCAATGCTGTTTCATCATGAGTCTGTATCTTGGGGTCCATTTGGGCATTTACAATGTTGTATTGTTTGTACTTTTGTTGCAGGCAACAATTTCAGTGTGGAGATTATTGTTCCTTCTTATTGTCTCGAATATATGGTGTTAGCATTATAATATTGTATTTCTATCTACAGGAGTTGATTTTAAGGTGAAGCATGTGACTGTTGGAGGGAAGAAGTTAAAGCTTGCAATATGGGACACTGGTAAGAACACTTTCTGGCATATGGTTCCCAAAGTGGGGAGAAAAAAGTTGTGTAACTGTCTGTATTCTTATATTAACTCGAATTTTTTCCTGCAAATTTCTTCTTCCAAGTTGTAAATAAATTATCACTGATAGGTGATATGAAGTCTTTTATTTATTTATTTTTTAATAGATGAGAAGTCAAAATTATATCGGTTTGTATTTTGTAAGCATATCTTGCAGTAATGAGAGCTTATGTACTTTTTTTTTTTCTTTCCCTTTATTGGTGTGTATAGCATATTCTTTTAGCATATTTATTGTTGTTTTATAAAGATCTGTATATTTCTGTTGGCGAATCTAAATTTCCCGTTTTGCAGCGGGACAGGAAAGATTTAGGACTTTGACTAGTTCATATTACCGAGGAGCTCAAGGAATCATCATGGGTATGTACGAATAAGATTTATGTTGCTGTTGCTTTGTTTGCTCTTGTATTTTGTTCTTTCTGAGTTCTATCTGACGAAACATGCCGGTATATTGGATACTCTACTTTCGGTGGTTTAGAATCGTATTTTCTCTCGACGTTTCACATAGGCCTTCATCACAGAGATCACTAAAAATCTAATTGCCTATTTTGCATTCAAGTGTTTCATTTATATTTTTTACTAGCATATGGCTTTTCACCTCACTCCAAAATCCATTTGTTTGTGAGTCAGTTTATGATGTGACACGGCGAGATACCTTCACAAATCTATCTGATATTTGGGCTAAAGAAATTGACCTTTACTCTACAAATCAAGATTGCATCAAGATGCTAGTTGGCAACAAAGTTGACAAGGTATATTCCTCTTACAATAAGAAGTTTATTAAGTATCATCTGAGTTGCGTGAATGAGATTTTTGTCTTGTGGGAAGATAATTGGATGACGTCATATTGCTATCTATATTTTAAATGTCCTAGTCAATTTTTTTCCCTCATAGTATTCTTTTTCCGATGCTTACATAAACAGTGCGAGTTTTGCAGGAAAGTGAAAGGGTTGTCAGCAAAAAAGAAGGAATCGACTTTGCAAGGGAGTATGGATGCCTCTTCATCGAATGCAGTGCTAAAACTCGTGCCAACGTGGAACAGTGTTTTGAGGAACTTGTCTTGAAGGTTAGTAAATTTGCACAACTTTGTGATGTTTTGGATACTTACATGAGGCTTTATTTTAACATCCATATATATGCTCTCGATTTCTCTTGCATCGATAGATTTTGGAGACCCCAAGTCTCTTGGCCGAGGGATCAGCTGGTGTGAAAAAGAACATCTTCAAACAGAAACCACCCGAGACTGATGCATCTGCTAGTAGTTGCTGTTAAATCCTCTTTATCTTGTTTGCTTTCAATGTATTTAAGCCATCTTTTTCTCCCGTTTGTTCCGAGATGGTTATGTAACCGATCTCTGGCATCAATATCGTATATCTGTCTAACATGATTTGGTCACAGTTTCTTTTTGAGTTCTTTCATAGATTGTAAAAGCTTCAAATATTTCTGTAGTTTCATAACATCTTTCTTACAGAATCTATCTGCTTTGTCTTAAATTTCTCTTGCAAGTTTCCTTTTTATTTTGATTCAGAATAGTGGATTATATGATAAGCCCTCAATTGATATATATTTATTTGACACCAGCTGATTATATGTGTGCAGCTTAATTTGATTGTTCCATTTGATACTACTAGTCTCGTAAACAGATTTTATTATTATTTGATCTTTAGAAGAGATTTAATTGAATTACTATGTATAACATACTTGTTAGAGGTGTGCCTCGGGTGAGAGGCGCAAGGGGCGCAGAGGGTAGCGCCTCTCAAGGGCTGAGGCGGGGCGCTGTTTAAGAGGCGAGTGCCTCTGTGCGCCTCGCCTCTGGTGTGCCTCTCTCACATTCACTTTTTTTTATTTAAATTTAATATTTAGTACATATATTTTTTAGTATATATATAGGATGGGTCTTGGAGACAAGTGAATTAGAGTTCAAAAATATAGTTTTACTCTTCTACTCTACTACCCTTAAATGTTCAACCTGAACCCACCCAATTGCTACTGTCGGTGCCGGCAGCAGACTGCCACCACTGATCACCATCGGCCCTGCTGCTACTGCCGGCCTCCAGCGCTGCCTGTCGGATTTCATGTGTTTGAGACTTAGCTTGAACTATGAACTCTATTTTATGTGTTTTATCATTTCTTTTGAAGTTTGAACTTTATGTTATGAATTTATTAGACTTATTAATTAAGAGATTTATATTTTTCTTATTAATTTTACTAATTCAGCGCCTCTGTCTCGCCTCTAAAATCTATGATGTATAATAAAAAAAATTAAATCATTTATTAGTAATTTCTATTAATTAGTCTTGGAAAGATATATATATATATATTTATAAAAAAATATCAACCAACTTGTCCACACATATTTACAACAGATTGAGGGGCCACTCCAAAACCATCCAAAACCCATTTCACTTATACTAAACAAAATTTAACATTATGAGAAATCGATGATTCATCAAAAATAGATATCTAACACATTTCACTCAGCGTAGCATGTTTATTGTCTGATCAAAATAGTAGAAACAAATAGCAATGGCAAAAGAAAAATGAAATCTTTATTCCAACCAAAAAAATTCACATTAGCTAGGATACATGTAAATCAAGGGGGGATAGAATTAAACCTGGATTCATACAAGGTAACTATTTCTCAGTAAATAATTGTCTGAAAATCCTACAAAGATTATATTACTAGTTTACACTGCAAGTGTTAAAGCAGGATCAAACTCCTTCGATCACTGTCTCGTAACGGACAGATTGATAGAGAGGAGTAGGAAACAAATATAGAGATCTTACTGAAGATAGAGATCTTACTGTCTGCCAATCATTTCTCCAATCAGGATTTGGATCCCCATGTCGTGGCCAAAACGAGGCTGTTCTTTTATATTTTTATATGTTTTGTTTCTTCAAGAATTTTAAAATAAGGTGTCGTGTTTTATCTAAAACACGAGTCATGGTGATTAATTTACAGCAGAGGATCCTGAACCCTCGAATCGGACAACCACGCAGGTGATGTTGTCAGAACTGCCTTTCCTAAAAGCTTCTTCTACGAGCTTTCTTGATGCTGCTTCAGCATCTTTTATATCTTGCACGATATTTACAGCATCCTGTATTATATAGGAAACAAGAATTAGAACGTTTCAACTCGAAGAAATTTGTATGCAGTAGCATGTGTACACACAATTTGGATTGCCTATCCAGATTAATGTAAGAACAAAAGGAGTCTATGTGGATGGAACTTTGCATACTTCAACGGTACAATTCAATTGTCTAATTTAAATTATTGAAGATTAAACAGCATATATGCAAGAGCACGTGTACATAATTGCAGATTAAACTTTGTAAGGTTATCAAAGATCGAAGAACTAACCTTGTTTGATAGCACATTCCACAGTCCGTCACTTGCAATGATAAGGAAATCTACACCATCGATTTCTTCCTCCTAGGAAATTAACAGCTGATAGGTGAGTAGATTTTGTACAAAATTTTCGAATAGCTTTCAAACAGAAAGGCAAAACAAGAGAAGCAGTGCAGAAAAACATTGATATTAAATGCTATATATAACCAAACGAAATTCCGTAAAAGTATAAGTCAAAACTAGCATGTCTTATTTACATATTTTTCATAACATGCTAACAAGAAACATGCATATTTCAGTGTGGAAATAAAAATTACAAATGCAATTTGCAATTATCATTTATTTTTGAGCCCTGAATGAGCATCTTGGCTTTACAACAACGATAATTTCACATGGAAAGAGCAAAACAAAAGAATACCTGAATTTCGGGCTCAGCTACTACATATGGTCTGAGTAATTTATCTCCAAATGCACGAGAAACTGCAAGAACACCGCCAACTCGCCATGTTCCTAATGAAGAGATATATTAGGTCTATTCCCGAAAGATCAGAGACATTCATTGACTACATTTGTAATCAGAAATTCAAGATTTTCAGCAAAATTTACACAACACTACGAAAAATTTAATGTGAGAAAATTACTAACACCATTAGTTAAAACACATTTCAATGCTCACAGCAACGGCTAAATAGTCTTGCCAAATCTTATTACTGTGTACATGACTGTATACATCTACGAGATGCAATTCAAGAAGATGAATAAGATTTGATAATTCAGAAAAATACCTGCCCAAACAATGAAACCACCAGCCTTTTCTATCCTTTCGCGTTCATCAGACCTATCAGGCTTGTGGTCAATTGACAGTGGTATAGCTACATAAAGCAGTAAGATGTCAACAAAGTGAATGAGGTAATGAAATTTCAGAGTATATAACAGATATATAAAAAGCTAAAGAGACCTTAAAATCAAAACCTAATGTATACAAGTTTTACTCGACAACAATTACAGCAAACTATACAGAGTACCTCTATCTTTTGGTGAAGGAAATAAATGCAACGAACAGAAAAAAGATGCAATCAATTCAGAAAACTTCCTGAAAAAAGTTGCTCTAAAGATGGCATCAAACCTGAACCGTCTCTAGAAGCAACAACTCTAGAATCTCCCACATTGGCAGCAAATATTTTGTCACGTACAAGAACAGCAGTTGAAGCAGTTGAACCAGCATCCTTCTGCTGCCCCTGTTCTTCATTAAGATAATCCGTATCGGTCTGTCTGAAAGATTCAACTGCAATCAAGAAATTTTTCTATTACAAGATACACCATCACAATTCTTTTCGATATCATCTTTATGGGTAGTTATAGAATCTTAGACTTCATACCAATAGCTGACTTGGTATCTCTAATGAAATCCGGGTGGCTTCTTAGATTATTGAAGAGATTTTTCTTAAGGTACTCCGCAGTCTTGGACCCTCCATGGCCTGATATCAAACATGGAAAGCATAAGGCTTAAAAAAAAAAGCACAACAAACCTGGAAAAAGGGCCACACCTCAACATATTCCCACTTTTCTCCATTAAGACATCATAAAACATCAAAGCAGGAATATTTCAGCCAAAAATTAAGTTTACAAGAAGATCTTATTTGGGTTTCGAATGAAGAACAATGGACATACCATCAAAAACACCAAAAAGGGCAACCATTTGACCATCAACTTCTGATATCCATATCTCAAAATAATCCTCCATGGATGAACGTTTACCCTTGCAACTGGAATATCCATAATTAATCCTTCCATTTCTATCTCCGCCGAGAAAGCTGCATTTTGACAATATTCATAACATATCTAAAAATGGATTATTTCCCACTATAAATTGAAGCAGGATTTGACATTCATCCAATGAATTACCCAACCCATTCCTATATGCCATATAATTTTTATTTTCAATTTCATCTTTTCCATTAAGAACTCCTATATTAGGAAAAGGCAAAAACTGAATGGAATAAAACACAATAACAGTCCAATTGCGATAACCGACGCTACAAGAATTCATGAAATTGCAGAATTAGGCAAAGGGATTAGCAATAAAAATGCACCTGATGCCACCGCCGCTGACGAGAGCATCAGCATTTTGAGACGGAATCTTAACATCGGGTTGCAATTCTTGTCGAAGTGATGGAGGCACCGCCACAAGCGGCGGCGGCCCGTCCACTGCAGCGGCGGAGGGAAGCCCCGGCGGTGACTGCTGGTGTTCTCGATCAGTGTTCATCTTAATGATTTGAGTCTGAGAAGATCTTCAATCATTCGTTCATTCTCAGTTGCTCTCTCTCTCTCTCTCTCTTATTTGCAGATTTAAGGTTAGAGAGAGAAACAATTGTTGTTGGAGGGAGCTACGACTACGGGATAATGCAAATTATTATTTTTTATTTTTGTTAAATATATAAATTGTCCTTTAATATTTAATATTTCATTTATTATTATATTTATAGTACTATTTTTAAAATAATTATATTTTTATATATTCATGATTTTTTTCCGTTAAACCCTAAAACCTCTTTCAATCGCCATCTCTCCATTGCAACCTCCAGGCTTTTGCGGCGACGGAAAACCTGTGAACCGCTCATCGCCGCCATGAAGTATGGCAGTAAAATGCTATCTTCGTCGAAGACGGAGCTGAAGAAGAAGCAGGAGCAATCTAAGAAATCGAAATCCGGTGGTTTCGAGTCGTTGGGATTGAGCCCCAATGTGTATAATGGTGTGAAAAAGAAAGGGTACAGAGTGCCCACGCCGATTCAGCGGAAGACGATGCCGTTAATCCTGGCAGGATACGACGTCGTTGCCATGGCTCGCACTGGTTCCGGCAAGACGGCGGCGTTCCTCCTCCCCATGCTCCAGAAGCTCCAGCATCACGTGCCGCAGGCGGGAGTTAGGGCTCTGATACTTTCCCCAACACGTGACTTGGCGCTTCAGACATTCAAGTTCGCCACAGAACTCGGTCGCTTTACAGGTAATCATTTGTTTGGTTTTGAGAAAATTATTACCTTTGATGCAGGGAAGTGTTTGATGGTGTGATGAGATGAATTTCTGGATAGAAAGAATTGTTTTTTGTTTGAGTAACTTGAAGGGTGGGAAAGTATGGATTTTTTTTTCTTGACTTGCTCCCAGCAATTTATTTTATGGCCATATACTAGCACAAAAACCCCTGCCTCAAAATTGATGATATACTCAGATACTATGATTTTTTATTTACCATGTAGTTGTTGTTTCGTTTTCTGTGTAGATCTTCGTGCTAGCTTACTAGTTGGTGGTGATAGTATGGAAAGTCAATTTGAGGAATTGGCACAGAATCCTGATTGTATAATTGCAACTCCTGGTAGGCTTATGCATCACTTGGAAGAGATTGATGACATGTCTCTACGGACTGTGGAATATGTTGTTTTTGATGAAGCCGACTGCCTTTTTAGCATGGGATTTGCAGAACAGTTGCACAAAATCCTAGCACAACTGGGTGAGAATCGCCAGACTTTGCTTTTTAGTGCAACCTTACCAAGTGCGCTTGCGGAGTTTGCTAAGGCTGGTCTTCGGGACCCTCAATTAGTGAGGCTTGATTTGGAGACAAGAATTAGCCCGGACTTGAAGCTTGCATTTTTCACTTTAAGGCAGGAAGAAAAATATGCTGCATTACTGTACTTGATAAGGGAACAAATAAGTTCTGATCAGCAGACCTTAATATTTGTTTCCACCAAATATCATGTTGAATTTCTCAATGCTTTGTTTAAAGAGGATGGTATTGTGGCTTCTGTTTGCTATGGGGATATGGATCAGGAAGCCCGTAAGATCCATGTAGCAAAATTCAGGGCTAGAAGGACTATGCTGCTGATTGTGACGGATGTGGCTGCCAGGGGGATTGACATCCCTTTGCTCGATAATGTAATCAATTTTGATTTCCTCCAAAACCTAAACTTTTTGTCCATCGTGTGGGGCGAGCTGCAAGGGCTGGTCGCACCGGTACTTCATTTTCTTTTGTTACAACAGAAGACATGCCTCACGTATTGGATCTTCATCTCTTTCTCTCGAAACCAATTAGGCCTGCCCCATCAGAGGAAGAGGTCCTAAGAGATTTGGATGGTGTTATGACTAAAATAGATGCAGCAGTTGCAAATGGAGATACTGTTTATGGGCGTTTTCCCCAAACAGTTTTAGATCTACTTTCAGACCGGGTTAGAGAAATAATTGACTCATCCACAGAATTGACGGCTATGGTGAGACCTTTATCGAAGGCATTTGGCTTGTACACAAAGACAAAAGCAAAACCATCCAAGGAGTCTATTAAAAGAGTAAAAACCTTGCCCCGGGAAGGTTTACATCCAATTTTCAAGAGTGTCATGGGTGGTGATGAATTAACAGCTTTGGCCTTTTCTGAGCGCCTGAAAGCATTTAGGTATGTTCTAAATTCACCTCATTTTCTGAGTTTTTAAAACAGTACATAAAAATTTCTACCTTCTCACGTTTACTTAACTTATTTTAATAGACCCAAACAAACCATTCTGGAAGCTGAAGGTGAGGCTGCAAAATCAAAAACTCAATGGGTTGATGTGATGAAGATGAAAAGAGCTGTTCATGAGGAGGTGATCAAGAAAGTTCATCAACAGCATTCACAGCGTGCTAAAGCTACTGTTGAGCAGGTGATATTTGTAGTGAAGTATTTATTGGGTGACAGCAAAAGCTACTTGATACTTAGCAGTTAGCACTCATGGCCTTGAACTATTTCTATGATATGATAACTGACATTTTACATTGTTGACACTTTCTCCATTATATACTGATAAAAAAACTTCATGTTGTTTGATACAACTATTGCAAAATAATTTGCTTGATTTATTTTCTTTATGAACTTGCTCCAACTTCCGTTATACCAGCTAAACTGAAATACCTCTTCCAAAATAAAGCTCAATCTTATCCTTCACTTGACCCCCTACCACTGCGTTATGCTTAACTACAGTTAAATTCGATAATCTCTTTTACCTTATCTGTTTTTTCATGCTTACTTCCTGTCCTCAAGTCATTTGAGAAATCTCTTTGTTATTGTAGGAAATTGAATCAGAACACAGCCTTTCAGAGAATAAGCGGAAACAAGGTGCTTGCCATCTTATTTTTTCTCTTATGCGTAGCCTTTGGCATATGTTCAAGTTGACCTCTTTTGGATGTTGTTAACCCACTGTCATTATTTGAATAAAACAATTAGAATAGAACTTGAGAAGTGCATTTTTCTGTATCAGTTAGAAAATGAATTTGCCTACTAGAAAATGATTTTGCCTATGGTTCAAAAACGAATGAGCACAAATGTTTGTGACCTTTTCGATTGCGGACTTAACAAGATTTCAGTTTGGGTCTTAATGTATGATTAATGTTGAGAATTTGGTGTTGCAAATGGCACAGAGGTGAGTGTTGGTTGGATAGTTTTGACGAAATGGGGCTGTTTAAGTAAAGACACCTCAGCGAACTGTAGTCAAGAACCTGAAACCTTTGCATACTTTCTTAATAGAGCTAACAAATAAAGACAGCTATGACATTTTTTTTGTGCTGTATCTTCCTTATTGCGTTGAAATATTGATATGATTGTTTTGATTTTTTTGGGAGGAAACAATATGATCATTTAATTATCTCTCTTGTTTTCCAATTTGTCTTGGCAGGATCTGGCACCAAAAGGAAGGCACAAAACTTCAAAGATGATGAAAATTTTATAAGTTCAGTGCCAACAAATCAGGTAAATTGCTGAATCTCCTATCTTGCATGCCTTTACTAGACAATTGCTTTTTTTTTCACTTTTCGTTCTTTTAACAGATAGACTTCCTACTTGTTACATTTTAGTGCTTCCAGTACTTGACTTTGTGGTATATGACTCATGAAATAACAATTCAGTAACTGTTTCAATTTCAGCATTTTGAAGCTGGACTTTCTGTGAGGGGTAACCGAGGCTTTGAATCAAATAGGTAAGCATGGTAATTGAGATATTTTTTATATCTTACAGCATGAGCCCATCCTCAGTTTTACCTAGAAGTAGATAAAATAGCTTTTCTGAAAGAGATCCTGCTCTATCCCCCCCTCCCCCTCCAGTCATGGGTTAGCTCTTTGGGGCATTTGTGCCTCTTTGTTTTCATCCTTTAAAGTTGTTTGCCAATTCTGGATAGCTAGAGTGAAAAGAATCATGATTCGTAGTGTTGACAATTGGAGGATAATGGCTGGTGGTGCTTGTAATTATGTAGTCTGCCTTGTATCCTGTGTATTTTACAATCTAGAATCTGTCATATTGGGGAGAGGGGTTGACTAGTCCTAATGAACAGGTTGGAGGCTGCAGTTCTTGATCTAAATGCTGATGATAAAGGAGGGTTGCAGCAGCAGAAACATACTTATCACTGGGATAAGGTACCATTAGCTATCATTTTGACACCCCTCTCAACACAAGATTAAAAACGTAATGAAATAGAGGCACACACAGACACATGAACGAACACCTACACTTCAACTTTGATGTGTTGTAATTGTGTTGGCTCTGTAACAGAGGGGCAAAAAGTACATCAAGCTAAACAATGGAGATCGCGTGACAGCCAGTGGGAAGGTACTATTGCAAATGCAGATTAGTACTTTTTAATTTACATTGTGTAAAGGACATTATACTTGTTAAGTTCATGGCTGAAGGAGTCTTCGTTTATATCTTCATGAAAATCTTTCTTTTAAAGTTTCTCTGTTACTTTTCCGGCTCTGCTTAACTGGCTTATGCATTGAAGAAATTTTGTATATAACTTCTGTTAACAGATTAAAACAGAAAGTGGTGCAAGAGCGAAAGCCAACAAAACCGGGATATATAAGAAGTGGAAAGAACGGTCGCACAGGAAGGTATCACTTAAAGGATCAAGTAATGATGGCACTGGAGAAGGAGCTTCTAGTTCTTCAGGTAAAAATTGTTATACAAGCTACTTTATTGTGATTGTCTTTTATACCCTAGAGTTGCCCCCACCAATATTCATATGCTTCCTTTGTGGGAATAGGTTATAGACGAAATAAGCGATATATGATCCATATAGCCGATCCCATATAGTGTAATTAAGATTTAAGACTAGTGGAATTAACAATTAGTTTGTTGTAACTATTTTCAGTTTAAACCTCTTTAATATCTTAAAATTGTTTACCTTAACTTGCTTTAAGATGAGGTAAATACGAGTGGATTTTATCATTTCAACTCTTTTGTTCCATAGGTATTGGTTTACGAGGGGATTATCGGAGGTTCAGAGGTGGAAGAAATCAACAATCAGTACCAAACGCTCATGTTCGTTCTGAAATCAAAGATCACGAACAAGTTCGAAAGGAAAGACAAAAGAAAGCAGATAGGCAATCCTATCTCAAGAGCAAACAACAGAAAAAGGGGGGAAAGAAGTTTGGAAAAAATGGCAAGAGAGGAAAGGCTAAGCACTAACTATGGCTCTTTATCATCTGAAACTTGTATCAGCTTCAATTCAATTTTATCAAATCAGTGTAAATTTTGGGCCACTCATTTTGAAATTTGTATCTTAAAATTATCTCAAAGTTGTACTGAGTTTTGTGGCTTAGCATCTGGTAACAGGAATTAGAAATATAATTGTTTATTAGCAGAAAAGTTGAAGGAACAGATTTTAAAGGTTGTTTTGGCAATAACAATTTTTTTATATAATTATAGTGATTGTTATATTTATTTTTCGTAAATGAATGAGGCAAAAAGGAAAAGTGTCTGATGGGCCAGACAAGTCCCAGCATGGGCTTGGTCCACTTCTTTCTAATGAAGTGGGCTTTCAAGCAAATGACTTGTCTAAGGGCCCATTTTGAAAATATCAATCCAGTTAAATAATCAATTCAATAAACTTGAATTTCCAATCAATTTCGTATGAGCTTTCAACCATCTTGAATCCAATTAAAACAACCCAACACAACGACAAAATAGTAAATAATAATAAAAAAAAGAGTTAAAAAAATGGAAAATGCAAAAAAGTGAGTGTAATAGACAACGCATACAAAATGATCAACGCCACAAAGTGACAGTTAAAATACTGTTTTCCTCCCGCGAAAAAGCTTTCACAAAAGCTTACTTTATTCAATGCTGAGAACTGGAAAGAGAGGCCACACACTCTCTCTCTCTCTCTCTCTCTCTCTCTCTCTCTCTCTCTCTCTCTCCATCTGGGCTTGACTTGAATAGCTGCTGAGAAGGAAAAATGGTTAAAGAAACTGAATATTATGATATTCTTGGAGTTAATCCTTTAGCATCTGAAGAGGAAATTCGCAAAGCTTATTATCTCAAGGTTTGGACTTTTAAAATTCTTGTGTTTAAAGTTTGTGTACCATTGATCACTTAGATTCACCATCGTTTTTTTCTTCTTCTTTTTTTACTGTGATAAGATATATGCAGCTGATGCTTTTAATCAGTAGCATGTTGATGATGAATAATTACAAGTCACTTTGCCTTTGAATTTTACCATTCGTTGCATTTTGCCACCTCGGACAGATCTTAACCGCGCAATCAAAGGTTGAGATTCGTCTGAGATGACACAGTACAACGAATGTTTATCTATATGAGGCAAACTATATAAAGTGAAACTTTTACTTTTACCTCTATGAGTTAAACTTGGTTGCAATGACATTGGTTGATTTTTATGATCTGCTAAAATCATCTACTACAGAAAAGTATTGCTTTTTCACAATCCATCTTCGTGTGCAGGCGAAGCAAGTTCATCCCGACAAAAATCCAGACGATCCTCAAGCAGCCGAAAGATTTCAGGCAATCCCTTTTTTTTTTTTGTTAGCCTAGTATTCACTCTGTCCAAATATAAAGATGTTTTTTTAGAAAAAAATTGCACAAATTAAAGATCCTACGAGTAACTCACTTGTCCTAATTAAGTTTTTCATTCTCAATGCTCGTTTTCAAATACTAAAGCATTCAATGATTTTGGAAGATTATGGATAATGATCATGTCTTGAGATCACTAGCATGTTTTTCTATGGTTCAATAGCAATGAGGGCTTTACAAAGTCCTATTCTAATTACGAATATTGTATGATCAGATATTAGGAGAAGCATACCAAGTCTTGAGTGATCCATTGCAAAGAGATACTTATGATCGAAATGGAAAGAACTGTATTTCCAAGTAAGCAAATCAGGCATGTTTTTCCTCACAATCTTGGTGGTTCTTGATCCCATCTCTCTGTTCTTGCAGAGAGACGATGCTTGATCCAACGGCTGTTTTTGCTCTTCTTTTCGGAAGTGAACTTTTTGAAGACTATGTGGGGCATTTAGCAGTTGCATCAATGGCGTCCAACGGATTATCTGGTGATAATGACAATCCAGATAAAGTCCATGATAGGCTCAAGGTTAGTTACTGACTTGATCATCATATATATACTGATCTTTAACATCAATGCTTTGAATTTAGGCTGTTCAAAGAGAGAGAGAAGAGAAGCTTGCAAGAAAATTACGCGGTTTTGTTCATCAATATGTTCGTGGTGACAAAGATGGCTTTCTAAAACAAGCAGAATCTGAAGCAGAGAGGCTTTCTAGTGCAGGTTAAGTGATTTTCTTGATGCTTTTATGATTAATGGTATATATATGAGTTAAAGTTTCTCATTAGTAGCTAATTTGGCAGCTTTTGGAGCTGAGCTTTTGCATACTATTGGATATATATACACAAGGCAGGCAGCATTGCAGCTAGGGAAAAAGGCGATATATCTAGGCGTTCCGTTTGTGGCTGAGTGGGTTCGTAATAAAGGCCATTTTTGGAAGTCACAGATCACTGCAGCGAAAGGTAGCATACGTGCTACGTGTTGAAGGCTTTGATGTGTTTGTTTTGTGACTGAAGTTCGTTGAATATGCTCGTTTCAGGTGCTTTTCAGTTGCTGCAACTTCAGGATGATTTGAAACGACAAAGTGGTGTAGAAAACGACGTTGAGTCACATTTGAGGCTGAATAAAGATACACTGATAAACTCACTGTGGAAACTGAATGTGGTGGACATTGAGATCACACTAGTTCATGTGTGTCAAATGGTAAGACATCTTTGAGTTGAGTTTTTTAATGATTCTCGTCTTTTCAACGTGTCGTGTTTTGAAGGTTCTGCAAGAAAGCAATGTGAGGAAGGAAGAGCTGAAGATGCGTGCAATGGCATTGAAAATGCTAGGAAAAGTTTTTCAGGTAGCTTTGATGGAAATCAGAACATGAATAGCCCTGCCTCGTTGATTATATCACGTTTGTATCGTTTCTTTTCAGAGTCGGAAGTATATGCAGAATGGCGGAACATCAAGAAAGAAGATAGGTTCGACAGATGATGATGATAGCAGTGATGATAGTAGTGATGATGAAGACTCATTGAGACCATTGAATTACAGAACTCCTTTAGTTACACAGGTTCATTCCATTTCTCTATCTCTCTCTCTCTCATTGTGGGTAGTTTATCTTCTCTTGTGACAGGGCATTGGGAGACTATTCAGATGTCTTTGCAACCCAGCATTCGATGTAGACGACGACGAAATTGTGTACAGAGGAAGATGATGAGAGTATGGTCATTGATTGCTTTTGTTGAAATACATCTGATTTGTTAGGACAACAAAATGTGTGTTCATGTTTCAAGAAATTGTTTGTCTGTACAAGAAAACTGAGCCATGTTGATTTTCTGTTTCATATATTTTCATGTAGTTTCACAAGAAACTGAACAATGTTTGTTCTTTATTTCATAACTTTGTTTTCTTCAACTGGTTTTTCAGTTTCTCAACAAGTGATCATTCTTGACACGACATCATAGCACAATACATCTTATGTCTGACGGTCTCATATGAGTTTTTCGCGATGTGTTATCTACTGTTCATACACATATAAATAGAGGTGTTTACAAGTGAAATGAATGAAAATTGTTACACTTTTCTACAAAAACTCGTAAAGTCTTGTACTGTTTCTCTACATCTGATTCCTTGTTGACAATAACCGTGCTGCTTCGAGTGTCCTACGCAAAACAAAAATGTCATTTATACACGAGCAAAATCACCGATCAAATAAAACACGATGTGATACGATCATTTTGTAATAAAAGATGTAAATAGATTCAAGATTTCACCTCAACTATCTGTACTTGTTATCATGGGGTACAAGTTGCTGTTTACGTATCGAAGATTATCATTTGTCCCCTCAAGAAGGCTCAATACCTACATAAAGCTTTGTGTTAGTGGTTAATTCAGTTATGAAAGCTTGGAATTAGGTTGTTTGGAAGGGGGGTTTCTACTAGCTCGTGCCGATTGGATTTGGCAGTTGAGAGCTTGTATATATATTCGTTGTGCTCGTCTACGTGTAAGCTAGAAGTGTATATAGTTCTGGATTCTTGAATCGTCTTGTGTAGTGCAGAGTGGTGAGAGAAAGTGTTGCACTTGGTTCATGAGTGTGAGTGAGAGATCAAAGATGTTACCTCTCCCATAGTTGGACGAGATGAAGGCTTGGATTGCACGCACAGATATGCTGCTTTAGCCATTTTGTATAGGTCGTACGAGCAATACGTGTCCCCGATACGTGGATCAACCAGATCACATAACATGAGCCTTTGAATCAATGGCAATGCCTAAAATACAGCCAACAAAATGTGTCATATATATGTAGAGAGAAAGAGTGATCACATGATGTCTGAAGAGCAGATAACATACCCACTGTCTGATTGACTGTTGATGATCCTCTTGAGTCGAATCCACTGCCTTTCGTCCGGATATCAGCTGTATCAGAAGAATGCCAAAGGCGTAGACATCCGTTTTTATAGAGCAGGTGCCGTTTTCTGCACACTCCGGTGCAAGATATCTGCACAAGACGAAACCTCACACGCGTGTCTAGATAGTTTGTTCATGAGCAATATGAGGTACAAAATCGATACTCACACAAGATTGCAGATCATTCTTCTCTGCTTATCGAACTTATAGGTCTTCCATTTGGCAAGCCCGGAATCTCCCAACTGTTAATCAATGAGGTTTGTTTGTAAAACACAGCACTATATTACTACTGGAATGAAGGCAATGAAGATCTTACCAAAGGAACAAAGTCATGTGTTAGAAATATATTGCTCGGCCTAATGTCCCGATGAATAATAGGCCCTCCATGACACTCTTCGTGTAGAAACCTTAACCCCTTCGCAGTTCCAATTGCAATGTCTCGTCTTTGATTCCATTCAAGAACTCGTGCTGCATCATCTGTCACACATCATATACAAGATTAAAACACAAATCATTGCCTTCTTTAGAGCAAAATCTGCTTACCTGAAAGATGGAACTCCAATGATTTGTTGCTTATGTATTCATAGATCAAGATGTTAAGATTGTCCTTGAAGCAGTAGCCAAGCAGTGTCACAATGTTCGCGTGGCGAGCAAAGCTGAGAGCAGAGATTTCCGAATGGAACTCAGCAAAGTTTTGTGTGTTTGATTCTGTTCTAATCTTTACAGCTATAGCTTGGCCTTCATTGAGCTGGCCTTTATACACGACCCCGAATCCACCTTCTCCAAGATAATTCTCACACGAAAAATTATCCGTTGCAGCTTGTATACTTGAATAACTGCATCCTGTTGAGCTCATGTCAATGTTAATCTTATCAGCACTGCTAAGAACATGAGTATCATCAAAATGTGCATCTGGTTCTTCTGCTTTTGAAGAACCATCATGCTCGTTTTCGGATTTAGCATCAGTACCTGTACAAAATCAGACAGTTACAAGCAATGCAAGAAAATTTGAAAACAAGAAAAAGAACAGAAAACAGGTTTATTTATAAACTCCACACCTACCATCTTCTGCTGAAGTATCAGATGAAAATTCACCAGGCTCCATCTGAATCTCCGAATAATTAGCCCTCACTGCACCCGGCTCGTTTTTCATATCTGAATAAACAAAAACGAACAAGAAAGATTAGTGTGCACAAAGAAGAAGTTTGAATATCTTTTACAAACTATACTAATCTCTCTAGCTAACCTGATATTTCCTGCTGAGGGCTTGAGCCAGCTTCATCATCCAATGAAACAATGTGCTCGTTGGAACGAGGTTTGGGAGATAAAACGACGCTGCTATCTGCAACACCACAGCTTATAATGGGACCAACACTTGGGGAAGTGACAGAATGCTTCTCACTTTCCTCATCCTGAGCAGGAGGCAGTGGAACAGGCTTGGATAACGAGTACAGCAGCTTATGCTTGATAGTATTGGTACTCGTTTCTATATAATTCGGCCTCAGAACAGCCAACGATAAGTTATCAAGGACATGTGCAATCTTGCAAGGTACATGCTTAAGGTAGAATCTCAGATCCTTTCTTAGCTGCCTGTTAAGGTAAAAATCAACGCGCTTGAACAAATGCAGACAAAGAAGGTTTGCAATCACAACTAAGATCAGTTTAAAGATACCTATCTAGTATAGCCCATGTTGCCTGCAAAGCTACAATTTGTTCTACAAGAACATAGTTAATTGGAGCTCCAACAACAATCTTGACTTTGATCTCAACCTATGAAGAGGATTTAGTTGTAATGGCAATAAAATATAAACATATGTTCCACAAAAATCAACAAGATCTTGGCACATATTACCCCTTTGCTGTGACATTCTTCAGCATTATGTTTGAGCATGTTTACACACGCGTTGACCTTTCTTGAGACTTCTTCCTTTATTGCACGACCATGTTCTCCGACAAAGGACTTTGGGCCTACTTGAATATGAAATCCCACTGCAGAAATACCAGTTCACAATGAGCACATGATAGACTTGAAAAAGAAGAAGAAGACGAAGAGGAAGATCATATAATGTTCATACTATGTAACTGCACTAAGGAACAGGTAAGAAACTACATAAGAACTTACTGGGGTGGAGTACTTTGTCCAACACTCCAAGCAATGTGATTGTTCTTGATTCTTGAATTATTTCTTCCTGTTTCAGCACATCAGTGATAATATCCTTAAACTCTTGATTATTGCGAATTTTTTTCGCATCATAAACAATCACAATGCTGTCTTGGATGAAAGGAGTACTCCTCCTACTCCGACATCTCTCAATGAATGATGCCATGTTGATCAAAATCAAGAGACTTTCGAGTTTTCTTGAATATCAAAGACCTTGCTTTTCTATGGCTCATTTGTTGCCCATTTTTCTGTTCAAACTGTGTTTGGAAAAATTGAGAACTTAGGATTATATTTGACATAGAAACGTATGTAGCAGAACAACAGAAACAGGCTGGCAAGAAAGACAATATAGATAATCTCAAAGCAGCTGAAGATAATTCCAAAGAACCCTTTTTTTTTGGGGTGTTTTCTGAATAAGGCTAAATCAATATTATCATGATCTCTTCAAAAGACAAAAAATAAACATGATGTTTCTTGTTGCTTGCATGCATTAAAACTTGTCCATTTTCTGGTTCTTGGATACTTAATTTAAATGCAATTAGTTAATTCTTCTTGTTTGTTATCTGTCTTCTTGAATTGACTGTATCTTATCTGTCTCCTACTAAATCTCAATATCTGATGAATCTTGAAGCATCATTTGAGATAACCATGTACAATAAAACTAAAAAGATTAGAGATGAACGCTTATTACAAGAAAAGGATAAAATTTCAGCATATTTGCTAAGAATTATCATTAAATTAACTTTTGGTTGGATTGGAAGAGGACTAGGTCCAACAGAGAGCTTAGTTATAGAAACTAGAGTAATTCAATAAAGAATAGATAAATGATTATCTTGTTGCCACACTTGGCACTCTCCTCATCTATGTACATTCATTTTGTCTATGTTATGCACCGAGAGAAGCGCCTATACAAGTAGCGAAACCTTTCTGATGTTTTCGAGTGATAGCTGTTGCTCATCAAGATTTGGAGGCAGATGATCATAGACATTGGAGAAAACTTCTTATCTGCCACTCAATTGGGTCCAAACTTAAAACAGATCACTGAACATGGTATCAGAGTCGGACCCAAAAAAAGACGAGCCATGTGCTCAGAACATCGCCTATATATCAGAAGTTAGGTCATGCTTCAGAAATTGTACTTGCAGCAACTTACATCAACTGACTATTCAGACAAGTTCACACCACTAAGATCAATGTTTTCTTAGTAAATATAACTGTGTCAACATAAGGCTGTTGGAACTTAACATCGAGTTATACTCACAAAGCAATATCAGTATACGGAGTTAGCAATTGTATTGACCTGAAACTCGGACAGGAATTGCAGAGAGTTGGGACTAAACCACCTTCAGAGAAGATACTAAACAATAATACCAATATAGCATCGTGTGATTTCTTCTTCCAGTGCCACTTTACCCGCATATCCTTCCTCAGAATCCTCATACTTGATCAGTTGAATTGAAAACCATCTTCATCACACATCTCTTGCATCAATAATTCCAAAATGGAGAAGATGTTGTTCCCACCATAATGAATCATTTGGTTTGCTTCAAAAGAAAGTATTTGGCCTTTTATACCAATCCAACTGCAGTCAACTACTTCCTTTCTTTTCATCTTGTCCATCTTCTTCCTCACTCGAACAAGGCTTTCCCATCTACCCCTCTGTTCATAAGTCTTAGCCAAAAAGGTCCAGTAAGGAAGAGATATATCTGGTTCCAACTCCATCAATCGTTCCGCAAGGGTTTCAATTAGTTCTAGATTCTCATAATCCCAAAATGTACGAAGTAGGGACTCCAATATAAGAGCATGAGGTTCACACTGCAATGTGTGCAATAATTTAATTCCTTCATCAATTCTGCCAGCTCGAATCATCATGTCTGCAACACAAGTATAATGTTCATTTGTCGGATCTACTCCATGTTGCTTTTGCATGGAAGAAAAGATGGCCATGCCTTCCTCAAGCAACTTGCCATAACTGCAAGCTAAAAGAACACCAGAAAATGTTATCTGATCAGGATGTAGACCACTTCGAAGTAGTTTTTTAAAGAGGGAAATGGCTTCAACTAATTTTCCATTGTCGGTCAACGCTAGCATCATGGTATTCCAAGATATCAAATCTCTGAAAACCATATTTTCAAAGACCTCCAAGGCAAGCTCAACTAACCCATATTGACTATACATTTTTACAAGTGAACTGGCTACTACTGCATCCAATTCAAACCCTGTTTTGATCACCAAAGAATGAAATTGACTCCCCTGCTCCACTGGAACAAAGAATGCAGAAGAATACAGAAGACAACTAAGTGTGAATTCTGATGGTCTAATATTTTCCCGAAATGAAGAAACAAAAAGTTTCAGAGAAATCTCCTCCAAGTTGTGGCTTGCATAGCATGCAATCATCGAATCACAGATAACTGAATCAAATACATATGATTCATCAAAAACACATATTGCACTTTCTAGTCTGTTGCATTTGGAGAATAGATCAATAGCTGCACTGGAAACAACTGTGTTCCAAAGAAACCCCATTTTCATAGAAAGACAAAAGAGTTGCTTACCTTTTCCAAGTTCCGCAAGCTAGAACAAGCAGTAAGCACTGAAGACACAGTATACTCATCCACTTTGACACCGCTATTTCTCATCAAACAGAACTCATGTAAACCCAAATGTTCGTAACCAGATTTACAGCAAGCAGAAATCATCGAATTCCAAGAAATCACATCTACTCTCTCCATACTCAAAAACACGAGAAGAGAATAATCCACGAACCCAAGCTTCCCATACATATCAATCAGGGAATTTCCAATCACCAAATTGGAAAAACATCCACTATTTTTCACAATGCAACCATGCATTTCCTTTGCATGATTGCCACACTTTACACAACACAACAGCATTGAAAACGTATACTCACTCGGCCTAACACCACAATCTCTCATTTCTAAAAACAACTCCCATGCACTGGCAGGAAATCCACTTGATATATACCCAGAAATGATCGTATTCCAGCTCACAACATCTCTTTCAGGCATTTCGTCGAACACACTGCGTGCTGCCTCCTTATCGAAACATTTAACCAAGATTTCCAGGTACAGGTTCCAAGAAACAACATTTTTACTGGGCATCTCATAAAATGCCTTCAAAGCGTCGTTCTCAAATCCGGATTTCAGATAAAGATCAACACAGCGATTACCCAGAAATACATTGGAAGTTAAACCGAGTTTTACCAACTGGGCATGAATTAATTTCAAAGACTTTGCAGGATCTCTCAACAAAAAACAATGATTGATAAGGCCAGAGAAAAACGAAACTGTGGGAAATCCGTTCGCCTTTCGAAGAACACCAAACATGCAAACGCAAACGCAAACGTTGATCATGCAAGAAAAATCACTTCAAATTGCTTAGTATATGAATAAGGATACTAATGGGCCTAGTGCAAGCCCATTAGGCCCATATGCTTTCTTGAGCCCACTCAGTTCTAAATAGTCTCTCCAAATATTTAAATTTCAATAGAAGAATATAGACTTTATTATGTACTTGCATATTTTATTCTAGAAAACTCTATATTGTGTGTCAGATTAAATATGTTGATTTGATTTTCTTGAAGAAAAATTGTCCTATAGCTATAGCTATATTTTTGTCGAGTCTTTTATATAGATTTAATGAATACTAATTATTAAACCCCACACGTGTGGGTAGGTTTAGCTGGCAAGATCAATGAAAATGAGTGTCTTGCCATTTAATGATGATGCTAATTAGACTTTAAGTTTTGTTTACTATATTTTTACAATCTTTTAATCATATAAAAGTTGAATATTTTATGAAAAGTTAAATTTGAGAGCTGAAATAAGAGTCTCAATAAAGTCTTTATATAAAGTTTATTGATAAGGAGCTTTTAAGCGTTCGACTTATTTTGAAATAAAATCTCATTTCATAGTTCGTTATAAATTTAGTATTTTAATTATTAATGTTACCATTTCTTTTAAGTGGAAATAAAATCACCATATTTAAAATCTTAAAAGCTATCTTCTTTTTATGCTAATACTACAAAACTTTGGCACGAAACCCCTTTTTTCCACACGTTTTGATATATCTAAAAGACTTTTAAAAAAAAATTGATTTATTTAACTAGAGGGATATGATAAAAATACTAATTAAAGAGCCCATTTTTTCCTTAATCTATTTTTATACTCTATATTTAAATTTATTTTGCAGCTTCATTCCAATATGTCTCACTCTTGATCATAAATTAATTAGCTTGTAGCTTTCAATTAGCACAAACATTACTTTCGTGACAATTAACAACTAAATTTCTAAATTGAAAAATGTTAGGGCCACGTTAATGAATGTCGTGGCAGAACCCAATTTCAGTACCTTTCAAATTAGGTTGTTATTATATATTTTTATGGCCATTTTCATTCTTTCAAGATTTTACGTTATCTTCAATTAAATTATACCTTTTATGGTTATGTATGTGATAATTCGATTTTCTTCTAATTTAATCAATGATTTTTACGTAAATTCATTGAACTAGTCCTTGAATTTAGTTGCTTCATAGAAATTACTTTTCTAAAAAAACTTGTATTTTATTGATCCCCTATATTTGTCCCATTTTGTTTAATTAGTATTAGTAAATTGCATCTAATTTTTTTGGACTAATATCGTTATATACATATATATATATATTTATATATACATCTGGGTATTTATAAATTATAATATATAAATACTAATTAAATAACCCTTTTTGTATATAAGTCAAGTCAAAATATGATCTCTTTTTTATATGTATAAACTCATTTTTTTCTAAAACCCAATTTCATATTTCATAAACCACACATTCAATATATTGTTGAGTTTATCCTTCCATTAATAAACCATTATACTAAGACTGTGCTACATTTCTCTAATTAATCGCATTGATTAATTGCCTAATTTTAATTCAACATATAAAAAATCGTAATTAACTAAATCATTAACCAATGAATTTGGAAATTACAACACATGGATTGATTGTTTGTCCTTTAGACAGTACTCTTACATGAATTGTATTCTTTGTAATTGACAAAGACATAAATCATTATCCTCCACAAAATCAAAAAGGAAAACAAAATTTAATGCTCAAAGAGACAAACAGCAGGAAAAGTGGGATAAAGCTAGGCCATAATCTTTATCCCACCCATCTAGAAATCCTTGACTTTCTTGCAATTTTCCAATATAAAAATTTCCAAAAATGAATAAAAAATCAAAATTTAATTAATGCACACCAATTAAATACTTTGTTGTGATTAAAAGGAAAGTGAGAATGGACCTACAACACAACACATTGATGAGAATTCCACCACAACCACCTATATTAATTTCTCCCAATTTTCGACTCAAAATAATACTCCCAATTACCATGAATGATCCAAGAATCCAATTTTCCCACAAGTTTGATCATAATTATGACAACCCTTTTGCCCATGATCATGCAAGAGTGTCACAAAGCAATGGAAGTGTTATCAGCAATAGAAATGATCAAGAATTTGTGCAGTTTAGGCCAGATTTCCACCACCTGGAATCCACGGATTCCGGCGTGTGTTCGCCGCCGCTGTGGAAGAGCAGCAGCCCGACTGCGGCGGAGCCACTGCTGAGCAGCCACTGGAGTTTGTCTCCGAATTCAAGATTACAGGCCATTGCTAGAGGGCAGACAGAGCTGATGGAGATGGTGAAGGCCATGCCTGAATCTTGCTACGAGCTTTCGTTGAAGGATCTGGTTGAGCATCATCAGCACAAGGTGGAGGCTCAGGCGGCCCAGAATGTGCAGCAGAGAGGGGTGATGAGAGAGAACAGGCTAGAGAGAGAGAGAAGTGAGAAGAGTGTGGTGAGAGTTGAGAGCTTTGAGAATAAGAGGCTGTTCTTGAAAATGGTGTTTCCCTTTGCCTTGCAGTCGAAGAAAAAGAAGAGCTCTGTGAGTAGTTCTAGTGGCAGAGTTTCTCCGAAACCCGAGGCGGCGAAGGGCGGCGGCGGCGATGGGTATTGGGGGAAGAAGCTTAGTGGTTCTAGAGATAGTAGCAGTAGTAGTGGCCGGAGCTATGGCAGTGGAAGGTATGTGGCCGGAGCTATTGCATCTCTCTCTCTCCCTCTCTCTCTCTCTCTAAAGTTGGTGGGTTTTATTGCAGGAACAGGAATGGGTTGCTAACAGGTTGCTGGCCATTTTTCCATTCAAGAACCAACAAATCTGTAGAGTAGATAAAGATCCCTTATGGCTATGGTGTAAACTTTGTGCTGTAAATTGTAATTTCTCTTCAAAACACACTTTAGATATACATGGCACAATGAAGGGGAAAAGTAGTCAAGATTTTTTTCTTTGTTCCCTTTTCAGTTCATTACATGCATATATTCTCAGAAACATGTATAACGAAAACGTGATTTTGTATTTAACAACCGAAAAGTATCGATGATCACACAACACATACATTATCAGCTAATTATACACTGCAAACTTGCTCAAATTTTGGAAACCAAAGTATGCTTTCTCTAGTATACATACCGGTTATCTTCTTATCTTCTTTTACTTTCTTCTTGTTCTCTTTCCGGGCTGCTCTCGTCTCGAGTGATGTCTGCTTAATGTTATCAAAAGACGAATCATCTTCTGAGTCGGTTTCATCACCACTTTCCTCTGTTTCAGTCTCCGATTCTTCATCTGGCAAGTTAGGTGTTGTTTGAGTGGTCTTAGCAGGATCCTCATTTTGAGAAGAATTGTTGTGTGAGAGGGCTGTCTGAGACCCGTAATAGTTTGATATTACGAGTCCCCGGTGTCCCTCCCACTGATTATACGTTGCACGTCCTCCTCAGCGTTCTTAACATCATCCAAAGTTTTCGGAATGTATGTCTGCAAAAGAACAGCAACAAGTGTTTCATAAATTACGGCATCACAGCTTACATATTGTTACCTAGAGCTTCCAAATTTAGCTACTTGTGAAAGAAAAAACTCTTGTAGCCCAGAGAAATTTATTGCGCCAACTATGTCCTTGTTTGGTTATCGGGGCTGGGATGGAACGGTTAGGTTTTTTCAGATGAATACGGGTCGACACAATTGAAACGACCTGGTTGGTTTTATCGGTATGGGTAATGGTGGGACGGCCTCGATTTGCTAGTATAGGCAGGTGGGTGGGTGTAGGAGGCAGGATATGTAAAGATGTCAAAAAAATATATCCTTTGCATTTCTCAGTGAGCTTGAAAAGAAAAACCCTCTGAAGATTCCGATCATCACTATTACATAAACTAAATAAATTATCACAAACAACAGAAAACACCAGACCGTTTAGAAGTGTTTGAATTTTACCTGGACAAAAACTGAATCTGCAATCTCTTCCTCTGCTGATATTACGTCGCCTCTAGCCAATATTTTTTGTTGCACCTGTCAAGAAATTCACGATAACAGATGAGAATAGAAGATTCTTGCGCATAAAAACAAGCAATTTCAGATTGTATGGGTGGATGGTTGCCAAAAAAATAAGTCGTACCACTTCAAGATAGCTGTCCACTGAATCATCATCGATGGTTGGATCCACAATAAAATCAAATAATTCCCTTATTGTCATAACAGCTACCCCATGTCTCTTGAAAAAATCCTACAAGAAAGTAAGATGAGACCATAAATCGTTTTCCTTAACTAGAATAGGGAAACAAAGGGAAAATAACAGTCGGAGAATGCATACTGAAACGAGAATACAATCCTCACAAAGGAAATCAAGGGCATGTGGATGGTCCAGATCAATTGCTTGTGAAACATCAATCATGTACAGGTGGCCCTGCACAACAAGATAAGTGAGTAATCTTTATTTAAGGTTTAGGCAACTAAAACCCATGAAAAAGCTCACCTCATAATACAGTATGTTATACTCGCTGAGATCCCCATGCACTAGCTTGCACTTCTGATATAATAGCAATAATCATCTGGCATAGAAGAATCAGAAGGCAACATCAGTTTTAGCATATGCAAGTAGAAACAAATATCGGGACTTGGGAGCATGAATAATCTACCTATTATCAAACTACCCAAACATGACTCTCTTTGGTAAGAATAAATACTTCCCCCTAGTCTCAATTTATCTAAAACGGGTCTCTTTTATTTTGATGCCAAAATAGTAGTCAGCATAAGCTACCAATCAACAAAATAAGACAAAACATCCAAATTCACCTCGACATAGCCTTCACGTGACTTATCATGAGACAAATTAGCATCTTTGAGTCAAGGAGCAGCTCAACCTGCCTTTCCTGTTGAAGAAAAAAGTAAAACCAACCTTAGACCATGTAAGTAAAGGCATTTTCATACGACTAAAAAACATTATCAAACATAAGCACAAAGGTTATCAACTCTCAGAAATTTCATGAAAAGTAAATTTTAGAATCCCACAAATTAAAGATACGCTGACAGCCCCCAACAAGGCATACTAAAGTACCGACTGAGAGATGCATTAGTGCCACTAGGCATATTAAATGGCTTAGAGCAGAAGCTATGGCAGAATGACTTGGTGGAGTCATAAACCAGTGATTAACCTCATCTAACATAACAAAGTAACTATAAATTCCATCACCAGAACATGGAGTCTCAAAAGTAATGGACCTGGACACCTGATTCCTGCTGCTCTCAGCCTTCATATTAAGAATGATAAAAATCACATTAGAGAAGGGTATAAAAGAAATAAAGGAAGAAAAAGGGAGTTTTTTATTTTTTCACAACTCCTGATAAACATAACATGAATGAAGATAACAGATGTGCATGAGAACTAAATAGAGCTCCAGTAAGAAGCACTTGCTATCTTACTATTATGCTAAGAGGACGAAAAAAAAGTAAACTACCTCATGAGATTCCACATCTCTTTCTCAGCCCATGTCTTAACCATTTTTCGAGGGTTGTGCTTGCAGTACACATATCTGAACCTGTAGTCACCTTGTACATAGAGGTCTCTATCAGATTTCAGGTGGAGTCAAGGGGTTGTTGCATTATTGGTGTACTGAACACCTGTAAGCAACTATGAAGAATAAAACTAAGAGGTTAATAGATTATTATAAATACTTGAATACAAGAATTGAAGTTTTGTAAGCCTTGATAGCCAGATCCTGACCAACAGATTTAGAGGCATGATAAACATTCGCTTGTCAGAAGTGATTAAAAACGATGAAGCTCAGATTAAAGAAGTTCAGATGCAATTTTGACCAAAAAAACAAAACAAAAAAATGATAAAAGAAAAACTCAAGCAAATGGGAACTTCCATACACATGCACAAACACTCAGAGATAAGTCGGAAATTTAAAAGAAGAGTCAATCAAGAATGCAACACTCACTTCTTTTCCAGTTGAAATGCAGCCATTGATATCATTAAATACACCACAATTCAGCATCTTGAATAGAACCATACTGGTCCTAGGGTCAATTGCCTGAAAGCAAGAACTGATTATTAACCATAATAATACTACATCACTCCAGCTGTCCAGCAATACTACTGCAACAAATAAATAGTGTTCTTCTCGTAATATATGGAGATAATCCTTATGGTGGGAATGTAAACAATCTAACATGGAAATATCAAGTGAATGAAAATGAAATTGGTTCCTAAGAAACACTCTGCAAAAAAAGACTTGAACCTTCCAACAAAACTCCAACATAACCTCTTTACCTGCTCAACAGTCGCACGGTCTGCTTTCTCTGTCGTCTTAGTCTTACCAATAGCCATATCACGAACACTCCCACGAATGGCAGTCGTAACAGAGTTTGACATCCCAACATCAAACCTTCCTTCCCACTCCTGTACATCAATCGGCTCGCTATTATAGCTAAAACCTTCCTTCCCACTCCTGTACATCAATCGGCTCGCTATTATAGCTAAAACCTTCCTTCCCACTCCTGTACATCAATCGGCTCGCTATTATAGCTAAAACACGCACAATGTTATTGAAAGATAGACAAACAATCACCAAAAAGACAGGCAAAGACTCTAAATGGTTAATTTGAGCAACCATTTATCCAAATATCCCAATTCAAACAAAACTTATGCAGAATGAACCGCACAGACACTTCCAATTCTATCTAAAATCAGACAGCTTATGCAATGCAAGAACAGTCAATTGCAGAAAACAAGATCAAACACCAAAAACATGAAAACCCATAACATATTCCCCAATTGGATTGACTCATACCTCCAACGGTGAAGCCCTAATGTGACTAGCAAGCTTTTGAGACTTATTCGAAATCGGCTGCAGCGAGGAGGTGTTCAGCCGAGAGTGGAGCCCACCATGAGCGTTCGGACGCCTTGTATGCGGCAGAGTGAATGAGCTATCCAGTAATCCACCTTCTCCATCTTGAGTCCAAATAATCTAAAGCTTCCCCAATTTCTGACTCCGATGAGAAAGACAACTCTTCTTCTCCATCCCAGTCATCTTCTCTCCCACCTCCCTCCCAGTTTTCTTCTCTCTCCTCTTACACTACCGCCTCCGCCGCGTTTCCTTCTCCCACCGTCGCCGCCTCCGCGGTTCTTTCTCCCACCGTCTCCGCCGCCGCGGTCTTTCTCCCACCGTCTCCATGGCCGCGGTTCTTTCTCCCACCGTCGCCGCCATCCATGGCCGCGAATGTAACGAAGCCAACCTGTTCTGTTTTTTTTTGTTTTTTTTTTCTTTTTCTTTTTCGAAGTGACTATTGCTAAGTTTAAAATAAATAAGATATATAAATATATTATATTTATTTAATTTATTAAAAATATATAATTAGTTATTTTGAGAAATTCTATGTTATATCATATAGTTGTAATAAAATATAGAATGGTAATAATGTAGGGTGTGTTTATAAATTAGTAATATAAAATTGGGTGTTACTAAATTGATCAAATATGTGTAGCAAAATTTACTAATAACATCCAAATTTAAATAATTTTATCTTGTCAAATTCCTAAACACTCTTCACTATGTCACAATTTTCCTTTTCAAACATAAACATTATATATTCATAATATTTGTATCTTTTAAATATATAATTACTCTTCCTTTAGTTCATATTTAAAAAAATTATCCAATTTGAGTGTATAATTCCACTAAAATCAAAACTTACAAGTTTGACATTTGGGAAAAAAAGAAGAATCCCAATGAATTTGAACATGTTGATCAGTTCAACCTTCAAAGATAGATCATTTATTTATTGTCTAAAAACATACTAATAGTTTTTTTTTTTCCTTTTTGGAAACCAAAAAAAAGGGTCATAATAGAGTTAATTAATGGAAAATGACATATTAATTTGCTTGTTTAAACGACATAATCATATAAGAAATATTAATTAATTAGTATCCAATCATCACTGAGATTCTTAACTTAGGCTACTTTGCTTTGACCACAACCAATTTTTAAATATTATATATGTCCAGTCCCAGTTGTCATAAAAAGGACTTTTTTCATCAAGAACTTATCCTCTACTAATAGTATTTTATTTAATTTTTATAAGGAAAAAAAATATAATAGTGAATTCTTTAAATGAAATTCAATCTCACAATTTTTTTGGAATATAGTGTCTCATTGGAAAATAACTAAATTCATTCAAATTCTCAATTAAAATTTCACATTACAAGAAATGTTTTATATTCATTAAAAAATAATACAAGACATACTTTTGGCTATATAAAATCAGATGAGCAAATACAATATACCTTTCACATCAATCACATATCAAAGGCTAGTAGAATAAAATGGAAAGGTAACTTAACTATTGCTTGAATATAACACATGATAATTATTTTTTCAATTTATACACACTTCTATGCATAATAATAATATTATCATATTCTTTTGCATGATAAAATGAAACAAACGAATAATATCAACACAAAAAACTCCAAGTGGAAATACATTTCCCTAAAAAAAAAAAAAAAACTTGAATTACATGGGAAAAAAAAGAACAAGAAAAAAAAATCTAGATCATTAAAAAAAGAAAATATAAATTAATATGGGTTTCAAGGGAGTGGAAATACATGATAATGATTCTTCTTCACCTCTAAGGTTCTGTTTGGCTCATCTTTCTTGAAAAAACCGAAAATCATCTCAAACATCATAGTCTTCACCAGCTTCCTCTTCGCCGGAAAAACACTTCCTTTCTTGGGAAAAAACACCGCCTCCGCCGCGGCGCCGCCGTCTCTCTCTGGTGGCGCTGCCGCCATTTCGTTCTTCTCTCTCTATGTTTTATATATATATCTCTGGTTCTCTCTCTAGCTAGCTGTACTAAAACTTGGATATAGTAATTAATAGAAGCTGAGTTAAGTGGGGTTTAAATAGAGTTCATTTTTTTATTTACTTACAAAATTTGGAATATATATAATAATACTTAGTGAAGAAGTGAACTTGAGGCTTCTAGAAGCTATGTATATATTTGTGATGATGTAACATTATTGCATCATAACTTTGCACTTGGATTCGAGAGGATATGTATTTGATTTAATTAATGTTGTTATAATCGAAGATGATGAGTTGGTCCAATTAAATCATAACAGTGACGTGGAACCACTTTAAAACATGTAGACAAACAAATGTAGTCATTCAATTGTTATTATAAGTGTATTTAAATAGGGCTCGTTTGGTATCCGGGTTTGATCTTTACAAGGTTTGACAACTAACATAAGCACATGTTTGGTATGTATGGGTTGGACCCGGGTTTAGGCTGTAGCCCAGGTTTGAAATGATGGGTTTATGGTGTGTTGTTGATGGGATACTAAACCCACCCTCCTTGGTGGGTATAACCTAAATGAACAGTATTAAAAAAAGAAGACCCATTTTGCCCTTACTATTCACTGGGCTTTTACCAAATTTGTTTGAATTTAATTGTTTGGGGGGTTAATTTAGTAAATTCAAATGTTATATCCTATTCTCCCATATACCAAACAACAAATAAAAAACAAACAAACTTTAACAAACCTCCAAACATCCATACCAAACAACAAATATTTAATCAAACCTACTACAAAACATCCACACCAAACAATAAATTTACAATCATGAACAGTGTAATCCCTCCTTTTTTATCAGTCTCTGACAATCCCGACCCACCTACCAAACGGGCCCTTAGGGATATAATATATAGTAATAAATATATAGGACAAAATAATATATAATAACAGAATGATTAATGATGTATGTTAACATTTTAATTTAATATAATTTTACTATATCATGTTATTCATGAATCACACATTTACCGTGTAATTGGATTCTTAATTGATAATAAAGTGTTTAAGACCAGAATTAAAATATTGAATCTAAATTTTGATGAAAATAATCAAGCTTGGTGTGATTTATATATCCTTCATTAATCATATATTGATGAAAATGTTTCTACTCATTTCATTAGAAAATGTGTTCAATCATTTTTTTTTTTTTTCCTTATGGTCCACCATATTTTTAAAGTAATTTTCAAAATGATTGATTTCACAACCATTGATTTATTACAACATTGATTTAATTGGATTTCAAGCAGTGATGTAATATTCATTTCAAGCTCGATATCTTGAATTGATACTAATTCTTAAGATCGGTCATCTCAAAACTTTGGAAAAACGTATAGATCAAAACATAAGTTTTGAGGTTATCTTTCTCTATTAAAATTTGTCGTATATAAAAAAATATTTTTAGAAGGATGGTAAATAGCTTAATTTAGACATGACTTAAAATCCGTACAAGAAACATGTTGAACCACAAAATGGAGCCTTAAACATAGATTAATCCAAACAAGTGGTAAGTGGTAACACATTTTTTGCGCTGATCTATTAATAATCCCACGACACTATATATATATATACATTGATCACCACCATTTCCAATCTCCAAATTAAAATATAAAAAAGACCCAAAAAAAAAAAGGAAAAAAAATAAACACAAATCATGGAACAACAAAATCTGTTTTTTGCAATCCTCTTTGTTTTGCCAATTTTGGCATTCACACAAGAGCCTGTGGTATATGATATCACACAGAATGGTGCCAAAGAAAATTCAGACATAGCCCAGGTATATATTTAGTAACCTAGTACTTGTCATGATCACTTCTAGTGTATAAAATGCATGCTTACGTGTGACCCGTCTACGGGTCAGTTCATAACCCACGTTTCACAATTCACATGCGTGTGTTCATGTTCAGATCCTTTCTGATCTATGGAAGAAGGCATGTGAGTCACCAACTCCGAGCAAGATTGTGATCCCACCAGGGACCTGGATTTTGAGCCAAGCCAAACTGCAGGGACCCAACAAGGCCCACGTTGAGATCGAGAATCGTGGCACTGTCCAAGCCTTTGCAGACCCTCACAAGCTGCCTAACAAGGAATGGGAATGGATCACGATCAATTATGTCGACGGTTTCACCCTTTCCGGTGGTGGGGTCTTCGACGGCCAGGGCCAGCAAGCATGGAAGCTGAATGATTGCCATAAGAACAAGAACTGCATGAAGCTCCCGATTGTGAGTGATTCGATGATCGGGCCGGGCTTTTGTGTGTGTGCATTTGTGACTGTATAAATATAGATTGATATGATTGATTGATTGTTGTTTCTGCAGAATTTGAGCTTCAACTTCATCAAGAACGCCTTCATTCATGATGTGACGACGAAGGACAGCAAGAATTTCCACTCCAACTGTATATCGGGCCAGAACGTGACGTTCCAACGCTACAGGGTCTCGGCCCCGGGCGATAGCCCTAACACGGACGGCCTCCACATTGCGCGGGGGAAGTTCATCAGTGTCCTTGATTCGGTCATAGAGACCGGAGACGACTGTGTGTCGATGGGGGATGAGTTGTCCGACGTGCACATCCAGAATGTGACATGCGGGCCGGGTCATGGCATCAGCATCGGGAGTCTTGGAAAGAATCCATCTGAGAAAGATATCTCGAGGGTTTATATCACCAATTGCACTTTCATTGGTACTCAGAATGGTGTCCGGGTCAAGACCTGGCCGTCTGCCCCGGCCACCCTGACAATTTCGGATCTTCATTTCGAAGATTTGACCATGGTCAATGCCAGCAGTCCGGTCATCATTGACCAACAATACTGCCCATGGAACCTATGTTCCAAAGACGTA
Organism: Scutellaria baicalensis; assembly: GCA_005771605.1. Classification (NCBI taxonomy): domain Eukaryota; kingdom Viridiplantae; phylum Streptophyta; class Magnoliopsida; order Lamiales; family Lamiaceae; genus Scutellaria; species Scutellaria baicalensis. The sequence goes on from CM016728.1 coordinate 16,395,538, forward strand.
AGTCATTTGAACATAAAATAGAGGATCCTATTTGAAAAAGAAAAAAAAAAAAAAGGCTCTAATGAAATTATCGATGCATGCAGAAACCATCGCTTATCCAGGTCACCAAGGTGACGGTGAAGAACGTGAGGGGCACGACCAACACTCCAGAGGCCCTAACGTTTTCTTGCAGCTCAATGAAGCCGTGTGACGTGGAGGTCGGTGACGTGGATCTTACGTACACCGGAAATCTAGGCCCTATCACCACCAAATGCTCCAACGTGAAGGCCAACATAGTTGGCAAGCAGAATATGGAAGTTTGCCCTGTCGCTGCTAAGGCTGCTTAAATAATTCAACATGCATATATTGTGATTTAATTCTTTCTTGTAATCTAATGCAAGAATGAATTAACATTGCTTTTGTTTTGTTTATTCATTTTGAGAATAAATTAGGGCTCTCAACAATCAAATTTGTATTGTATGAGATGGATAGACAGATGAATTAGTATTTGTTATAGGAGTTATAGGTGGTGGTAAGATGCATGATTTGCAAATAGATGAAGTATTGGTGTACACAAGAAATATATGAATTTGCTCTTTGGCATCATATATGAATCATCAAAAATGTATGGAATAAACACACTACACTTGCTGTGATCCGAATCTTTTGATCATTCGGGTCCTACTGTCCATGTTTGAACTACTGACGTACAATGCATATGATGCTTATTATAGCTGTAGAATTATAATAAATCGTTCACAACAAACTATTAGCTAGATTGACGAACTATGATATCTACCAACCAAAAAACTAAGAATCAAATAACTAACACATTTATACTGATTAAAAATGTATTAATAGTCCTCTTAGACTTTGAATATGAGTGAACGAGTTGATCACCTAGTCATATTGACTATTGACTATCACATTTATAATACATAGTGTATAAATAGTCTACGTACCTAGTAATTTTGACTAGTACAAATATATTATACGTGTCATTTAACTAAACACTAAAAAATTGGATTGATTTTATTGATTTTATTTTCTTGAGTGGATAATGATATACTACGAATCGAAATTCATACACTATTCATTTCAACTAGTGAACGATACCATTGAGCTACAAATTTATTAGTAATAATTAAGTAGCTTTTTTTTATTTTCTCTTAAAATTGAAGATTTTGGGTACGATATATATATCCACACATATATATACATAAATTAAAGGTTACTATTAACTAATATTAGTGATAGACAGTTGTGATCTATTGGCAATGAGTCTTTGTCATAGATTTTTGGGTCAAGGGTCTCAATTCATAGTGTGAAACCAATCCAAAGAAAAGGACAATGCAAAAACTTATAATATGTTCCCGGGACACATAAGGGCACAAATTTAAATGTTATATGCATACTTTTTAGGTGTTATGTTTCTTGGTATTATAAATATACCTTACAGGTATCATATGTATATAAGAGTATATATGTAATATTTGAAGAGTATATATATAATACGTGTAGAGTATATATTTAACTTATATGATGATTAATTTGATGACACCGTGACCCCGGGGCACACAAATGTTACTCAAGGACTGATTTCACGTTTATTAAAGAAAAAGTCAACCTTAATTTTTGGAATATATATTATGAGCAAATGGGCCGAATTACACAAAATTTTTTAAGGATTTGACTTTTCTAACATTGTATATAAGGAAATGTACTTTTCTACCACAAAATATAACAAAGTTACCTTTTCTACACTATTTTGACTCGGTCATGGAAAAATCATCAAGTAATGATTGCTTGATGATATATTCAATTTTATTTATACTTATTTAACAATTGTTTTATCCAAATACTGTAATTACAAATTTATTTGCTCTTTTTATTTATTCTGTTGTATTTATAGTTATTTAACAATTGTTTTATCCGAAAACTGTAATTAGTAAATTTTTATAATTTCTAATTCATAAATTATGGTTCGATTAATTAGTACGAGAACCACTATAATATGTTAATCGAAGCAAAATAATTTATACTTAATGTAATAGAAATACTGAATATAATTTAGGTGGTTCGAGTGGCTCGATCACTAGTTCAAAAAATAAAAAATTTACAAAGTGATCGAACCACTATGTGAAATTCATAGTGGTTCGATCACTAGTTCAAAAAATCAAAAATTTCCAAAGTGATCGAACCACTATGTGAAATTCATAGTGGTTCGATCACTAGTGTAAAAATCAAAAATTTTCCAAAGTGATCGAACCACTATGTGTTTCACATAGTGGTTCGATCACTATTGAAAAAAAGCCAAAATTTTCCAAAGTGATCGAACCACTATGTCAAATTCATAGTGGTTCGATCACTATTGAAAAAAACCAAAATTTTCCAAAGTGATCGAACCACTATGTCAAATTCATAGTGGTTCGATCACTATTGAAAAAAATAAAAATTTTCCAAAGTGATCGAACCACTATATCAAATTCATAGTGGTTCGATCACTAGTGTAAAAACCAATTTTTCTAAGCATATACATATGTACTTATACAACTGTGTTTCAAGGTCGCGCCAAATACGTAGGGCACCTCCTCTTCGTATGTGAATCAGAACCGCACAATGAACATGTCTTTTTTTTCCTCCTCGTAGGTACGTGACCACTATTGATAGGATCATCCTCCTCAAGCTCATCCAAAATAGGGTGTGAACTTTCGGGAATGTACTCCGTACAGGTAGCCCTATTGTGACCAGCTCTTCCACATCGTCCGCATGTCCCACTCCTTCGAGGAGGTCCAGTAGAATGTTCACCCGTAGAAGGTATACGGGTACTTTTAGGTCGACCGGCCTGTCTTGGATTCTCTGGAGCCGTACACAGTTGTAGATGAACGACATCGTGTTGTTTCCAGTATTGTGGCTCTTGTACAGGCATAACCTCGGCGGCCCACATTCCCCTCAACCATCCGGTCGTGTAATAAGGCGACACGTAATTGATCACCGACCGTTTCGTAAAACTGTGAAACCAAACAAAAATCAAGAGATGGGATGGGCGAGAGAATTGTAGTCAAAGATCAAAAAGTGGACTGACCTGATGGCAGCACATGCGTGTGAGCAAGGAATTAACTCGCTTTGGAACTCCCAACATGTGCACATACGGTGGTCCAAGTCCACCACATGGAGTTTACCATTGGAAACAACCTTGAATTTATTTCCCCCAAGTTCAGAGACATCCATTTGTCGACCAAGCCGCTGCCGCTCGATTAACTTGTCGTGAACGTTCTTCGTAAGAGGGTGATCCCTTTCGTCCGCCGTTTGTCTCCGTTTGACAAACCATTTTTCCATAATCCGTCGAGCAGCCTCTAGGAAGGAACAAACGGGCAACTTTCTTGCCCAAACGAGGCGTGCATTCCAAACCTCCGCGGCATTCGACGTCATGAAACTGTATCGTCGTACTGGACATTTTACGCGTGACCACCTCGTTTCTTGGGCGTTCTGCAATGTATTGATTGCACCCATCATCAGACTGTCACGTAGGGCTGACATGTACCTGTTTAAAAAAACAAAGAACACTTTACGTCAATTTGTTATTTATGAATACGTAGTGCAAATAATTATATGGGGATAAACTTACCCATCGAACTCATTTGGATCATAACAGTATGCAGCTCTTTGGAACAGATTGACCAAATGCGACCCATGTTTGGCCAAATGTTGTCTAATATGGTAACAACATAGTCCATGCGTGGCCTCAGGGAAGTTCTCATGTATAGCATTACTTATGCTTGCGTGCTGATCAGAAACGATGAGTAGGTCGTCAGGGCATCCGAATGCTTCCCTAACATGCTTCATGAACCAAGACCATGACTCATCATTCTCGATGTTTCCAATTCCAACTGCAAGGGGGAAAATTTGGTCGTTCCCATCTTTTGTCACCGCGACAAAGCCAATACCTCTGTATGAACCTTTCAAGTGACAACCGTCAACAACTATAACCGGACGACCGTAATTTCGAAATCCAATGATTGAGGCAGCCAGGGCAAAAAACACGAACTTGAATTTACCGGACGAGTGTGTTTCCAATGCAGTGTAAGTTCCAGGATTGGCATCCACCAACTCGAGCAAATACAGCGGGAGCAAGCAAAATGACTGTTTCGGATCGCCGTACGCCTTGTACATAGCGTGACGTTTCGCCCTTCTTGCGACTTTGAGGCTGAGGTTCAGGCCGTATCGTTGATCCATTTCTTGAATCATAGCCCTCGGCACAAGATTGGAATTTTCTTTTCTGGCTTGCTCGACGTAGTATTCACCGATCACCGAGGAAGGGATTCTGCGGGATGCGCGGGTGTTTAAGTCATGCTGACAACTATGCGGCACTACAGCCTTGGAGATTTTCCAGATCCCGTGCTTGGAAGATGAATTAAGTACGAATCGACATCCGTCGTGGTTGCATTTCACATTCCACCTGTGCTTATCCGAATATAGGACTCGATATTCAACTTGATTCACCAAATGGTACATCCCGACTGCATTTTTTAAATCGGATTTACTGTTATACACCGAGCCTTTTTGAAGTCCATGAGGGACATGTACAATCTCCCCGGATTCTGGCTCGTCAAATCCGTCCATATCGGGAACATACCATTCCGGCTGCATTGTGTACTCACAAAATTCCGCAAACGCCTCGCGCTGCTCATCATCCAACGATGCGTCAACATCTTCGTCTAAGGTAAATCCGTCTTCTCTATCTGACGTCAAAATGTGGACATTCCAATTAATAGATTGTGATTGGGGAATTCACAATAACTCTGTACTCACATATCCGTTATGTAAAAGTAATTACCTGCTTCAACGTCCAAATCAGCGGAAATTCTGTGTTCTCCATGGAGCGGTTCACCTTCGTCGAAAAAGGCAGCAGGACTATTCAGGTCGAGAAACTGAAAATTATTGTCTCTCCCCCATGATGATGACCGGTTTGCCCAACGCTCATTCGAAGACGTACCGGCTTCAGTGGTTTGATTCCGACAGGCCAAATCCCATTTCGAAAGGAATTCTTCGTCGTTATGGAGTCCAGTAGGGACAGGTGCAGGGCTGAATTCATGTACAGTGTGCACATTATAGGTTGAAGGACTTCCAAAGTCGAACGGAAACCAGGAAGGCTGAGAACTTTGATTTTCATGGTCATCCAGTGAAGCTTGCTGATCCTGATAGGACGATCCCGCGGATACTCCAGGATCAACCCTAGTCAACGAAACAAAAACAACCAAAAGAGAGTCATCTGAATAAAAAACCTCTTCTAAATCAGAATCAGTCTTGATTTTCTTTTTTTTCAATCTCCCGTTACAGTCAGTTAGCGCATGGATCACATATCCCCAATAATTTAAGTCGGCAAGCACGATCCCATGAATCGAGGTCAATAAATCCATGTACGTGAGTCTTGGAAGACTGATCAACTCTTGGGACCCATTTACGTACTGAATACCTTCCCAATGACCTCCGAACGAAACCACCACCGAATAAGACATTTTCGATAATATGATCTGAAAATGTATCCAAATTAGAGTGAGGAAAACATTCGATATAAAAAACCAAAGAGAGATAACTTACTTGATAATTCTTCAAATACTTCAAATTCTTCACACTACTATCACTCCCGATTTTGTGCTATTAGTGTTGGAAACTCATTCTCACTTAAATAGATGAGTTTTGAGCAACCCGTGAATGAATGTTCAAATCAACATTAATTCTACCACGTGAACATCTTGACTATGGATTGGTATTGATTTCAAATAAACTGTGACAACAAACATCTGAACATTTACTGTGAAACGTGAAAATTAAAGTGAATAATACTGTTAATTACTAGAAAACAAAATTTTTATGTCGGTAACCTGAGAAACACATTTATTCGAACCACTATGAAGTAGTGAAAGTGGTTCGATCACTTTGTAGAAATTCTGATTTTTTGACGTAGTGTTCGAACCACTATGAATTTCACAAAGTGGTTCGATCACAACTTCAAAAAATCAAATTTTTTTGAAAGTGATCGAACCACTTTGAATGTCACATAGTGGTTCGATCACTTTGGAAAATTTAAATTTTTGAAGTAGTGATCGAACCACTTTGAATGTCACATAGTGGTTCGATCACTTTGGAAAATTTAAATTTTTTAAGTAGTGATCGAACCACTTTGAATTTCACAAAGTGGTTCGATCACTACTTCAAAAAATCTAAATTTTTACAAAGTGATCGAACCACTTTGAATGTCACATAGTGGTTCGATCACTTTGGAAATTTTAAATTTTTTGAAGTAGTGATCGAACCACTTTGAATTTCACAAAGTGGTTCGATCACTACTTCAAAAAATCAAAATTTTTAAGTAGTGATCGAACCACTTTGAATGTCACATAGTGGTTCGATCACTTTGGAAAATTTAAATTTTTTGAAGTAGTGATCGAACCACATTGAATGTCACATAGTGGTTCGATCACTTTGGAAAATTTAAATTTTTTTAAGTAGTGATCGAACCACTTTGAATTTCACAAAGTGGTTCGATCACTACTTCAAAAAATCTAAATTTTTACAAAGTGATCGAACCACTTTGAATGTCACATAGTGGTTCGATCACTTTGGAAATTTTAAATTTTTTGAAGTAGTGATCGAACCACTTTGAATTTCACAAAGTGGTTCGATCACTACTTCAAAAAATCAAAATTTTTAAGTAGTGATCGAACCACTTTGAATGTCACATAGTGGTTCGATCACTTTGGAAAATTTAAATTTTTTGAAGTAGTGATCGAACCACTATGAATTTCACAAAGTGGTTCGATCACTACCTCCAAAATTCAAAATTTTTACAAAGTGATCGAACCACTATGTGACATTCATAGTGGTTCGATCACTTTGGAAATTTCTGAATTTTTTAAGCAGTGATCGAACCACTATGAATTTCACAAAGTGGTTCGATCACAACTTCAAAAATTCCAAAAATTTCAAAGTGATCGAACCACTATGAATTTCACAAAGTGGTTCGATCACTTTGGAAATTTTGGATTTTTTTAAGTTGTGATCGAACCACTATGAATTTCACAAAGTGGTTCGATCAGTTTGTGGAATTTTTGATTTTTTGCCGTTGTGATCGAACCACTATGAATTTCACATAGTGGTTCGATCATTCTGTAGAAATTTTGATTTTTTGAACTAGCCATGCATGGATGAATTTGACATGATAATACGAAAAATACAGATGTATACGGTAATCACGAAGGTCTGGATCTGCATAAGCATTCGTTCATACATGATAATACGAAAAATACACTGCTAATCTAGAAAATCGGGAGCTACAGTGTCCTCGGAGGTGGAGTACTTGTAAACTGCTAGGGCCATATCTCTCCGAAGAGCATCTATGCCCTTCTTCTTGGTGAACTTCGGGCTAGGGAATGTATTCGTGATCATGCTCTCTGCCGTAATCAGACTCCAGGGCCCACAAGATATAGGATCCTGCTGCTCGTAACACTTGTTATGACCCACCGTGCCCAGTTCCCACTCAATCTCAGACCCATCAACCGGAACATGTCCAGTCCCACGTCGTCTGGACTCCTGATAAAAACCGGCTTTGTCCAACACCAGAGGCAAAAGACGACGTATACCAAGAGTCTGACGACAGCGCAACGCCATCACGTCGTCCGTGTACGCATGTCTCATGCTGTCGA